>SRMA01027241.1:471090-503564 GCA_007224835.1 Danionella cerebrum
GTAATAACAGAGTAGAGGTCAGCCTGAAAGCCTCAAGCTTAATCTTCATCGAGCTGTAGGGCAGGAGCTTTTTTTAGTGGTGCAGATTTACATTTTTAGCATGTTTACTCACTTATGCCAAGCATTTTGAGGGCATTTCTTGGTGAGATATGGCACATTTTCATTTTGGTTGGTTAGATTTCTGGTAAATGAGGATTGTTATTTTCTTTATACGCAGAAGCACTCTACGATACATCAGCAGATATAACAGTCTGTGCTGTTTGGCGTGGGAACAATGGCAAACAACATAGTTGTTGACCAGGGATGGGAGCATGCTATTCTAAGGTTATGGGTGGGGTTTCTCAAAAGGATCCCCCTTGAGATCCCTCTGAGAACAAATCAGTCACACAATGAACTTTGGAAATACTAATCCTATGAATGGAAGCTTTTGTAAATTGTCATTGTTTTTGAGGCTTGTGTTGAATGTCTTGAATCCTGCTAATGTTCTTGCTGCTTTGGGCTGAATATCAGGATCATCCATCCTTCCATCCATTTGTCGGTAATTGTTTCTCTCTCTCTCTCTTTCTGTCTCTGGTCAGATGTTTTTACTAGGCTTTAATCTATTAGTGCGGTGAACAGAGAGTGTTTTAACAACACTGTGTTTCATCATGTTCTCTGATCATCTCAAGCCTTTCATTCTGTTATGTACAGATGGCTGTGAGCGCGCTTGGGTTTGATCTCTCTTTCTCTCTCACATGGCTTGAGTGTGAGATCATACTGGAGATCATAGAGTGTGTATACACTTTATCAAGATGGAGTGATGATTTCACTGCTGAGCTCAGTGGTCATTAAATCTCTCTCTCTCTCTCTCTCTCTCTCACTCTCTCTCTCTCTCAAACAAAGCCAACCTCTTAAATCTTTAGCCATGAAGAGAAAATACAGAGCAGAATAGCTTCAACGTATAGCCCCCATTCAATTATTAGTTGTTCACTTTGGGCAAGAAAAATGTGCAGTGGCCCATTGGTGCATCAACTTTGCACACTCCTCCTACAAACAACTGAAAATCGTCATACTGGAGTTCTATTGTTTCATCGAGGAGATTTAGCTATTTCTCGATTTCATGATGATAAAAATACCCATTTTCTGGTTTATTTCACACACAAGCCATTATGTAGAATGCCGAAACTTTCTCTCACTCCACCATTCTACCTTCCAGAGTGATGCCCTTCCATGGCTCATTTAGTCTTGGACCCAAGTTTAGCCTTCTAGCCGTTTACCAGACACTGCATGTGTTTAATGTGTTTAACGATCTCCACCCCACCCCATTATTATGTTCAGGTGAAGAATGAGGTCCAGGAGCAGCGGTATGGAGGGTTCAGAGAGCAGAGTGATCGAACCCCTCAGTGAAAATCACATTTCTGAGAAGGACCGAAACAAACAGCTGCTGAGGAGGAGAGGCAGAGCTCAGGGGGAGAAAGAGAGCCATGAGGAGAAGACTGTTGTTGTCTCTGGCACAGGGAGGAATATGAGGAGGAATGAGGGTCTGAAGGAGATGAGCAGAGAAGGTCTCCTCCGCCTGCTCGGAGTCATGGAGGGAGAGGTGCAGGTCAGAGCATTTATTTATATGTCCCTTTGTGACAAATTTTAAGAGAATCCATCACTTCACAAACTTTTTTTTCATATATTCATGTATTTTGTTTCATATTTTGTGCTTAGAGTGGTACTAAGGAACCGGTCCAATTTTGAAAATATTAGGGAAGTACACATACACAATACACAGGACACTATAATCGGCAGACAATACACAGCACTATATTATTACACATTACTATATTAAATACTATATTACAGTTTTCAACAAGTTTTTACTATTAAAATTATTTACATCTAACTTCAAAAAGTTGTATCACATTATATAGCTTTAAATACCTTATTGTTACTGAAGTATTTTTACACAAGCGTAATGAAAATGGCACACGTGTAATAATAAACATATACGATTGCTCATTTAAAGTGAGCAAAGATGAGCGTTTCACACTGGATTAGTTGATGCGAGCAGCGCCCTCTGCTGGTGCCCAGCAAGAATGAAACAGTTTTCACACGATATAAAAAAATCATACTGATAATAACTGGTTTAACTTTATTATTTAAAAATGGTGGCAATTAATAATTAAATTAATTAATAAATAATGTAGATTTTTTTGCAGAAAAAAACCGAACAAAACAAAAAACACAATGCTGCTGTCCCCCCTTAGGCTCGAGAAGACATCATCCACATGCTTCAGTCTGAGAGGACCAGACCCGAGCTTCTGGAGGCTCATTACGGGTCTGCGGTTCCGGTTAAAGCTCTCCAGGCTCTTCAGAGAGACGGTCTGATGATCAGTGGAGACCCCATTAGAGATGATGTCTATGAGATCCCCATGTTGGAGGTGAGCACCAAACTAGTTCACTCTAAAATCTATTGAATATATTTTTATTAGCTATTTAAATGGCGCCATATAATGTTAGATAATAATTAGATAATTATTATATTGATTGTTAAAATAATAGTAGACAATTATTGTACTGAGTCTGACTCTTTTAATTCATATTCTGACTCATTTGGATCTTGTTCTAACTTTATTTTTTTCATTCCTTTTTTGGGACTGACTCTTATGGTTCGTATATTGACTCTGTTGATTCTTATTCTGATTCTGACTCTTGATTTTTTTTATTCTGAGGCTTTTGTTTCTATTTCTGACTCTGACTCTTTTGCTTCATATTCTGTTTGACTCTTATGGTTTGTGTTCTGACTCTGACTCTGTTGATTCTTATTCTAATTCTAATTCTAACTCTTTTGCTTTGTTCCGCAGTCTTTCACTGCTTCTCTCTCATTGACTGACACATAAATTGACGATTTATGTTTTTCTAATCATCACACACAACAAAAGTATTACCAGAGACCATTAAATCCATACCGTATGTTGTTCCATATTGGAATAACATTGTTGATGTTTTACCTTGGGATAAAGTTTGGACCCTGCCACAAAAAAATTTAATTACTAACCAAAAATCAAATAAATTTTTTTTAACCAACTTCACAAATGCTCTCCTGGTGAAATTTTCTTGAGAAGATATAAATCTGACGTTGGAGATATAGCTTCTGTCATGATTCTGAGGAGAATGTAGTGTTTGTTCTGGGAGTGTACCTACAATGAACTGTTCCGGTCTGGTCTTTTTAACTTCATTCTGTCAAACATACTCAGCGACTTTTCTTTTTGTTTTAAGGATGTATTTTTTGGATCACATGATTACCCCACTGAGCAACATCAACTCTATCTATTTAGTTTATTTGTTAGCTAAACATCATATTCACTGGCTCAGAAGCTGAATTAGACAGATATATAAAAACTATTCAGTCTTCACTCCATCCAAATTCTTTTAAAACTCTTTCATTATTTGCATCCTTTGTGTTCTCTTAATATGCACATTTTTTGATGATATCTATGTAAATCGTTTCTCTGGCATTTTACGTCCTTTATTTGTATTTTCTTGTTTAAAGGTTATAAAAAAGACTCAAACTCTTTTGCTTCAAATTCTGACTCTTTTGCTTTGTATTCTGATTCTGAATCTTTTGCTTCGTATTATGATCTGACTGTTGATTCTAGATCTGACTTTCACTTTTTTTTATTCATATTCTGTCTCTGACTATTTTTGCTTCGTACTCTGACTATTGTTGAATCTTATTCTTATTCTAACTCCTGTTTTGTATTCTGACTCTGACTCTGTTGACTCTTGTTTGTACTCAGTTGATTCTTATTCTGATTCTAACTCTATTGCTCTGACTTTGTTGATTCTTATTGACTTACCGGTACTTTTTTGCTTCCTTTTTTGGGTCTGACTCTGATTCTTTTGCTTCGTATTCAGACTTTGTTGATTCATACCATTACTCTGAATCTGACATTTTTTCTAATTCTCACTCCTTTGATTCCTGACGTTTTTTAATCTAAATCTGACTTGTTTACTTTTTGGAAGTCTTTGGATTTTATACAATCTCAGACACTTCTTATTCTGACTCTAACCCTGATTCCTAATCTGCCATTATTCAAATAATTTGAGTGTAAGATCCTGATGTGTTTTTATTTTGATTCTGAATCGGTTCTGTGTTTCCAGCTGGACCGGTTGGAGGAGAAGCACCGGGAGACCTACAGACGGATGTTGGAGCAGCTGCTGCTGGCTGAAAAATGTCACAGACGCACAGTCACCGATCTCGACAACGAGAAGCGAAAACACATCGACTTCATCACCAAAAGCGATGATTTCACCAACCTCCTGGAGCAGGAGAGAGAGAGGTGAGGAAGATGCTGGATTTACCTCCCACACGTAAATGAGAAAATGTAAAAATACACAGAAAATAGGGGATGATAGAGAACTTCTGAATGCAAACTGGTGAAATTCCAACTTTCCAAAAACAGGTTCAATGTTCCTTTAAAACAAAGCTCATTGGAGTCGCTTTAAGCAACATTGTGTCTGAAGCATTCACATCTGCTGGCAGCCGTCCCTGCTGTTATCTTGAGCTGTGGAGTGTTTGCTCATTCCTGCATCATTGGCTCATTCTAGAGATTCGCAACAGGTGAGGTAACGCTCACACCACCTGAGCGTGAACCGGGGAATCCCGGCAGAAACAAAAACCTGTTGTGTGTCTGTGAGTGTCTAAAGCTTCTGGTAGCATCCACCATGCCCCGGCTCCTCAAATTACATCCCCGCTCTCTCTCTCTCACACACCACATTCACACTCCAGAAGAAAGAGTGTAATGTGAAGAGGAAGGCAAGTTTTGTTCTGTGATGTTCATTGAGGTCAGCACCAGACAGATATTTACAATCAACAAGAGGCTTGAGTTACAACTGGAGCACATCTGTTGAAGGAAGACATGTTTGTTTCTCTGAGAAACTGGGATTATTTAGAGAGCGATGACTGAGTCAGTTTACATGTATCACTGTTTCCATTACACAGTGTACCAAGTTAAAATAACAATGACATTTTTTCTCATTTACCTAGTGATGTAAATAGCAGTAAGCACAATCTCACGTTATCAACTATTAAGAGTGGAGTGCACTTCAAATTTTATTGGAGAAAAAAATATATTGTTGGTGTTAGCAGCATATTTACTAAAATCAAACTTTCAATTAAACTTTGACGAACATGTTAACTTTGTGAAGGTCCTGTTACATTTTAATATAGAACTCCGTCATGAGTCTTGTATCCACTGAAGGTGAGGATGCTCCAAAGGTTCTCTGCAGGGTTGAGGTCATGGGAGGATGGAGGCCACACCATGACTTTCTCTCCTTTTAACCCCATAGCATCCGTTGATGCAGAGGAGATATTTGTAGCATGAGATGGTGAGATGATTTCATCACAGGAAGCACAGTTCTTCCTTCTGTAGCAGGGCAGGAAGATGTCAGTAAGAATCAGTAAAAAACTGTAATATTTTACAAATTAGGGGACCCTAGAGGTGTCGACTGGCTTTCTTCCTGTGATCAGTAGGGAGAGAACAATAATTTGCAAAACATAATTGTCACAATATGTATCGTGGAGCTACTCTATCTGTATTGGTTTCTGAAGTTTATTTGTTTCCTGGAGGGATTGTAATTCTAGTCACTTCTGAAACTTCTTTACCTTGTTGTCTTGTTTAATGTGATATTTACTAGGAAACAATTATTTTTATTCATATTTTACACAAAAAGTTTATAAAGTTAGCTTTATACATCACTTAGCGTAAAAAAAGATGACTAAATGAAAACGGAAAATGTGTGTGTCAAGAATGCAAAAACCCAAAAACTGCGGAGTCATTTTCAGTCTGAAGGAAATCTTGCTGGTAAATCGCCTCAGCTATGCAGGAAGTTTACTGAGCAATAGCTGCAAACTGTAGCCAAGATTTGAGCTCATGGCAGCTGTGCAGCCCCTTCAGAAATCATCAGATTCACAGTAACTGCAACGAGAGGCTTATGAAGCATAATTTATTCTGAAGGGTGATTGTATGACCTCATCATTATCTTCTGGAGTCATGTCTCATGCGTTAGCGGAAAACCGAATTTCTCCAGAAGAGCTTCTGGTTGCTTATCTGGTTGATGAGTAGTGAATATGAAATATTTTTTTATTAATCACCACAAATCTTTAATCCCACCCACTCAATACCATTAACTTTTAATCCTCAGGGAGAATTCAGGGAGATATTCTTTGAAGAAAATTCTCACTAATAATTTATTATTAAAAGGAAATTTTTCATTCATTTCCTGTTGCGAAAAAAAAGATTTTTTGAAAAAGAAAAAACTTTTTTTTAATTATTTTTATTCTGAAAATCAACATGAAAAAATTAGTGATTCTGTTTTGATAAATCAAAGTTGTCTCCTCCTTATTTGTATGTCTGCACAAGAACACTGAACAAATCCTGGACGTCGTGCAGTTTATTCTGCTGTTTCTACAAAAATGTGCAGAAAAGAGAGGATTTGTGTCGTGCCATTTCTTCCTTGTTTCATGTATGAAGTCGCTATGAAAATGTGGGAATACCGCCACCTAGCAGCTCTTTTACGTCCTGCTCACGCCACCAAAAGAGCAAGCTTTTATTGGTCAATCTCCTTGCGAAAAACCAATATGACATGGCACAACTTTTTTTGTTGGCACCCCTTGTTCAGTCAGATGCATATGTCATACCGCAAATGCCATCTTCAGGCAGAGAACGTCATTGCATCATTATTTCCTCGACTGATCTGAATATTTGTGCGAATCTCAAAGCATTTCTGTTCAAACAAATATTGTTTTTGTTCAACCCCTGGAAAAGTTACATTTTCATCTGATTTTACCCTTAAAAAGTATCTTTACCCAAGTAAATGTCATTAGTAACTACCCACTTCTGGGTTTGAGTCTGACTGGAAGCATTCCTCAGAGGACTTGCTTGTTCTCCTAATACTTAAAGAGGACCATCTGGCCTCTGGACCCAAAAGTCAGTTTCGATGACTGATTTTTTGTGTTTTCGATTGAATAATTTTCTGCATTTCAGAGTGACAGAGCTTCTCTCCCTCACCCGAGAGAGCAACACTTCTCTCTCATATTGTTGTGTGTTCCCACGGGAGCACGTCTTGCATGTGAGAAAGCATGAGATTGGGTCGTTTATAGTTTAAACCGGATGAAAAGTGGGCTCTTGAAATGAGCCAGAGCAAAGACCTCAGCTCTGATTGACTGTTTCCTAAAACAATATCCTGACTTCAGACTTGGCGAGTAGAAAAGAAGAGAAAGCAGAGAGAGGAGTGCATGAAAAGCTCTGGATGACACCGCCTCCTCATACCATATAAGGGCAGAGTGCTTGAGTGTTAGAAGGATGATGTCACCAGCAAGGGGAGTAATGCTGTTTCACACAACATTCACCTTTCACTGCGCTCCTGACACGGCTGGAATGTGATTCAGAGCTGTTCTCATTCAGAAAAGAGGCCGAGGGTGATGCTTTGAGGGGAAAACACTATTGCATGGACTTCTGCTCTACTTCAGTGGAGGGTAAGTTCACATCATGGATCTGCATTAGAAAAGCTACAGGATAGTGTCTTTCTGCTGTTAAGTTCTCGAATGTGCATACTGTGGGAATGAGATCATGGATTTATGATGGAAATCTCACATAAGACACGAGACTCAAGCTGAGCTGCATCAGTGTAAACAATGACAGCATCAGAAAGTTCTCTTCATTTAACCCTGTTGGCGCTGATTGGTGAAGTTTTCTTTTAAATGCCAGGTGGGAACTTTTTCCCTCCTGCTGACATGCCAAGCTGCCGTGAGCTGTTTGCATTCATTGAGCATGCAAGCGTGAAATGTTCAGTCACTAGAGTCAGAGACAATCACAGGAGCATGCAAACACTGCTCCTGGTTCTCACAGCTATCATGCTCCTCTCGTGATCGTCTTTCTTTCTTTCTTTCTTTCTTTCTTTCTTTCTTTCTTTCTTTCTTTCTTTCTTTCTTTCTCTTTCAATAAATGGATTGAGGTAGATCTGACTTTTTCTGCACTCTTAGCAGAATACTTCTTAGCAGTTACTTCTGTAATACATGCAACTTTTGCATACAAAGGATTCACATGCCGAGCTGTAAATTTGTGTTTCAATCTATATAATTTTTCTATTTGTAAACATGTTTCTAATCTCAAATTTTTAACCGTAAGGCTAACATGTGTTCTGCCTGTGGCTGTGGTGTTCTTACTATATTTGCAATCTTAAAAGTCTTTACATTTCTCACTCTATATTGTGGATGTAGTAATTATTTTAGGGATTCCCATCTAGCAGTTATTCTGGAGTGCCACAAGGATCCGTTTTAAGACCTGTGCTGTTCTATTTATATGTAGCCACATGACAAGGTTAATAGGAGACATTGAAATGTTTTCTGAATGCATTACCAACATAACAGATGTTGGTAATTTGATGAAAACACCATCTGATACTATATTCAGGGAGAAAAAAATAAATGGTTCACAGAATACTTTATTATTGCATTTTCTTTATTATTTAAAATAATTAATTTTACGACTATTCACACAACTAGTTACAAATCTTTATTTCAAAGTAAAGTATAAGTTCTCTTACAACAGGACTAATGGGTAACATGAAATTTTTAACTTTAAAAGCAGTGGTCCCAAAAATTTTTTCAACACTGTCTGGTGGATTGATCCTCAAATATTTCACCATAATCTGAATCAGAGTAAGAACTGGGATTCCTTTTTTTTTTTTTTTACAAACTATGTTATGAACATGATGTAGTGGACACGGCGTCACAAGAATCTTTAAGTATTTGGCCGTTTTTCAAAATAACACCATTTCAGACAATAAAAATCAAAATTGCTGCCATTTTCAAAATAAAAGATCTTTCAGACTCTACATTAGAATGGATATATAAATGAATATACATTAATATATATGAATACATTAAAAAGAAATTCTAGAAACTTTTTATAGTACTGACCAGTTATTAATGCCTCGCAGTAAATATCCAGTTAACCAACCAAATATTGTTAAAATAAACAACAGTCAGTGCTAATTGAAACTGTATTAAATGTAAGTGATGTGTGAAATGTTTGAGACTTAGTTTGAAAAAAAAAGACCTAAAGACTTTCTTTCTTTCTTTTCACCAGACTCAAGCGGCTACTGGAACAAGAGAAGGCTTACCAGGCTCGCAAAGATAAAGAACACAGCAAGCGGCTTGAGAAACTTCAGGAGGAGCTCGTAAAGCTGAAATCCTTTGCCCTGATGCTGGTGGATGAACGGCAGCTTCACATTGAACAGATAGAGCAGCAGAAACAGAAGGTTCAGGACCTCAGCAAGAAGCTCAATGACCGAGAGCAGCAGTTGGAGAGTATCAACAACAAAGCTAAAGAAGACCATCAGAGGATACAAAGGCTGGAGCTCGACCTGGATTATAAGACTTCTACATTTTCTCAGGAGCATGAGGAGATGACAACCAAGCTGGCCAAACAAGAATCTGAAGGCAGACAGCTGCGTATGAAGCTGTCCAGCCTGTCCCGTAGGATTGAGGAACTGGAGGAGACCAATCGAACTTTGCAAAAGTCTGAAGAGGACCTTCAGAACCTACGGGAAAAAATAAGTCGGGGGGAGTGTGGGAATTCAAGTTTGATGGCTGAGGTGGAAAACCTTCGAAAGAGAGTTTTAGAAATGGAGGGAAAGGATGAGGAGATCATAAAAACGGAAGCACAGTGCAAAGAGTTGAAAAGAAGGCTACAGGATGAGGAGAACCAAGGTCGAGAGTTGAAACTAGAGGTTGAGAAGCTTCAGAAGAGGATGGCAGACTTGGAGAAACTGGAGGGTGCATTCAATGTGAGCAAATCGGATTGCGCTCTGCTTCACACCAACCTGGAGAAAGAACGAAACTTGACGAAGAGCTTGGTGTGCGAGCTGGAAATGGTTAAAAATCACATCAAGGAACTTGAGGGCTCGGAAACACGCCTGGAAAAGGCTGAGATTGGTTTAAAGGAGGATTTGACCAAGATAAAGTCCTTCACAGTCATCCTTATGGATGAGAGGAAGAACATGGCAGAGCGAATCAAACAAGAAGAGCAGAAAAGTGACGAGTTGAGCAAACTCTTCAAAGCGGAGCAAAACAAAGTCATGGAGGTCACAGAAAAGCTGATCGAGGAAAGTAAGAAGCTTCTGAAGCTAAAGTCTGAAATGGAATTAAAAGTGTCTGTTCTTAATAAGGAAAAAGATGACTTGAAATCTGAACTTGCAAGTGGAAAAGAAAAACAGAAGGATCTCAGAGTTAAGTTGTGTCAGATGCAAAACACAATGGATGATAAAGTGGAGGCTGGCATGGAATCTTCATGGAACAGAGCTAAAGTGGACAACGTTGGATTTGCAGATGACGATAACAAGATGAAGGAGCTTACTTTGGAAATTGAGAGACTGCGAAACCGCCTCAAGCAGCTGGAGGTTGTGGAGGGTGATTTGTTGAAGACAGAAGACCAGTATGACATTCTTGAGAAGAAGTACCGAACCGAGCAAGACAAGGCAAACACTCTATCCCAGCTCCTGGAGGAAATGAAGTCACAGATCACAAAGAACAAGGCCATTGAAAAAGGAGAGCTGGTGAGTCAAGAAGCTGAGCTTAGACTACGCTGTAAGATGGAGGAAGCAAAGACGAGAGATCTTCAATCTGATGTGCAAGCCTTAAAGGAAAAGATCCATGAGCTGATGAACAAAGAGGACCAACTCTCTCAGCTTCAGGTGGACTTCACTGTCCTCCAGCAGAGGTTTGTTGAGGAAGAGGAAGAAAAGAAAAACATGACTCAAGAGGTTGAAAAACTTACCAAAGAGCTGGAAGCTACCAAGCGTTACAGCCGTGCACTTAGACCCAGCATGAATGGAAGAAGGATCGTGGATGTTCCTCTGACGTCCACTGCAGTTCAGACTGACTCTGATATAAATGAAGAGATCGAAGACGAAACTCCAGCTGTGTTCATCCAGAAGTCTGTTCTTGAGGAAAACCATATCATGAATAATCTGAGGCAGAAATGTCTCAAGAAACCAGGGGTGTTGGAGCGCTACCCACCGGCAAAGGCAGAGCTGGGGATTGGGAAGACTTGGAACCCTTGGATGAAGAAGAAAGAAGCTGTGACCATCACACAGACTGTTCCCCAACCTCATCAGGTAAATGGAATGACTTTCCCAGAAAAAAACATGTCTCAAAAAACAGGGCAACCCCTCCACATTAAGGTTACCCCTGATCATCAAAGCAGCACTGCCACTTTGGAGATCACCAGTCCACGTGCTGAAGACTTCTTTTCCACCACTACGATCATCCCAACCCTTGGCCTCCAGAAACCCCGCATCACCATTGTTCCCTCAATGCTACCAAAACCCAATGGGTCACCAGAACGAACCAAGTCTCCAGTTACCATCACAACAATCTCCAGAGCAAAATCTCCAGAGAAACCCAAAAGCCCCCCTTTGGAGCATCCCACATCTCCTCTGTCTATCATCACTGTTAGTGCAGCCCCTGTGTCTCAAGGGTCTGAGACCCATGAGATGACCATGGGGAGAGCTGTGTTCAAGTTGACTCCTGAAAAGCAGACCGTCCCAACCCCAATCCGAAAATACAACTCTAATATCATTACCACAGAAGACAACAAGATCCACATACACCTGGGTTCTCCGGGGTTCAAGAGGGAGCAGGATGACCGGAGTGGGACAGTGACCGTTTGGCCTAATGGATTGGGATCCGATGGAAAAGAGACCTCAACAGGCACGGTTCTACGCTCTCCCAGATCAATTTCTGCTAATATTGGGAACATGATCCAAGGAAAAATGACCAGCAGCATCACAATCACCCCAATCACCTCAGCCTCATCCAGGTCTACTCAGTCTGTGGTGAGTATTTTATTTAATTTTACGTGTAATTTTGTTAAGAGGGTCTCCGGTTCAAAACAGGCAGCCAGTATCTATGTTGTCTAGCATTAAGGTGAGTTTTTTTGGCTAGTCATGTGCCTCCTTTTGGGACAACTGGAAATTTCTATTGGTGCCAAGGTACGGCAGCTGTCTGGTACAGTTGTAAGTCCATGCCATGCTCAAGGGTTAAGCAGCAAACATATATTTGCACACAGAAGAGAGAAGCTAACTCTACCAATATATGGGTGCTTTCTTGATACAAGTCAGCTGGCACTCACATCCCAGGTGATGCTTGCAACTTGGCGCGCACTGTAAATCGTTTGCTTTAAAATATAACCAAAAAATGAATAAATGACTATCACCCATTTACATGTAATCAATCTTGACATGCAAAGCAAGTAAATATTTTTTTTAGCTTTTTAAGGAGCCAGCAAAAAACTGTATTACAGCCTCTCTGTGTGAAATAGGAAATAAATGAGCCCACCAAACATTGGGTTTGTGTAGGATTCTCATCATCTAATATTAGAATTAGACTATTTCTGGGGGGAAGTTTTGATTTGAAGTCACAAATCACAAGAGGGATCTACTTTAGAGTAACAGAAGAGGTTGCAAAAGAATCGCTAGATAGCGTCAACAACAACTAGATGAAGCAATTGATATGTTTGTGATAATGAGCTGCAGTTGTGTGATTGCTGACGGAAATAAAATAACATTTTTAGCCTTTGTAGAACTTTTAGAAGTTTTTACCTTTGTAGAACAACCAGCTGGTGTTGTCCTCCAGGGTGGTTAAACTCACGAAAGTTTGCCTACTTACCTTATCCTGTAATTGATGTGAACAGCGTGTCGATCATCTCATTGCAACTCTTGTATATTTACCGGTTTTCCTCAAGGGGGATCAGTTATTTAAAAAAAACATGAATCAGTTATTCTCATGTCTTTCATCACATTGCATTTCTTTGCAAAACTGTATATTGTTTTAACTCAACTGGTAATGAAAAAATGTATAATTTAAATTTTTTTTGTTCCTGTACACTTGCTTCCACATTCTTGGTTCGACTGCCATCTTTGTACATCTGTAGTGACTGTTCCCTCTTAGTCTGCTGCTAATTGGCTGTTTAATTAAACCTACTGTTTTAACAATCCACCCTTTGTAACGTACGGTAAGTGTACTTATAGATAACTTATAGACTTATTACTTATAGATATAGATCAGATTAAATGCTTCAAATATAATGGAAGTCAGCAGCACTCAATTTCATTGGCCGATAGTAAAACATTTTTAATACATCCTTTATTTCTTTTAACAAAAATCACTTGAGTGCCCTTTGGTGAGATTCATTTTAATCGTTTTGCCCCCGAAACCCCAATTTTCTGTATTTCAGCTGCTTCTGAAGTGTTTCAGATTGATATCAGGGGTCTCTGCTCCATAGATCTCTCTCGCTCTCTTTCTTTTTTCTGAGGTATACATAGCTCCATTCCTTTGATGGCTAACTAACACATGATTGAACTGACCTGCTTGTCACACCATACGATTGCTGAGACATTTCATTAAAAAGATGCACTCTACTGACAATGCCTTCACATTTAATGAATCTGAAACACGTGTGACCAGAATTAAATTTTATCCACTGATGTAATGCTTGAATTATTTTATGTTTATATATAAATATATATATATATTTAGGGGTGTAACGATACACCCTATACGATACAATATTTACATGAATGCAATATTTTTTTTAGATATAAAAACTAAATGAAATTAAAGTTTTAAAAAATTCTATTGAAAATTCTAATGAAACTCAATTTTAAAAGTTTTAAAACCATAAAATGAAGAACACCAGTGTCTAGTTTGAAATGTTTAAGAGAATGTAACATCACCCAGCCTCTAGGGGTCAGCATTAACATTTGTGCATTCTAGGCATGCAATAAAGAGAAAAATATTTCTTGTATGACTTTTTAAATTTATTTAAACATCCTCTTGTTTCTCACAAAAACTCTTAGACTTATATTCAGTAATAATAAATATATTTGTATACAAATCACACATATTGTTACACCCCTAATTATAATTTTATATTCTTTTTCCTTTTTGGTTATGTGTTTTTAATTTATTTCTATTTTTATTTTTAAATCCATATTTATTTGTACAATATATTATAGTTTGTTGCCTTTATATTTACTTATTATTTTCTTATTTGTTTTATTTTTTTTATTTAAGTTTTATTGAATACATTTAGTTTTGTGAAACCTTATTTTATTTTCTATAGAATTATATAACATTTTTGTATGTAATTGTTTAATTGTATTTGCATATTCAAAAACTTTAATTTTTTAAAACATGGGAGGTACTTTGTTCAAAGTGGAGATGCACAGCTCACAATTATATTATTTAACTATTTTATTTAGCTATAAATAAATCCCTTTGAAAACATCAAAAACCCATTGTGTTATATTTTTCAGAATGGTGCAGATGCACAATGCTCCCGCCCCGGGGCCACTCGAATCCCTGTATCCAAAGGTATGAAGAGCGGGAAGATGATGTCGCGCTCTGAGAGCCAGTCAATGAAAATCGAGCTTAGAAAATCGTCCGTCTGCAGCTCGGCCGTCTCAGGAAAAAGCTGAGAGATGCTAACCTTCACCCTGGCACTGGACAAACAAATCAAGCACTAGACAACTGAAGGAAATCTATGAAACGATAGCCATTGTGATGTTGTAAATACAGTCTTTCCAGCAGCATTCATGAGCTTTGATCAGACAGACGTGGAACCTGTGCTGAGCACGTGTGCTTTTAACTAATTCACTTTTTATATATTTATTTTTCCATTTATCAATCCGCTGTTTTCTTTTCTACAATAGCTTGTGTTCTTTCAATGTGATATAAGTGAACATGAAGCATCACTGAACACATGTTAGATTCCACTAAATATGAGTTTGTTCTGAGGCACTTTTGAAATACTTGCAAATAAAGCAATTTAAAGGATGGATGCGTTTATTGCCATTTCGATTCGTACTTTATTTTGCCATCAGCGCTGACCAATTTCTCTTGATGTAGAATCAGAGAGAAAGTTATGTGAGCCTAAATATTCTCCGAGTAGAACCGAGGTGAGTTTGAAAATGGGGCAAAGCTGTGGTGCAACTGACTGCTCAAACCGATTTTTAAAATATTCAGTTCAGTACCGACTGCTGCAATCCAAAGAATGAAAATCTAAATTACTGGTCACCATTTTGTGTTTTTAAATGCTAAATAATTGAATTTAATGCTTAAAAAAATCAAACGTTAAGCACAGATAACTTAAAGGCAAGCTTAGCTGTAACTTAAGCCAGGCATGATTAAAATGAGCTAAAAAAACACTTCGCTCAAAAGTACCCAGTATTTGTCTCTGTGGGTGTTTTTAATTAAATGTTATTTGTTGCATTATTTAGTACCACTGATGAGAATTGATTAGCAATTTAGAATGCAAGGTAGTAAAACTGAAATACTAAAGAGGTGCACAGAACACATACCACCAGAATGTCCATAAGTCATGTATTCATGACTTTACAGTAACTTTAAAGTACAAACAGGTATAGCCCGGTGAGGAATAGAAGTAACTGCAATATTTCTACACCAAAGGATGAAATGCTTTATCTGTAGATTCACATTCTGGTTCTTTTAAAACAAAGAAATGATAAAAAAAACACTCAATAGGTTTAAAATTAATTAAAAAATGAATAAATTAATAGGTTTAAACACTAGAAAGTGATAAAAACACGAGTCAATAAAAGGGAGAAAAGGATTTAAAAAATTGTAAACAAGAGGAAGAATCAACAATCGTCCTTCAACGATGAAAAACTTATTTTGAAGTGGGATTGTTGCTGTTTTTAAGTTTGCATCATGTTTTTATTCAAAAACAAAGTTAAACCTTATTTAAAGATCCATTATATGTAATAGCCACAGAACGTATTTTTAAATTCAATTGATTTCTACGTTAAGGTAAAAATATGAAGTAGAGGCTTAAGATTACACCATAATAGTGCTACTTAGTTAAAAAAAGATTCCACTTCCAAATTTTTGAGACTGTACATACTCTAAAATGCATCATGTGAGTTCAGAATGTTTATGTTTGTCGCCCCTTGAATATTTTAATCACTCGAGTGTCCAGAAATCATGGCCCTCCTCTTGTGCTCCAGTGTTCGCTTTGGGCTCTGTCCATGCGTAATAACAGGCTCCGGCAGCTGATGACATCACTCGCAAACTCATGAGAGAAAGCGGAGTCGGTTCCCAGAAAGCCCTCGTAAAACTGCTCTGATATTTCCACCATTCCTGATGCCAAGCACTCACGAGAACTAAAAGGGACAATTAACTCCATCCCCGACACGTGAGGAGATGTTGATAAGTGGAAACAGGAGGCCACAGTGAATGTTGATTGATCTTATAAATCACAATAATAATATTTATTTCCAGCGTACAGAAAATAAACCGATAAACATAAAACTCATGCAAAAAGAAAAAAAATTATATCATTTTAACTGTGCAAAAATATTGGCACCCTTGCAGTTCTCTTTAAAAGGGTGCTGTGGATGTGACCATTTCTTATTAGGCTGTTAAAAAAAAGTAGCCAAATGCAGTAAAATGCTAAAAATATGGTTTATTGTCATAAAATTAAAAAATTGCTGTATATCTCTGATAGAAAATACATTTCAAATGTTCTAAAATGTGTTTTGGAGAGTTTTTGTTAGAAACCCACAGGGTCACATGCATTTTGACAGCTATTACAATATGTAAAAATTTACAGTACAATCCTGTAAAACTACAATATACTTGACAGCTTCCTGTAAAATTAACAGTTTATTAATATCTTAATTACTGCTATTATCACAACACAAACCAGAAATTACCGCAAACCAACACAAAATAGACAGTTGAAAATTAGCTGTTAATAATGAAATAACAGTAAATATTCCAATAAAAACCTTATTGTACAATAAAACCCATGATGTGTACAGGTATAAACTGTTTTTATATCAACAAAATATGTTAATTATACAGTTAGAAACCAAAAACATTGATCCCCTGCAGCTGCAAAAGCCTCCAGTTCTTCTGAAATGGCACAATCCTGTCAGAATTCTATGAAACCCACCGGAATATCGTTTAGCGTAAACGTAAATCCGACAACCAGACATTTTGTTGCTGAGAAAAGGTTTTATGACATCCTTACTTCAGTTGCCACTGCACATGTGGAATCTGTATAGTGAAACCTTTTGCTTTCAAATTAAATTAAATCTTGTAGGTTACACTTGCAATAATTCAGGGAATTTGTAGGAGTTTAGTCAGGTGTATGAACCACCAATTATACCATTCAGGCATAAGTGACATCGACATCGTAGTTGAAACCCAGTTCTGAACTGAAGGAGGCTAAAAACTGGGAGATGAACAGCTAAACTCAACCAATGTGATGTTGAGAAAGAAAGGTAGTTTCTTGTCATGATTTGACAAGATTCAGCACAGCAACAATACAAAAAAGTAGTTATATGGTATCAACCAGGTCTTTCCCGGACAAAGATTTCAAAACCGACTGAGGCCTCAAGTTATGCTGGTCAAGCTCTTTTGAAGAAGCTCAAAGAAACAACCAAAATTGAGGATTGACAACTGCAGACAAAAGACACATCATATGACACATCACACCATACCTCAGACAAGGGAACTTTGAGAGACATTCAATCTAAATGCTTTTCTCCAACCTTCGAGACTAGAGACTGGGCTTTTAAGTGTGCAAGTAATGGATGTAATTTAATGAAATTGCCATTTTAAGAGTATTGTCACAATAGATTGGCTTATTTGAGTGCAGTTTTTGCCTCAGTTGTGATGCAAATAAACAAAAGAGGAAGAGACATTGTTTATCCTCGTACTAATTAACCTTTAGAAGTCAGAGGCCCTTTTGAGCGTTTTTAACTTATTTACAATTTGCTCTAATACTTTAGCTTTAAAAAAAGGTTTTTGTGTCAATGCTTGATATCATTTTTTTTTGTACAACCCTAGCGTCTTTCATTAAATTTCGCAACAATTTCACAACAAACCTGAAATTGTACAGACATACAATTCCAAGTATATACAATTGTATATTTTTTTAATAAAAAAATCTAACCGTGTTTATGTTTTATAACAAAAATCAAAAGTGTATAAATAAAAATGCATTAATACCCCAAAAGCAAAGACACGGTCAAAACAGTGGGAAAAAAAAGAAAAAAAAAAGCGAACCTCTTCTAAACTTTATACACTGTTCCAAGCACTTTGTTCCATTGTGCTTTGTTTTGTGCCTTTTTTCAAAACACAAGCCATATCACAGGTCTTTACTTATTTAAATATTTGTCATTGACTTATACTGGCCATTGTAGATGAATGGGAAACAACATCTCTTCAAGATAAAAAAAATGGAGGTTTGTTAATGCCAAGGGTCTCAAACTGAGCGAAAGGCCTACTGCAGGGCCATAGCCCTGTTTACTTCCAACCCTGCATACAAACAGCCTGAAGGACCTAACGAGCTGCACCAGGTGTGTTTAGTTGAGATTGGAGCTAAACTGTGGAGGGCTGTGGGCTTTGAGACCTCTAGTTTAGACTAATCACAGTAAGAAATACTTTTTTAGACATCACCGATGGCTCCCTAGCAATCAAACTGTTTACCCTAGCAACCATATTTTTTAGTTCTATCGTAAATGATAAAGACATAGAGGTTGGTTTATATAACTTATAGTGACAAAGGGTACATTACATTATGTCTCTGACCTCTCCATTGCAACCTGAATGTTTACCATAGTATCGATTTTGGCATTTCATCATCTTAAGCTAAGGAAATTCATAGAAACATGGAGATTGATTTATATTACGCATATTGGCATGGGGAACTTTGTATTATGTCACTGACTCCTTAAAGCAACTAAACATTGTACCTTAACAACCAATATATAACCAATTTATATTTTAAGGTATGAGGTTACTCATCAGTTTTTGACCTGTGTTTCAGATTTATGAGGAGAACATCAATCCATTCATTTCTTGAGTTCTGAAGGGATGTATGATGTCAGATGTTAGTGTTAATCAATGAATTGTGTTTATACCACTCATGATAAATGTTTTAAGCTGTCTTTTTCTTGAAACTGTCTTGCAAGACAAACCCAAGAATGTGCATTTGCTTTCATCCCCTTCAAAGAAAGTGAGCAGGCTTGTGAAATTGTTTCCAAATGTGTGAATATACATCAAAAAACCTCTTTCTTCATACAAATGTCCAGGAGTGGTTGATATTAAGATCTTTTCATTGAAGGCTTCTGCATCTCAGGTCTGTATTTGCTCTTCTGTCATGATCAACATATTTTGGGACTAAACAAATGAGCTCATTGCACTGATTTGAACCAGGCAAGGGAACAACTATTTAATAATTATAAAACTACACCATGGAGATAATGACTTTTTAATGCAATTCATAAAGATCTCTTCATAATGTGATCCATCAGCTTTTCTTTCTTCATAATGAGAAATGAGGTAAAGGTCCAATTAAACATAGCTCTGAATCATAGTAGAAACTCCGGTTAATTTAAATGATGAAAACCCTTACAACCTTGACTCATACCTGCCACCCGTATGTTATTAAATGTGATATTTTCATTCACAAAATGGAAACAGACATCCCTTTTATGGCTTTAAAATGAGATGAGGGGTGTGGCATGGATTCCTTAGATTTTAACTTTTTCCTTAGTTTTGCTGATTTCCACCACTAGAGGGAAGCATATTCCCAAAAATAAACTTTTTGGATTTTGCCTTCGTCTTTTTAAAATAACCCCTCAAGGTTAAAAGAAGACCAGATATGTTTCGGATACAGTAACCATTCCTTGGCTATATCAAATAATTAAACCCCTGTACTCTAAAGTAAGTGGCTTGCTTGTTTATCACACGATTCTGTTTCTGTAAGAAAATATTTAGCTAAATATATACAAAGAGTTTTGTATAAGCTAATCAAAATATCAAATTCCGTTAAAAATTTCCTTGGCGGTTGGAGGAAACCACGTCACCACTCTGTTCCCGCGCTTTTAGACCGTTTAATTGACGTTACCTGACAAGCGGACAATTTATAGTTTTTGAATAAAAAATATGATTTTTTTGTAGATGTTGAAACCATATTTTATTTTGTTTCTGTAATAGTTGTCTTTTGGATACTCGTTATTTACTTTGGAGTGAACTGACATTTGAATTAACACTATGCTAACGGCAGTTTGTGAAGTTGGTTTTAAAAAATATATATTTGTGAATTATTGCAGATTATTGTGATCTAATTCTAGAATGTTATTTTAATGCTGAATTCTTAAAATTCTTTATATATATACATTTTTTATATTTTGGTATATACTATAATATATAATTTTGGTAAAAAATCTAAACACAGTAAAATTACGAACACATTCCACAATGAGCTACAAACATTGATGAACAACACGTACAGCAGGAATGGTGAAAATATGCGCGACCTTTCCAACCACACTCAGACAGCCTCGGGCGTGACGTCAGAGCTCCGGGTTCGGGATCTGCCCTCCGTTAAGAAGCACTTTCTTGTCTGAGATCCCGTGCATTTGGAAACAGCCTTCACGAGCTGTGGCTGATCAGTCCCACCTTTTCATCTCCATCCCTACAGCATCACGGAGAATTTCTGCTCTACTAAAAAAAAAAAAAACTTAAACTCTGCATCTGGCCGACAACAGCCATCTCCATTCATCAGATTTGTGATGTGTTGAGCAGATTTGGTAGTTTGGTAAGTAGCGCCATACTATTTTTCATTGCGCTTCTTAGCATTTATTGCTTTTTATTTTTATCTTATTTTAAATTTAAATCATTGTGATGATGTTTGTTTCACACCTGTGCAGCTGGTATAACTTTTTCCACCTAATGGATATTTAGTTAACCCTTTCAGATTGTAACTTTGCTCTTTCAAAGTTTATGGATGAAACTTTATCAGTTTTCAATGAGACATCTGGACAAGATTTAGTAGCCTAATAACAGTGAGTTCAAAGCCATTTGGGAGCAAATTTAAAATTAATTGAATCAGCAATAAATGGAAATAAAAAATTTTTTCCAGGTGCCTCTTAGTTAGAAGGTTACTGGTTTGAGACCCGGTGGAATGAAGTTTGTATGCGTACGTTTTTTTCTTTGGTTCAGAAATGTTTCTCAGCTGAATAGAAGACTCTTAATCGAGTGAATAGTGAGTGAATGTAGGGACTTGATCAGGGAGTACCCCTTGCCTTTTGCCCAATGTGAGCTGGAGATCAGCACCAGCAGAGCCCCGTGACCCTAAAAAAGGAATTAAAACCCTAAGAAAATGAATGGATGAAGGGTTTAATCATTTAGTCTTGTATTACTAAACTGGTGATTCTACGCAATGGAGATTTATGAAATATTTAAACGTCATGATTATTCACATTTTACTTATTTGTGTTGAACTTTACAGCCCCTCTCTAGATTCTTTTACAAAACGTTTGAAATTAAACATGGTGACAGACGAGACTTAATAGAGTTATCTTGCATGTATTTTAGTAGCTATTTGTTCTGACATCTGTAATTACCTAAATTAATAAGACAGCATAGGTAACACAGCCAAATTTTTGAGACAGAGCAGAAACTTGATCTGGGCTTATATGGAAATCATATCTGAACTTGTCCAGGCACATTAGGGGGCGCAGGAACCCTGCTGAAGATTTTCCACTGGATCCTAGATTGGGCAGATTTCCAGACAATTGCATACAGCCCATGAACTCAGAGTTTCCAATGTTAAACAGATGATTCAGCGGAGTTCGCGATGAAACGCAGTGTATGCAGTCTATAATTGTTTTACAGTGGAAATAGTTTTTTCTAACACTCACACCAAGTCCATTTTATTAATGTTTTCCAAAATATTTGAAGTGTTAATCATGGAAAATAACATTTTACTTCCTCCCTTGATCATATAAACTGTTTGGATTTCGAATAAAGTCTAATTGATTTCAGATTTGATTGAGATGGTTTGCAGAGGACTGTTTTATGAGCTGAGTGTGTTGCATCTGGTTTCTTTTTCAGATTGATTGATGCTGTGCTGATACCAGGGGATAAGATGTTGGTCAGGGGTTTGGCGCTGGGTGCTCTCTTAACACTCGCAGCTCTGACATCAGTAAGAGCCCAAGGTAAAACAAACAAAAAAAAAAAAACAAGATGGTTCACATTGTAGCATATCATTTGTTTTTTACAATGTTCCATAATCCTACACAAATGTGGACGCTAGTTTTTAATGTGCACTGATTTTTGTGATGTCTCCTTTTAGACACCAGGCCTGTCTCTAATCAAGGGCATTGCTTCCTAAAAGTTGTACTGTAAACAAATTGTGGTTTACACCAGTGCAAGCGCAGGATATAAATTAGCATCTAATGATTACTCAACACTACACTCTTAAAGACATAAATGACAAATTTAGAAGAGATTTATGCATTGGTAATGTACTGCCAAATCCAACAAAGTTGTAATACTGAATATGGCGTGTCAGCCAGGCACCCTCTTGTTGAGGATTTTCCTCTAGTTAAACACTCTTTTTGTGTTTACATGTTTCAAGGAGGAATTCTCTGTAGTTTTTTTTACAGTGTAATAACCGTATCAAATTCCTGAAAAAGCAACAGGATTTTAAAGGAACACCCCACTCACCCCAAGACAGCAAGAAGTGTTTTACAATTTTACATAGCAATTTTAGCATTAGCTTAGCATAGATTAATCTAAACAGATCAAGGGTTTCCATATTAATACCATGTTGGTCATATTTAAAACTACGATTGTACCATTACACTGTGTTGTAATATGAGTGGAAAGGAAATTTTGGTATGCTGTTGCTAATATTCTTAGTAACTTCTCAAATCCCGCCAATCACAGAGGCTCTTTTGAATTAGGTAGGAATTTATGGTTTTAAACTAACATTACAAGAGTTATGACACATCATTTAATTTAAAAGGTAATTAAAATGTGAGAAAATGTGAGATCTTCTTTCGATTTCATTTTATAGACCTCAAATCTGTGCCATCTAGTGGTGAAAAGAATGGGAAAGCCCTTCAAAGTACAAGACCTGTGATATGGCTTGTGTCTTTTAAAGTTCTAGTACAAAAAAGAAGCTCAATGGCACAGAAAGTGCTTGGAACTGTTTATAAGGTTTAGGAGAAGTTCACATTTGTCACATTGTTTTGACCTTTTCTTTGGTTTTTTTGAGAGTTATGAAGTTTAAGTCTCAACACAATATTTTTATAATAAAACAAAAAAAAATAAATTTTTTGTACAATTTCAGGATTGTTGTGGAACAATTGTGTAATGTAATGAAACAATATTGTTAAACATTTTTTTATTTAACAAATATAATCAAGCTTGTCCACAAAAACTGTTTTAAAGGTAATTTATTAGGGCATATTGTAAGGCCCCAGACTTCTAAGGTTTAATAATCCAGCTTAGAAAAGATCTTCTTTTCACTTTCTGAGGGAAATACAACATTTTAAATAAGAAAAATATGGAAAGTCTTACATTCTTACATGCTACGGGTCTGACTGAACTCAATGATCTATGCTAAGCTATGCTTACAGCGTGATCTCCAGATCTGATGAACTACTGAATAGTTTCCAAGAAACTATTTTATTTCTCAGATGACGATAGAGGGTGAGCCTTTCCCAATAAAATGGAGTGTAACTTCAATGCCTCACTATTTATAAAAAGAAGAAATATGACATCTCTATATTTCATATGTGTGATGGTTAGATTCTTGTTGACGTGAGCTAATTTATGGTAATGCACCAATGATATTTGCATAAAAAGCAGCAGGCATAAATTTATTGATGAATGAGGCTGGATTTAAAGGACCTATTTGGAGTCAGAAATGGAACCGATTGTGTCGTCTGGTCTGTCAGGTTGGTAAATCTTAATTTTGGTGAGCCTGTTCCCAGTCAAGCTTAAGCCCTGGTCTAAATCTGACCAGAGCTGAGGCTTTACATAATATTTTATTGTGATATTCACAACCACACACTATCCCAACACTGACCTTTCAGACACTAAGAATATCACTTTAAAATATTTTGGTGCTCTACATGTGCGTCTTGTACATGAAGCCCTTTTGTAGTGCCGCAAGTTGCTCCAGACAACTTTTCATGTACAAGTGCATGAGTGTTCTAGATCTAGACTGGTGTCCCATGTTACATAACCTCTGTTTGTTGATATATCACTTGTTTGTCACTATCTCTATGTTCAAATATGGGATATTCACCTCTAAAATCTACATTTTATAAGCAATGTTTTTGTTGCTTCAGACTTATGAGAGTTGTGTTCATTCTCAGAACACAGTTATATATATATGAACATTGTTTATATTTCCCTGTCTACAGAAAAACACAAAACACCCATTGAAGTTCTATTAAGAGTGTATATAGATACCAAGAGCTTCAAATATAGATACCAAAAACTCTATCTACATGAAAAGCTAGATGCATCAGGTGTGAAAGCTGCAACTTCACTTTGGCTAGGGTTTCACAAAAGCTTGGTTACACCAAATGGATGCAGTGTTTACACATGGATCAACCACAAAGCTCGAATGGTGTCATCCATTAAACATATACCATATTTTTCGCCGTATAAGACGCACCGGCATATAAGACGCACCCAATTTTAAATGAGAAAGATCTAGAAAAAAAAGATACCAAATACTGTAGTAAAATATTTTATATCAACTGTGTAAACGTTTTCTTTTTGTAAAGAAACTTTTTGTAATTTGAGAAACTTTTAAGACTTTCAGTCCCGCCCTGAGAGGCTCGAGGTTCTTCTTCCAATGTGGATAACACGTGTGTAGGAAATGCGTTGAGCCTGCTAAATCTTTACAATAAATAGCCGCATTTTCTGTGTTCTCTCTCAAACTGTCTCCAGTGTTTATTATCAATTGAGAAGGTATATTTTTACCATAACAGGAGCTAGGCCGAAGCTGCGGCCTCTCTTACGCCTCTCCTATGGCCGTGACCGCTCTGCATTCGCTGTATAAGATGCACCAACTTTTCCCCCTCAGTTTTGGGGAAGAAAAAGTGTGTCTTATACGGCGAAAAATACGGTAGATGAAATGGCACCGCCTCCAAACTCTGTGGTATTCGAAACCTGAACTAGCTTGATTATAGTGCTGATATGATGAAGCTACAGAGTGGTTGAATTTACTAATAAGTTAAATGGGGGTAGCACACACCCCTGAACAGGAACACTAACCCCTTCAACTTGGAGTTACTCAAAATTTTAAAGAATTAATAATATTTCAATATTTATTTATTTGAGTTTTAATGTTGACAGCTTTAACGCTATTTCATAGATTCAGATGATATGATAGAGATGGTAGTCAGTCCAGTACAGTGTAGCTGTAAATCAAATGGACTTCTTGGGCAATGACTTGTGACGCACTTCCACTTCGAAGTAATAGTGGTCGCTGAGTTCCGTTTTGTAGTGGAGTTTAGAGAAAATGTTCATAAAAACAGTGTGTTTATAGCTTTCTGAGACAGCAAAAGGTGTACAGAGCACACTGATGTGTTCCTCCTTGTTAATTGTTAATTATGGAAATTTTAAGTTTCCATAATTAACGCCTTCTGCCTACAAGGATGAAATTAGCAGGAATCGGCCACTAACAGTAGTATGCACATGCTCAGAAACGGTTACAGGTGGGATGGTAGCGAGCTCCAAAACAAAGATATGAACAAACATAAAAGTGAGGCACCTTTGGCATACTCCTTGAGGTACTCCTTGCATTGACAATGGGATCCAAGTCAGATAAGTCTAAAATACCTAGGCTCCATCTACAGACTATTACAATGACAGTAGGAAAAGTAAAATGTTATTTTTGGGTGAATATCCTGAAAGTGAACACAAAGTAATTTCTTATAAGGTGACCAATTATTGTCAGCTGTGTATAGTCGAGTGTACAATCAACACTTCCTGACCCATCTGTGAGGATTCCACTTCCAGCCACAATGGTTTGACTGCATGTACCTCATGAGTTACGGCCCCCCTGTAAGGTCTCCTTGAGGTCTCTATGGAACTCTTTTTACATGTCTACGCTTGAGCACTCAATGGCCCTATGGTCAGATGGCTCAAGCAGATGTCATTTTGAACCAAAATGGCCGCCGTCCATGTTCGTTTCCATGTTGTCTTACAACCCAATGATGGACTCTACTTTTGGGATTCCATCCACAAACTGTGCTCACGTCTAAAAAATACACTTTTTGAAGAGGTTCTTGGAAATAACTTGATTCACGTCCTCTTTCCACAGTAATGCCTCCTTCAGAATTGAGGTTTAAGATTTTAAATGAGAACACAGTGCAGATGACTTGGAAGCAGCCGCTGTCGAGGATTCAGGGCTACAGAGTTCAAGTGATGTCTGATACAGGTGGGCATGACCTTTCATTTGCATTGCAAAAGTTCTATTACAAACTGTCAGTGATTTATTTCAAAATCAACTAGGAACATTACGGAAGAACTTGGTACTGTTTTCTTTAAGTAGAAACTGTCCCTGGTTGGAATTTGAGCCAGGGCTTTACATAAATGTTTTTGTTTGGACTATTTAAAAGTAACATGTCTTTTGTAGGGCTGACTAAATTTGTCTAATGGATTACAGTTAGAATGAGTGGTGGGTGAATGCAAGTATCCCCAGGATAATACCCACCCACTGAATGTTGAATCGTGACGTCACTACTATGCTAAACACGATTACGGTTAGGGTTCAACCAATGAACCCTATGGGTAGGGCTCCACTTTCAATGGGTAAGGGTTTATCTCGGTAAATGTGGCTCTGTGAGGGAGTGGCAATCTGTCTAAAATACACTCTACCCCTTACCCAATGTGAGTTGCAGAACACAGGTCACCATCGGGCCTCAGTATCCCTAATCAAGCTTTTAAGGCAGGTGCTTTTGAGCTGATTTATTTATAATCTTATTATTAATTCGTATTCTTTGTACCAACCTTTTATGATTTTTTAAAAAAAATAAGTTATATATTTATTTTGTTGTTTTCAAATGTATTGTGGCTTGAAAGTAAATGTATCTACTTTTCTCAACACATTGGATGTTCATCCACTTTTAAATAACATTAACACTGTTTTATTCACATCGAACTGATTTGTTTTATTGTTTTTTTGTGTCGGTTGGACTCAAACACTCACTTTGAAAATGAAAAAGGCTAACATATGAGTGTTTATGTGGATTGTCAAAAGCGAACTATCATTTAGCATCAAAATATAATTTTCATCAATGATTGAAGAATTTTCCATGTTTAAAAAAGAAAAGTATTTTTGACGCTGGTCAAGATCGTTCCATGAAAGTTTTTCAGTTTAATTGTTTTGAGAGTTTTTCTTCTCTAATTTCTCGCTCTCTTAGTCTTCACCTGGTTTATCTGGTTGTGTGAAATATTAAATATATCAGCCAGAATGAAATGTAAAAATATCATGACACATTTTTTAATTTACGTTTAAATTATGATGAACAAATTAGATGATATGTTTTACATGGGTTATATATCTATCATCCGGTCATGGATATGTGTGATTAAACATTTAGCATTTTAAAGCATAACGTTTTCACCTCTAAAGTATTAGCTTGTGTGAGACACATTGTTGGAGTTCTTTGCATTTTTGCTTCTCATTTATTAATCATACTGATAGCGTAATTAATTTGTATGACAATATAAATCTCATCCTTTCAGTCAGTGGTTTGAATGAGTGCAAGCTGACCATGTGTGGCCTTCTCATAGACTGTTCTTTCTCTAGCAGCATGTGTTCCTGCTATGAGTGCTCCAGAAGAGCCCTGTGAGCCTAATCAGGAAAAAGGAGATATAGAAACTTAACAAAGTAATTTTTTCCAAAGTGCAACCTCTTTTCTAAGATATCCATTTTCATTCTGAATTTAAACCAATGGTGACTATTTCATAACGGTGTTGTAAATCAAAAACATGCATGAAACATTCGCTGTTGGTTTTACTTTAAAATGAAAACAGATGTTCCACGAGGAAAAATCTGTGTCAAAACTCATTTTTTCCGATATGCAATTAATAGTACTCTGAAAAAGCTGGCACAGGATCCTAGTAAAAGTAAAGTCTGAAAGTAAATCTTAGAAGATCTGGCTGACAGTTCTGTTCAGACCTGCCTGATCTTCTGCCGCTTGCTCTTGAGTGAAGCACTTGACCCCAGGCTGCTCAAGGGGAACTATCCCCACAGTTAGTATACTTTGCTTGAGATTAGAAAGCATCTGGTAAACGACAAGTAACCTTTAAACTTGCCGCCACAGGCAACTCTTGGGAAATCTGCTCTGGCGTACCCTTCAAAAATGATTTAAACGTACACTGTTACTCATCACTTGTCTCTGGATGTTGCTAATGTTTCCCTAATCCAGCTTTTGAGTGTCTAGACCTGATGATTGTAGAATGTCTATAATGATGTCCTTTTTAAATGACCTCTGTCTGCAGAGGAACCCGTCAAAGAGTTCACTCTTCCTCCATCCGCAACTCAAACCTCCATCAGGGATTTGACTCCGGATGTGGATTATGTTGTGATTATAACGGCATATTCCGGAGGAGAGGAGAGTATACCAATCTCTGGTCAAATAACAAGTAAGTGACTAATCATCTAAAGAATGAGTTTTGTTTTCTGTCGAATAGAGACAGATGATTGAAAATAAATTGCATTAATAGTTTTTTATATTTAAAAAGATCATGAACTTTTCTTTATTTATGTATTGACAAGCTCTCAGGTTCCCCAATGTATTTCCTGGTTTATTCCATTTCCTCTTTGTTCTTTCCCAATTGTGTTCACTCCTGATTAGTCACACCTGTATGCTCTCACCTTGTTTCCCTGTCAGCCTGTCATCTAACTCCTAGTTCTTCCCCATTTCCTTATACCCTCTTCCTTCCATTCAAAAGTTTTTAAGTCGAACGTTCCACGGCTCCACATGATCCTTTTCAAATTCCAGTCAAAAGTGACAGGCAAAATCTTCTCCTGAGGTTCAGCCATCTTACCATTTTCAGATCACAGTCCCATTTCTGTCCTGAAGAGATGGATATTTTCTCAAAACATTTCATTGAAAATAAACTACCAATAAACTTATTTATTTGTTCACTAAAGCCTGCCCTTTCCTACTTCCCAATTTGACATGTGCACTAAAAGTGATATGATGTGTTTTGGTCGCATCTTGACTGAAACCTGGCTTTTAAATATTCATAAAGTCAGCTCAAAATGGAAATGATCTGACTGGAGAAATTGCAACCAGCGTGATCTGTCTGGAAAAGTCTGAGCCAGAGTCTGACCACCGGTTGGGGTTTGGAAAGCTTATCAAATGCTTTGTAACTCTCAGAAGGAAACAGTGGACGCTGACATGAATAAAAGGATTATTTGCTGGTACACATTCATGTTTCTGCTAAGCTCAGCAGCATTCAAATGATTCAGTATCCAGCTGCACTGAAAATATCACGATTGGGACCAGTCTTAGAAGCAGATATCAGATGTTGGCTGCATTTCTTTTCTTTTTTTCTCATGCAAGCGTGCAAAAAACGAGCGAGAAGACTGATGTGCCATTTAAGTATGTGTGGTGGATGGGGGATGGGGGCTAGAAAACTGTCTTTGTCAAAGTGTTTTTTTTGGTAAAGGTACACTGTGTAGCCAAATGTTAAAAACCCTTCAGGCCAATGATGGAAGCACACATCAATGGCAGCTGGAGTGGGACCAATATTTAAATAAAAAATACATGGAGTCCTATAATTAGTTCAAACCCCAAGCTTCGAATGTTTTAATTTATCCAACAAATATTATCCACTAAAATTACTTGAAAATTAAGATGATAAATACAACATTTAATCTATTGTGGTCAAAAACCCATTGTAACCATCACTTTTCCAAACTTCTCTCTCACTTTCTCTTCCCACCCCGCCTATACACGGTGTGGCTCATTTACAAACTTTCATAATTACAAGTTAAATAGCCGAACAAAATAACCAAATATTTAAATAAATTTAACACATTTATAAACACTCAATAATAATAATTACAGTAATCAAAACAATTTGTCCCATAAAAATAGCTACATCAATATTGAGAAGACTTTTCTGTTCATCTATGGGGTCTAGAAAGTAGAGGTTGTGCATCTACCGCAGTAATCATATACTGAACCGTACTTCTGTTTTTTTTTTTAAGAAATGCAGTCTCTAGTCACGAAATATCACTAAATATAATAATATCGCTTTAAATGAAAGAAAAGTATTGATTTTCGTGTGTTTTTGTATTTCTAGTCCAATCGAGCGGTTTTGAGGGAGGAACCAGGAAGCCTCAGATAACCGATGCTGTCAGTAAGTGTATTCTGTACCTCCGGGCTCTTTCCATTGCTCCGCAGTTCCTCTTTTATTGGTTGTTTCCATACAAGTCACCAGGCAAAAGTATGTCTTTATTTTCCAAATATACTATTACTGATAACAATTGCCATGCTAAAGCAGTAATGTTTCCAGTGGCTTGGCTATTGGGTTACGGGTGGTGAGTGGATTTTTTAAGCCCACGTTTAAAACAAAGCCTTCACCAAACGCAGAAAGTGGAAAGCTTTACAGCTCCCCTCTTTACAAGAGCACAGTGGCCTCATCCTCCATGTGAATGTGAGCGGCTTGGCTTTGCTACGCTAAGCAGAAGTGGAAAACCAAACTTTTGTACCCCTCCACCCCCACCTCGAATACCATAACAGTTAGTTAGCATGACCTGTGCAGACGACTCGCTAATGAAAGCCAGTCTCGATGCTCTAATGCTTGCACAAGCAGAAAAATAAGTTAATTTAATTAGCACTATAAAGAAAGGCTTCCTATAATATCCAACATCCTCTCCTGTCGTGAAAGCTATTATGGTTTTATTGCAAAGATGCAAAAGTAATCTGCTCAAGGGTAGCAAATTCCACACATTTTGGTGTAATTTTTCTTTAGGTCTGATTGAGATTAAAGGAGTTCAAGGAAAGGGGAATGTGTAGTTTGAGTAAACTCAACTTTAAAACTATAAACCAAATTTAGACTCAGTTTTCTTTCTTCCAACTCTCTGACCCCTCTCTCGTCTCCAGAATGCTCAGTAAGTGCCATTGCTGATCTTGTGTTCCTGGTCGATGGCTCCTGGAGTGTTGGACGGGAAAACTTTAAATTCATTCGGAGCTTCATGGCAGCCATGGCAGGGGCATTTGACCTGGGGGAGGACAAGACAAGAGTGGGTGTGGTTCAGTACAGCACAGACACAAGGACAGAGTTCAACCTTAAACAGTACTTCAAAAGGGGCGAGCTGCTCCGTGCCATCAACAACCTGCCGTACAAGGGAGGCAACACCATGACAGGTACCAAAGGAACATCCTGGTTTTCATTCTGGCATCTACAAGAATTTCAAAATATCATTTAAAAACCGTCATTTTAGATAAAAGAGGGTATCAAACATATCAGAATTTTCCAGTTCTTATAAACTATTTGGTATATGTTATTTGAAATTTCGTTTACCTTCTCTTAGCACTATGTTATCAGATTGACACTCTATGAGTCTTAGATACAGTCAGTTTCTAAATTCCCTTCAGGGTTTAAAGTCACTGGTAAATGTAAACATCAAATTTAAGTGACGACCCAAGTGGGATCAATCTGAACTGACAAATGAAATGAAATAAGTCCTAACATTGGTAAAAACAGTTTTCCAAAACATTTAAACGCATTTGTTTCAATTACTTTTTCATTGCAAATTTTTTTCCCTGATGCTGTTTTTTCATGGCAAACATTCTTTGTTCTATATTCTTTTAAATGTATATATATATATATATATATATATATATATATATATATATATTTAGTTGTTGTTGCATCTGTTTGGATGAGGGCGCTGCGGCCATTTTGTTGCTATTCTTAGTTTCCACCAAGGGGCACGCTTGATTTGTTTTGAGGTTCGATATTTACCTTTGTCCACTGTTTCTAATAAAACAGACTAACAAAACCCTAAAATAATTAGGTTAGTTCGGTTAGTTTCTATCGTCTGTTTAATGAGTAACCATGGCAACGGTTGCCATTACTCTACAAATATGGCAGACGCGATTACGTCACTCCTCCCTCACTATTAGCTCAATAGTCCTAGAACACATAGGAGCCGTAATTTTAATGGTTTTCTAAGTCAGTGTCACTTGCAGAAACCCATGGATAACATCATTTAATTCCAGGATTCACTCCGATGCTTGTCTTGTGGATGTTCTGCAGGTGAAGCTCTGGATCACCTGTTGAAAAATATGTTCACGGAGGCTGCCGGTGCTCGAAAGGGATTCCCCAGAGTCGCTGTCGTCATCACAGATGGGAAATCTCAGGACCCCGTAGAGGCGTACGCCAGGAAGTTAAAGAACGCTGGAGTGGAACTCTTCACGCTGGGTGTGTGTTGTCCTCCTTAAAGATCTGGAAAGCTTTCAAAAAGACCCATCTGTGCAGATGAAAGGAATTTGACGAAGTGATGTTTTCTGTTTTTCTTTTGTCAGGGATCAAAGAAGCAGATGAGCAAGAGTTAAAACAAATG
>SRMA01027241.1:503584-619240 GCA_007224835.1 Danionella cerebrum
GGACCAATATTTAAATAAAAAATACATGGAGTCCTATAATTAGTTCAAACCCCAAGCTTCGATTGTTTTAATTTATCCAACAAATATTATCCACTAAAATTACTTGAAAATTAAGATGATAAATACAACATTTAATCTATTGTGGTCAAAAACCCATTGTAACCATCACTTTTCCAAACTTCTCTCTCACTTTCTCTTCCCACCCCGCCTATACACGGTGTGGCTCATTTACAAACTTTCATAATTACAAGTTAAATAGCCGAACAAAATAACCAAATATTTAAATAAATTTAACACATTTATAAACACTCAATAATAATAATTACAGTAATCAAAACAATTTGTCCCATAAAAATAGCTACATCAATATTGAGAAGACTTTTCTGTTCATCTATGGGGTCTAGAAAGTAGAGGTTGTGTTTCCTCAAAGAACAGGAACTATTGTTTAGATAAACCATCATTTATGTGACAAAATTATGTTGCATCTACCGCAGTAATCATATACTGAACCGTACTTCTGTTTTTTTTTTTAAGAAATGCAGTCTCTAGTCACGAAATATCACTAAATATAATAATATCGCTTTAATTGAAAGAAAAGTATTGATTTTCGTGTGTTTTTGTATTTCTAGTCCAATCGAGTGGTTTTGAGGGAGGAACCAGGAAGCCTCAGATAACCGATGCAGTCAGTAAGTGTATTCTGTACCTCCGGGCTCTTTCCATTGCTCCGCAGTTCCTCTTTTATTGGTTGTTTCCATACAAGTCACCAGGCAAAAGTATGTCTTTATTTTCCAAATATACTATTACTGATAACAATTGCCATGCTAAAGCAGTAATGTTTCCAGTGGCTTGGCTATTGGGTTACGGGTGGTGAGTGGATTTTTTAAGTCCACGTTTAAAACAAAGCCTTCACCAAACGCAGAAAGTGGAAAGCTTTACAGCTCCCCTCTTTACAAGAGCACAGTGGCCTCATCCTCCATGTGAATGTGAGCGGCTTGGCTTTGCTACGCTAAGCAGAAGTGGAAAACCAAACTTTTGTACCCCTCCACCCCCACCTCGAATACCATAACAGTTAGTTAGCATGACCTGTGCAGACGACTCGCTAATGAAAGCCAGTCTCGATGCTCTAATGCTTGCACAAGCGGAAAAATAAGTTAATTTAATTAGCACTATAAAGAAAGGCTTCCTATAATATCCAACATCCTCTCCTGTCGTGAAAGCTATTATGGTTTTATTGCAAAGATGCAAAAGTAATCTGCTCAAGGGTAGCAAATTCCACACATTTTGGTGTAATTTTTCTTTAGGTCTGATTGAGATTAAAGGAGTTCAAGGAAAGGGGAATGTGTAGTTTGAGTAAACTCAACTTTAAAACTATAAACCAAATTTAGACTCAGTTTTCTTTCTTCCAACTCTCTGACCCCTCTCTCGTCTCCAGAATGCTCAGTAAGTGCCATTGCTGATCTTGTGTTCCTGGTCGATGGCTCCTGGAGTGTTGGACGGGAAAACTTTAAATTCATTCGGAGCTTCATGGCAGCCATGGCAGGGGCATTTGACCTGGGGGAGGACAAGACAAGAGTGGGTGTGGTTCAGTACAGCACAGACACAAGGACAGAGTTCAACCTTAAACAGTACTTCAAAAGGGGCGAGCTGCTCCGTGCCATCAACAACCTGCCGTACAAGGGAGGCAACACCATGACAGGTACCAAAGGGACATCCTGGTTTTCGTTCTGGCTTCTACAAGAATTTCAAAATATCATTTAAAAACCGTCATTTTAGATAAAAGAGGGTATCAAACATATCAGAATTTTCCAGTTCTTATAAACTATTTGGTATATGTTAGGGCTGGGCGATATGAAGCCAAAAATATATCTAGATATATTTTGATACATCTCGATATACTATATATATATCTCGATATCTTTACAGGATTTATAACCACCCCCCCAACCCCCCAAAAAAACCCTACTGCAAAAAAAAAATAATACAAATAATACAAAAAAATGATACAAATGTCAAAGTCGTTTTTTTATTGAAGCTCAGAGGTGCTTCTGCAAATTTTCTTTCAGAAATCCTTGTATACATATTGCCTTTTCATTCAAAATTAAAACAACTAAAAAACAGGCAGTGCATAGGAACAAAGTGCTCCTGTAACATTTAGGATATAAACAAAATCCCTGATAACATAAATAATAATTTAACTGTAAAATAATACACATTGTCTTCTTTTCATTCAAAAATAAACAACTAAACTCAAGCTCATCTTTGCAGGACCTCTGTTGTAAGTAACCTTTTCCAATTCAGCAGCAAGCCGCGCTCTCTCTGTAGTGTACAGTCGCGGGAGTTCCTGTCTCGAAAAGTAATGCCGACTCGGTAAACTGTATCAGACTGGGATCAAGTGTTTTTAGCATACGTTTAAAGCCACGTTGTTCAACGACGGATATGGGTGCCATGTCCACCGCTATGAGAAATGCCACGGATCTGTGACGCTACACCACCTTGCGCTCTGTCTTTCATATTCTACACTCCGCGTTATAGAATTGTTGAGATTAGTTGAGCTTTGGTTGGCAGAAACTTTCACGGCATTCACGGCAGTAGACATCTGTCTGTTGTTCGTCTGACGACTTAAAACCAAAGTATTTCCATATAATGGAGCCAGCTGTTCTTTTTTTGCAACAAGTTCTGTAGCCTCCGGGCTGGTTGCGGGCGCCGCCATGTTGATTGAGACGACAGGCAAGGGGAGGGGGAACAAAAGCAAAAAGGCGGGTACGAGCGCAGCACGGAGAAGGCAAACAAGCAAATTGGCGAAAATTAAATATAGACATTATATCGATATGTACGATATGCCAGAATTCATATCAGGTTTAAAAAATATCTCGATATATTTTAAATATCGAGATATCGCCCACCCCTAGTATATGTTATTTGAAATTTTGTTTACCTTCTCTTAGCACTATGTTATCAGATTGACACTCTATGAGTCTTAGATACAGTCAGTTTCTAACGTACCAAATAGTAAATTCCCTTCAGGGTTTAAAGTCACTGGTAAATGTAAACATCAAATTTAAGTGACGACCCAAGTGGGATCAATCTGAACTGACAAATGAAATTAAATAAGTCCTAACATTGGTAAAAACAGTTTTCCAAAACATTTAAACGCATTCGTTTCAATTACTTTTTTTTGCAGTTTTTTTTCCCCTGATGCTGACATTCTTTGTTCTATGTTCTTTTAAATGTATATTTATATTGTGTATATATATTTAGTTGTTGTTGCATCTGGTTGGATGAGGGCGCTGCCGCCATTTTGTTGCTATTCTTAGTTTCCACCAAGGGGCATGCTTGATTTGTTTTGAGGTTCGATATTTACCTTTGTCCACTGTTTCTAATAAAACAGAATAACAAAACCCTAAAATAATTAGGTTAGTTCGGTTAGTTTCTATCGTCTGTTTAATGAGTAACCATGGCAACGGTTGCCATTACTCTACAAATATGGCAGACGCGATTACGTCACTCCTCCCTCACTATTAGCTCAATAGTCCTAGAACACATAGGAGCCGTAATTTTAATGGTTTTCTAAGTCAGTGTCACTTGCAGAAACCCATGGATAACATCATTTAAATCCAGGATTCACTCCGATGCTTGTCTTGTGGATGTTCTGCAGGTGAAGCTCTGGATCACCTGTTGAAAAATATGTTCACGGAGGCTGCCGGTGCTCGAAAGGGATTCCCCAGAGTCGCTGTCGTTATCACAGATGGGAAATCTCAGGACCCCGTAGAGGCGTACGCCAGGAAGTTAAAGAACGCTGGAGTGGAACTCTTCACGCTGGGTGTGTGTTGTCCTCCTTAAAGATCTGGAAAGCTTTCAAAAAGACCCATCTGTGCAGATGAAAGGAATTTGACGAAGTGATGTTTTCTGTTTTTCTTTTGTCAGGGATCAAAGAAGCAGATGAGCAAGAGTTAAAACAAATGTCTTCAACGCCCTATGGAACCCACGTGTACACCGTGCCAAACTTTGATATGATCACAGCTGTGGAGAAGTCGCTCATCACACAGGTCTGCAACAGCGTGGAGGACCAGCTCAACTCTCTAGCCAGCGGAGAGGAGGGTAAACAAACAATAACATGCATAAATCTGTCAAAGCAGGTTTATTAAACACACCTCCCACGCTTTAATTTTTTTTGTTCTCTCTGTTTTCTGTTTGTTTGCAGTTGTCGAGCCGGCATCAAACCTACAAGTCACAGAGGTCGCATCCAAATCGATGCGCGTGACTTGGGATGCCTCTCCAGGGGAGGTGACTGGATATAAGGTGCAGATGATTCCCATGCTTGTCGGCAGCAAACGGCAGGAGTTGTATGTTGGTCCAACTCAGACCTCTGTGAACGTGAGAGATCTGTCGCCTGACACAGAGTATGAGATCAGCCTATTTGCACTCAAAGGTCTGACGCCCAGCGAGGCTGTGATGGCGATGGAGAAAACGCAGCCTTTGAAAGTGTCACTAGGTAAGGGAAGCTTCAAACTCATGGGATACATTTTTGATTGACTCTGTGTTCAGGGCGAGCCAACAAGGAATCAAGGGAGTAAATGACAACTCTTATGTTTGCTTACACCCAACATTACAACTCCATCAATCAGCAGATAATAGGTTCTGCTCCTCTGCATGGTACCAACTCTCCATAGATGATCACTCATCATTCAGTAGAGGTGTTGATGAGGTTCTGAAATCAATCAAGTTTTCAGAGCATTCTAGAAGAGTGTATGCCCTTTAAGCATCACTAAATATGAGGAAACTAGGAAGTATGTGAAACTTTTGAGCAGTGGGGAATATAATTGTTGATGCACCAGATTTGATTGCTGTTTCTGGGCATTTGCCTGTAATTCATAATAAATAACTGTGTTAAGACTAATGTGAAAAAATGTGCATCTAGCAAAAACCTTCAAATGCTCCAATTCAGAGACTCGGTTCTCTTTGTATTTCCCAAATGACAATGAAGCTGCCTGTGCCCTGTCCTCCCTCCCCTGTCCCTTGGCTCATTTACTTACATTTTGATATGTTAATGAGTTAAGACATACATAGGCAATAGTACAGAAACTAAATTCGAGATGCTGTTAATAATAGTCGAATGAAGGAAAACTGTTATCTTTCTCTTCTGGTCTTACCCATAACTGTATTGAAAGTATATTAAAAAAGTTTTTTTTCTGATGCAGTCAAGACCTGAAGAAAAAGTGGTGAGATATTAGAGTGAATTGCTGTGCACTGAAAATGGAAAGCTTCCCCAGATCGTAGATTCTTTCTCCCTTTCTTGATATATCTCCCTCCACTGACTCCCCATTATAGCGCGTCTTAAGTTTTACAGGATCACAGGATCGGCTCCTCCCTTTTTTCTCTTGCAGCCCTACATTCTCACCAGATGAAAATATTTTAAATAAAAAAAATCTTAAAAATAACAATTTTACGTAAATAAGAGCACTTCTATTAATTGACTGAGAGCACAAATTTGGTCTTTTCCATCCAATCTGTATATTGCTTTGGATTAAATGGACTTTGGTTTAACTTTTTGTTGGTTCATCTAATTTTCTTCAGGAGCTGGACAAGAATAAAACAATGAGAGGAATGTGCCAGAGACATGAAGCTTGAAGCTCAGTATTAGTGCTGACCTTGAGCAAGAAATCTGACACTAGGTTTTTGTTTATATGTAGCATTATTACACGAGACACCATGACACATAAGAATTTAAAAGAAAATCCAGATGAAATCATTTAAAAACCTGCTCGCTCTCTATCTCATGTGCTTTCAGAATGTTCTCTGGGAGTGGATGTACAAGCCGACGTTGTTCTCTTGGTGGATGGTTCCTATAGTATTGGACTCACAAACTTTGCTAAAGTTCGAGCTTTTTTGGAAGTCCTAGTGAACACCTTTGACATCGGGGCAAATAAAGTTCAAATCAGCTTGGTCCAATACAGCAGAGACCCCCACACTGAGTTCTTTCTCAACACCCATCACGAACTGAGCGCTGTGGTCAAAGCCGTGAGAACCTTTCCCTACCGTGGAGGCTCCACCAATACCGGAAAAGCCATGACATATGTGAGGGAGAAGATTTTCATCCCAGCCAGAGGCGCTCGAGATAATGTTCCTCGTGTCACTATTCTGATCACAGATGGGAAATCATCAGACGCTTTCAAAGACCCTGCTGCCAAGCTCAGGAACTCAGATGTTGAGATTTTCGCGGTGGGTGTGAAAGATGCCGTCCGCTCAGAGCTGGAGGCTATCGCTAATCCTCCAGCGGAGACCCATGTTTACACCGTGGAGGACTTTGATGCCTTCCAGAGGATTTCCAATGAGCTAACGCAGTCCATTTGTTTGAGGATCGAGCAAGAGCTTCTAAACATCAAGAGGAGAAGTGAGTCGTTGATATTTTCCACTAATAGCTCTCTTCTCTAAAAGCTCATCAGATTTTTTTAAACTTGGTGAAAGCATATTAAATTGTAGACTAAGCTATGGAGTCATAAACTCTTTTGGCTCAAGATTCTGATATTTAAACCAGGCCATTAAACAGATGGTGCCAGGCTACTTTCATGGTATTATATTGGAGGGATGTTAAATGTCACCAATGGAAATTGCATTCTAAAGCGAACAAGAAACATGCGGGACACTTTAGGGCAGAGCCAAGTGTGCATCTGTCTTTTCAAGCAATCACCAGTGTTATCGGTGCTACGTAATTACATCACATGTGGCCAGTATGGGATTCTGAGGTGGTGACGAACTTCAATATACATTCTCAGATAGTACTATCAAAGCACCTCAAAAAGCACTGTTTTATAATAAAACTACTTTTTTTTTTTTTTTTACAAAGAAAACAGTATATAATAAGGACACTTGTGCTAAAAACTAGCCTTTAAAAGTCTTCCAACTAGAAAAACTTTAACTTTAACTGATTTGAATGAAGAATGTTTGTCAATAATCATTAACACATAGGAACTTCCTTGTTTTAAGGTTCTTTTTTCACAAGGATTTTATTCTTGTTTTAAGAAATCTTACCAACTCCAATTTGCATACCCCATTGCATACCCCACTGTCAGATTATTTAAGCATATCTTTCTTGGTCTGAGAGGCTTTTTATCAGAATTTAACATTGATTTTTAAAATAAAACAACCATAATAGTCTTGAAGTAAGAATATGGTTCAAAATCAATATTTCTTGTTTAAAGGTTCTAGTTTTAAGTTTAGTGACAAAATTAAAACCTTGTTTAACAAAGTTTCTTATTCCAAGCAAAAAAAAAAAAAAAAAAAAAAATCACCAGAATGAGACATTTTTCTTCTCAAAACATTGTTGTTTTTTTTTTCCTCAAAATAAGCCAAATAATCTATACCCTACATGTCTAACCTAGATATATTTATATATTCATTTTTACACAAACACACACACACACACACACACACACAAAAAACCATCAACGTGCGGTTCCACAATCAGAGCATAACTATAACAGCCATGCATGTAACACAATAATTGTTGTAACAAGGAAGTTGTTTGATTTTCCATTGGTTTTTAACTCATTTATTCATTTTTAGGGTCACAGGGTTCTGATGGTGATCTAGCTCACATGGGGCATACATCGCCTCTAGAAATTCTTTTGTTTCACATCAAAGGCTTGTACATAATGAGAGTGTGTGACAGCCCAAAATTCAACATTGTGTTCTAATCAAAAATACTGTATTTATTAATAATATATTGACTAATACATTAAACCATGTGTTAAAGTAAATAATCTTCTGGTAATAAACCAGAGTTCTCTGACATACATCTGCAAACCAGGGATTGAAAGTTTTATCACAACCATGTAAAAATTCCTAAAATGTAACTTCTTTATCTTTTAGATCTGGTTGCTCCCAGTTCTCTGAGCTTCTCCGAGGTGACCTCCAGGAGTTTCAGAGTTTCTTGGGTGACCGACGCTGTGGATGTGCAGTCTTATCTGTTACAATACAAGCCTGACGCTGACATGGAAACAAGCTACACCTCTGTTTCCGTCCCGGGAGAGACTACAACTACAGTGTTACATCACCTAACACCGGTCACAAAGTACGAGGTCCGAATTTTTGCCCAGTATGAGAAAGGAGAGAGTTTTCCACTGTCAGGCTTCGAGACTACTCTAGAAGGTGGGTGTCAGTTTTATTTGATTTCTTTATGAGCATAATTCTTTGACCTTTAGTGGTGTTAAAGTTCCTAGTAACAGAGAACTAGTGTTTGTTAGCTGGGCTCTCCAATAGGTTTTAGGTGCCATACATCGTGGCGCAAAGGGGTGCTGCATTGCTAGAAGTCCTGTCGAGTAAAATGTATTAATTTATTGCAGTTTTAGCAAAACACAAAAATAAACAATGTTACCAAAAAAAGTACTAAAGTATTCTTGCACTGTCAAAAGGTTTCCCTTTTATTTAAAGCTCTGACCTAATTCACCTCACAAATCAATTGTGCCTCGAGCCGAATGGTGTTCCCCCTGAAACAAAAATCAGCCTTGATTTCCAGAAATTCCTTCAGTGAGCTGGTGAAAAACGTCTGTTTGGTTAGGACGGGTCTCCGGGTGCTTAATCAAGCTGAGAGTGGTTAGTGTCCAAGCGAGTCTACTGAGCCGTAAGGGTTGCCTACAGCGATGCAGCTGTGGTTTGTCTGCAGTTATTATCTGTGAAGGACAAATCCCAGGTCATGACTTTGAATGCTCCAGTCTTCACTGACTCTGGTCCAGGCTCCTTCTGAGATTTCTAACTCCTGTTTAATCAGTTTGTTCTTTTTGCAGATATCATCCCTCAAAATATTTAAAAAGATGTGTTCTTTCCACCTGCTGCATGGTGGTCCTCCACTGAGAGAGTGACCATTTTTGGTGTCTTTGCTTTCTCTTTAGAAAGTGGCACACCAAGAGACCTACGGGTTTCTGAAGAGACTGTGTCAACCATGAAGCTGTCCTGGGTTGCTGCGCCGGGAAGAGTCCTTGACTATGAAATCTTCTACCAGTCCACTAGAAGCGGTGCCAATAACAAGGTGAAGGTCAAGGGAGATACCACTGAGACCATGTTGAAGAATCTCGAGCCAGGAACAGAGTACGAGATCTCTGTGACAGCCCGCTACTCCTCAGGATTAGGAGGAGCCCTCCATGGCAAAGGGACCACTCTGGAGGGTAAGGATGTCTGTCTAGGTTGCTTTTGAACCTAATGCTCACATATCAAGCTGCTCTGGGAGTTAAATGAGCATTAAATGAAGGTTGTTGGTTTAACGAAAGTGATTTTGAGCTTCACAGTCTCAGTGTTGCTTTATAATCCATCTAACCTCAGATGATTTCATCCTGGTAAAGACATTACCACGATCTTATAGAATTCTAAAGCCAATAGAAGGTTGTCGGTTTTTAGCAAATGTTTTTGTCAATTTGCATGCAGCACAATCCTAAGCGTTAAAGTAACTCTGCTCAGAGTGTACTCAGAGAGTTATTTAAATGAATTTATTTTGTACATTTATCCATAAAAAATGGAAAAAAAATTATTCAGAAAATAGATCAGTAAATAACTCTTTCTCAGATATAATCACTCTTTCAAATATAGAGTGGGACCAAATGTGGGGCACTCTAATGGGCTTTCTAATCCTACAAGAGTATTATACTGTCACTGGCATTACTGGCACTAAGGAATGTGCTCTATTATAAATGTTTCTATCATTGGAGCTTCTCTATTTGGCTCTATCACTTTCACATTTTCAAAGTTTCTTTGACTGCTGTCTATACAAGGGCTGGCTGATTACGTCTTACGTTTTTCTTTGGCTGCAAAGAGGAACGAATGAGGCAGCACAGTGGGTAGCACTGTGGCTTTTCAATTAGAAGGCTCGCCGGTGAACTTCCTGGACAGCGTCTGCATGTTCTCTTTTTACTAATGGAAAGTTCATCAACAATTCTTTATATCCCCTGCTTCTGTCATTTGCTTTGCACTCACCTGTTCACATCATCACTTCCCATCAATTATTTTAGAGGAGTAAACGAAACTATTACAAAATCCCAATTAGAATAGGAGTCAACACAATCTTGACTGTTGATACTTCTATACTCTATAGATCGGTATAAAGTAATCGGTATCGGTATATAGATCTATAGAATGTTTGGAAAGCAGAAATATTTGAAAATGCAGGTTTGGAGTTTAATTCCTCATAATAAAATGTGTATATTTCGCTGCACTGTGGGAAAGTTTGCGTTTTGTTGTCTTGTATAGTCCCAAAAATGACTTACCAGTGTAAATGCAGAGATTGTTGTGCCAATGTGACTTCATCTGTTGGCCTGAAGCAATGTGGATAGTTTTTAATGGATCTCTTCATTGCTCTGGAACAAAGCAGCAGATCAGTCACCCAAACATCTCTGTTCCTTCCTTTGTACCCCCAGGAGGATATGCCTAAATTAGAGGATGGAAAAGTTCCGTTCTGTCCCCGATTTGATGCAGGTGTCAGCTGAACAGGCTCCACATTATGACCTAGTGTGTCTACGGAGCAGAGCTCCAGATGCTACATACATTTAGGATAATTTACACTGTCTTAGCTAATCATTGGCTAGTCTCTCTGTAGCAAGTCAGCTTTGGTTCCAGCACAAATGATGATTTCCAGGAGGTCATGGTGAAGTTTGAACATGGGAACGAAGCTAGAAATTTAAAGGCATAACATGGTGTGATGAAGTGCAGGTGTTAAGGGCTGTTGCTAGTAAAGATGGAGTCCGCACCATCACCTGAGATTTGTAGATGGAAGCCAGGTTTAAAGAGGAGAGCTGGCACGGTAGATGGACTCTCACTCTCCTTTTTTGGTGGAATCATCTCGTGTGGTAAAAGTTTGTGGCTACAACATTGGTATGAATCCTTGGCTCTGAGCTTCACCCAATTTCGGCCGTCCAATATAGTGGCCTGACCAGAGAAAGTACCAGCACTCCTGGCCAATGGAACATGCCCCGAAACGGCATTGTCGGCACTAGCGTGATTATATTAAAGCCTCTTTAATGTCCTCTTTAAGGACATATCAAATTTTATATCTCACATCTCTGCAGGGCCGACATTAACCATTGTGGTGCCATTAGCAAGATTTCAGGGAGCACCCCCTTGCATCATAGTAAATTTCACTTCTGTGTACATATACAAAAACCCACAAAAAATTAACTTATTTAAATTTAATACAATATAAATAGCCTACATTAACTAGTAGATTGAAATACTCCCAAAATAAAAATTGTAAAAGTTTCATTACCTTATAAATACACTATAAATAAAGCACTGTGCAAAATTAGATATGAAAGAAATGAGTAGTCACAAAAAATACAAGTATTTAAAATAAAAAAAAATAAATAAAAGAGAGTTACATGACTATTTCCATAACTAGGCTCCTCTGTAACAGTAAAACTAGGAGATTTGCTTGCTATTTATTGATTATCAAACTGTTATGCTAATTGTTAATGGCATTATCAGTCGTCGTTCTGAAACAGCAAAATGACATCACTGACATCATCTTTACCGTAGCATTACCTCTGTCTTTGTGCCGTTTTTCATCCTCTTCTTTCCTTTTTTCCTCCCATAGAGAAACGTTTCGAGGGCATCAAAACAGACCACTGTGCATCTAATAAAGGCCATTATTCAAAAAAGTAGGGGAGAGGGGTGTCTTAGGAGTGTGGGCTATTATTATTATTAATATTATTATTACAATTACTACTAAATAGGCTTTGCACTGCATTAACTTAATTTGCATGGGCTTACTGTTTTCTGAAGATATAATACCAGATAGTTTAATGATTCTTTTTTTCTTTCCCTATTTCTGCCGCCCCCTGGATGTACGGCCCCCTTAGCATTTGCCTATACTGCCTATGCCACAAGCCGGCCCTGCTTCTCTGTCTATGCCACATCATCCCTCAAAATCCTTTAATTATTTATTCAATACTTTTTCAGGTTATAAATAATCAGAGTTTGTTTCCCGTTTTAACCCACACACAATTGGGTTAAAAATCAAAAATCCAATCATTCCAAATCGATCAACGAAGCGGGTCTGTTTGAATGCAGCTTTAAAGATTTAGTCACAAAGAACCAGAGCAAGGGCCAAAATCTGATTCTAGTTGTGATCAAACACGAGCTGTATCAGTTTACACAAGATTCATCAATATGATTCATTTCAGATAAACCAACATAATGTAAACCAGCTGTTTTCAAGAAGCGTATGAAAGGAAGCTCACATAGTTCTGATCTGAAAGAGAGAGGAAGATTAGAGGCGTCTGAAGTAGCAAGTAGTGGCATGAGTGTGGGTTGTCCTTGGAGTCATGGTAACTTATTAGCAATCTGAACACAAGCTGAGGTCTGAATTGGTCACCAAACCACAGCTGGGTCACCTGGATGATGGAGTATGATGTTGAAATTCATATAATTGCTAAAATACTCCCCTATAAAAAGGAGTCGATAGAATATAGCTTTCATTTCTAAGTTGAAATCAATTATTGTGTTTTTGGCTTTCAGTGATTTGTAATCTTAAATATGAACCTCTCGAACCCTAATGTTAAATGTGTGTTTTTACAAGCTTTTTGAGCTCGGAATGACATTAGAAGGGCTAAAATTTGTTTTGTCTGAAGTAAATGTTCTTACATTTTGTTGCCTTGTGTAAACTGTTTGGTGCTGCATACCATGAGCATGAGTGAATAAAGGCACATTTAATGCACAATGGGGCCAAACAGTGGCCAAAAGGTGTCTGGAATTCACGACCAGGCTCTGCTTAGACTGTTCTTCCTGTTTGCCATCTGTCAAAGCGCCTAATTCATTCAAGCTGCTTTCTGTCCGGTCCATGACCCCCTGAGATGTACGTGAAGCCTCAGATGAAGGGGACGAGCCAGAACTCTTCCAGCACCTGTGCGTTCCCCCTGACTGACACCAGGTTAAACTTCAAAACACTGTCTGAGATTTATTGCCTGTGGATGGTCCAACTCGGCTTGGGATTTCTGGATTTGCATCTTCCAGTACATTTTTAAGTCATCTTTAGGTTCAAAGGCAAATAAAATCGTGGTGCTGGACTCAGGGGAAAGACACATGAGGGTCACATGATGAGGAGAATTGTTTACTTATTAGGTCTGATGATGATGGCAGGCAGAGAATAAATGGGAGAGGAATGAGACGATGAACTGCAGAGTTAGACATCTGAGGAGAGTTTATGTTTTATTGGGATTTGCTTTGTTTTGGGGAGGAAAAAAGTTGGCACATTTGTGGTCGTCTGCTTCTTCTCCAAACGACCAGAATTCTGTAGTGAACAAGAGCGTTCTTTTATTGCTTTCTTCATTATTTCCAAACTAATAAGATGCATTTTTAGTTCATTTGTCTTTCCAGAGAAGGACTGTGAAACACCAGAAATCGTATTCCACCAAAAATAAATCACTTGTAGTTGAAGCAAATGAGGAATGGGTACAGTTGTGGGGGTAGAAACAGTGAAACGTCCCAGGGATAGGGTCCTCTGTGTTTGGTGCTGTGCTGAGTCCTAGAGGACTCCTGGACTCGGGGATACTATTATTCGAATGCAGATGAACAACAGAGTTGTGCCCTTAACACTACACAAGCTTCACCATTGTGCCCTACTGAAACTCATAGAGCATACATAGACTGGATACTTCACGAGCACCTGGTTAATTTAAACCCCGGTTGCACAATCAGTATTGGAATGTAAAACACATACAAGGCGAGCTGTCCAAAGGAGGGCTTTCGAGTCCTACAAGAGACAAAAGCCTGAAGGACCCCCCACACACATGCACACTTTCATTGAAAATGCTGTGATGAAGGGGAGGAAGAGGGTTATTTGCGGTTCATCAAACTGACTGCTAATAAAGGGAGGTTCTGATTTGGGGAGCTAATTGGTTGCATGTGCTTCTCCCGAAATTAGTTTTACAACATCAAATAATCCTATGTGACTTCAGAATTACTACAAAATAGTGAAGCATGTTACAATTTATATTGAGCTACATGTTTAATTAAATCTATACAACGGATGCACCTGGATACGGCAAGACTCATTTGTAGAATTGCAAGTGTTTTCTCATCCTTCTTCATACTTAACCCCAAGTGTAGTCTCGTTACTTTTATATTTGCCTCCTCACTGGGTCACTCATAAGATTAACTTAAGGAGTTTTCAATGGATGCAGCAAGTGTGTAAAGGCCAACGACCTGAAATCGTGTGACCTTGATCGAAAACCAGCAAGTCAGCTGGTTTAGAAAATTGTGGATTGCTAAAATTCAAGTAACACTTTTTAATATTATTGTTAGTTAACCTGTTAGCAAACTGCTAACTTCAGCAAGTTCATCTTTATTCAGTTATATTTAAAAATCTTACTTGAAATGTAAGTTCATGTTGAAATTGTAACCATCCACGTTTTTCTAAGTTCTGTGACTTTTGGAAACTTGTGGAAATGTATGTTCTCGTCCTTTCATCGGCTAAATGACCGACATCTGGGTACACAACAATACACTGAAGTGAACGCTGGAGTTCCTCTGTCCCTCACAGCCTCGTCTTCAAAGAGGCTGCGGGATGAATAAGGTCTATTGATCAAATTACAGTGATCTTTAAATTCTAAATCAGAAAAACGTAAGCATAAGTTTCTTTACTCATATATAATACTGTCCAAGAGATGAGATGTTTGAGAAGATCGTTGCTTACAAATTAGCAAACCATCTATTTCAAAAACAGGAATGGAAAGAAATGCCAAAGATGAGGAATTGGTACGAAGAGGAATTTTGAAAAGTTTCTACTTTGTATTTTCATTATTGTTATTATTATTCATTTAATTTATTTATTTTTCTAAAGTGGAGAAATCATTTGCAAATGCGAACACATGAAAACACCTTTGGTCACATTAGGAAATAAAATCTATTGACTTGAATGGCAACACACGGAGGGAAGTTTGGCATGTGAAAAGACATCCCTTGAGACATCCCTTTTTTCAGCTGCATCCACAAATAAAACACTTCCACTGACTTCCATTGACATGTTACATGATCCTTTTTTCCATGAAAGACTGCAGACTTTCCATAAGTAATTGATTTGATTGTTTTTTTTTTTTTTTTTCAGAAAATGGTACCTATGTGTGTTGACTACCTGTTAAAAATCAAATTTGTTTTATTTACTTCAGAGATGGGGTCACCTAGAGATCTGGTAACCAGTGATGTGACGGACACCACCTTCATGGCCTCCTGGACAGCAGCACCAGGTCGTGTGAGGCAGTATCATGTCACCTGGACATCTCTGTTCTCCGAGGAGTCTGGAGAGATCCTGGTGCCTGGAGATGTCACTAGTGGACTACTGGAAAATCTCAGTCCTGAAACACGCTACAAAGTGTCTGTGTTTGCTTCGTATGACCAAGGGGAAGGAGAACCTCTACTAGGAGCAGAGACCACTGATGGTACCTTTCAATTCTTTTTTTCTTTGTAAATGATTTGCTTTTCCAAACTAAGGCTGTGTGAAGGTTAGAGTCCCCTCGCTCCAATCAGGCCATCTCTCAATCCTAAATTTTAAACGAGATTCAGAAAATGAATATGAGTAACCCAGTAGTGCTTGGGTGATGTTCATTAGATTTCGTTTTAGTGCAAATAGACGGACACTCATACTGTATATATTTCCCATGATGGGGGAGTGAACACAAGATGCTGTTTTAGGAGTGAACTGCTCAACGTAGAAATTCACTGCGATGTCACGGCCGATTTAAAAAGGGGGTGGAGCCAAATTTAGCCTGAAATATATAACCCAGACTCGGACTTACACTGTAAAAAATAAACCCTTTTACAGGTAAAATACCAGCAGCTATGGTTGCCAAACTTTACTGTAAAAAATACAGTAGAACGGTACATGGTTTAATGGGATTGCATCCAGTGTACTGTACATTTTACGGATTGTTATTTTAACTGTGAAAATAACAAATATTTTGCTTTAAAAACAACCGCCTAGATTAAAGATGTATTTTGTACTATTTAAGAATCATTATTATACTTTTTACGGTTATGAACCGTCTAGTTTTAAGGTATATGTTTATGTAATAACATTGTTGCTACTGTTCATTACCATATTTTTTTATAGCTCTAATCAATGTATAATTCATAGGTTTGTTGAAATAATAGGATTAAAACCTAAAACTATTTCACAAAGCAGACATATTATTAATTCACATTATATTCACATTAAACTCTCCAATATTTTTGGAACAACTATAAATTTCCAATATGTACAGATTACAAAAACACATGATTATAACATTTTGTTAAACACATTCCACAAAAACACATTTTTGCACATGTAAAATTTATACATTGTCTCTATTAGATCATACAGTATATTGTTAAATTTACAGGAATAAACTGTATTTTCATGTGTTTTTAACTGATAAATTTAAGGTAATGCTCTGTAAAACTAATAATGGTTGTTCACTGTAAATTCTACAGTTATTGCAAGTTTGGTACAAGACAGTGTTACTGATCAATGGTTAATCGCCTGTCTGTCAGTGTTGGTGGGTGGTCATAACATCCATCGAAACAGCTTGGAATCCCATGCACTTTTACAAAAATGAGTGCATTCAAACGGTTCATGCTCTCCTTTATGAAACACCTTCCAAAAGGAGATTTTGCACCATAGGGGCTCTTTAAATGTGTTCTGATGATATGGAACTGTTTTAGTGTAAAAACATTGTTAGATTTAAGACAAAAACCAGCAGATGAGATTTGCAGCAGCAATGGTGCTTCGATCAAGACTGACTAAATACCTTCCTGTTTAGAGAAGTGTAACATCTATAAAAGCTTGCCATGTTTTGTTTGTGATAGTAGCGCAACCATATAAGTTGTCCTTGATTTTGTTTCTAATAGTACAATATTTAGTTTACAGAAACGATAATAATGTTTTAAAAAGTGTTTGTTCATTAACAGTTGAATTAACCAATAAATGAGGTGATTTCTATCACTACACGGGGGCTGTAGGACCCTCACCGACCCCCCTTACTGGTGCCATTCCATAAGCAACTACTTTTTCAAGGAGCAACCTCCTGCTTTCCGTCTCTATGCATAATGGGAAGTGACTGGATTGCAGTTCCTCGACCGGCCACTTGAGGCTGGCTCCAGAAGTGAGCAGGTTCTCATTCACTCCAATGTTAAATTGCCAACTTTGGAGCTGAAAAAAAATCCCTGATTTTACTATATAGTCCAGATTTGACATTCAAGAACACGCTAAGGGAGGTGAATAAAAAAAGTTCTTCAGCTCACTTTTGGATGCGGTCCACCTTTCCGCATCTGTGGATCTTTTCCCCATTTTTTAATTACCGGGAAGTGCTGCTATTTAACAAAGGTGATGGCTGGCGGCGCCCACTCTGAGCCTATTTTGACTTTGCCCGAAACCAATGGGTGACGCCACTGACGCTTCATCCATGTTATATACAGTCAATGTGCTTTTCTCATGCAGTCCCTCTTCCATGTCCTTATCAGTTTTGGGCTGGAGGGCAATTAGAGGAAGAATGCTGAATCCTAAAGGCAAAATTGTATCCATGCAAAACTGACTGTAATGCACAGACTAACGCTAAACCACTCTGAACAGTAAAACCAAGTGTTTCAGTTTCTTTGTCAACCCCATGGTGTTGTAAAAGCCTATGTATTGGGCTGTTTTAATGTTGATTAAAGACATACTTTTACTGTCTGTTTGGATCTAGTTGAAATTCTCTAGGAACGAAAAATAGTTTGGTGAGCTATTAAAAGATTTGACAAGACATGCACTACCATGCCTCGAGGCCTAGTCACTTAAAAGGGCATCAATCAAGAGCCATTTACTGGAGTCAGTGGCATCCAGTTGGAACAGAGGAAAGGAATGGTCGAGGAAGAGAAAGATTTTAGCTTTAGCTGGTTAAAAAATAAATTAGCGCTAGCATGAAGGCTTCAATACCTCACTTTTGGTCTTGGCACTAAATCCTGGGGAACACGGTGCGTTTCGGTGCAGTCCTCATCTCATATGCTTCTGAATGGAAAAAGTGAGCTGATGGAAGCACACATCAGTGTATAATTTAAAGGGTTGCATGTGTGTAGGGCAGCATTTAATATGAGCCGTGTGAACCTCATTTAACCCAGACACATGGAAACCAAACACCATTTGAATAAATACTGGACAATTATTCCTTCCCTTTGGGACACTTGTGGCTTTATATTCAGTTCTAACAGTCGTAGCTCCTCTGATTTCATCTCGCATTTTGATAAATTCACACAAAAGGTTTTTTCACAATCTCTTTTGTCTTTTTACAGCATCTTTTTCCACCAAGGCTATCGTGGTTTTTGATGAAACAGAACGAACCATGCGAGTGACATGGAAAGCCGCTCCTGGCCCCGTGCTCAGCTACAGACTCATGTACGTCGCCCAAACGGGCGGGAAAGAGATGACCACGAAGATCCCTGCCAATGTCACCAGCACCATGCTGAGGAAACTGCAGCCCATGACCACCTACCTCATCACGGTGCACCCCATTTACAAACAGGGAGAAGGAAAAGCAAGGCAAGGAGTAGGAACCACACGTACGTTGGCCTTGGGTCACAGACCTGTACAGACACAGGCACACATGATCACTTACAGTACATCTCATAATACCTTTGTCTTGCTTTATAGAAGAAATTAAACATTTGATATCGTCAACATTTCATTGTTTAGCTTGAGAAGTGAAGTTATAAAGCAGTAAAACCTTGAAAAACAGATTCCAAATGTCATGGTAAAGTCGTATGTGTCTAAATGCACATTTATAACCATCTTAGAAACGAACTGGCAAACATTCAGGCAAATAAAGTCATTTTTCACAGAATGCTAAATGAATCAGGTATGCTGTGTTAGCGTGGGCTTCTCTTCACACAGTGTCACCATACAAAGCCCCTAGAAACCTGCAAACCTCAGAGCCCACCAAAACCAGCTTCCGTGTATCCTGGGACCCTGCTCCGGGCAACGTACGAGGCTACAAAGTCACTTTCCACCCCAGCGGGGATGATATTGACCTGGGGGAGCTCCTGGTTGGGCCCTATGACAACACAGTGGTTTTAGAGGAACTGAGGTAATGGTCTTTATGATTTTAGGACTTTACTCAGCAGAAAGATTCTAAGCATTGTTGCTTCGAGTCGATGCATGTGGTCTCAGTTTGGTGTTTTCTTTGCAGAGCTGGAACTAAATACTCTGTGGCAGTTTTTGGCATGTTTGACGGAGGTGAGAGCATGCCTCTGGCTGGGGAAGAAAAGACCACCCTCTCAGATGCTCCCGACAGCCCTCCTCTTAAATACTCTGGTAGAGTTACAGCAAGTCATTCTTAGATGAAATGAATGTTCATTTTCAGACAAATGTACTTTTCCAAATGAATTCCCGCTTATAGGACAAAGGTATAACTAAGAAAAGTTGAGATGTTTCAAATCTGAGCTCTTTCCCAGTGCTTGATTTAAAGCTGGAACATGAAACAGAAGGAAACAAATGGACTCACTGAAATGTTTGCTGAAGGGATGTGGTTTGGAGTCATGACTTTCTCTTTCACTGCAGAAAAGAGTGAAGCTCCAGATGATAGGATTGTGCTTATGGGGTTTTGCTGTGAAACGACCAGAACTAAGGTCATGCTAGGTCACGGTTTTCCACATGTGTTAACAGGACTAAGAGCTAGCACATCCTGCCAGGATTTTAATTTCTAAATTAATTACTTTTATATCATCACATGCTTTCGCAGGAAATTAAAACATTCCAAGGAATAAGGTATTTGAGATATTTGATTAAACGCAACAAAATCCATCAAAATTTAACACCCCTTTAGGTCAGAGATTAGTAAGTGTGTTATCATTATTTTGTAAATAATATAAAACAGATTAGTTATTTAAAACAAATTTCTGCATGGGCACATAGATACACTGTAAAATCATCAGTGTAAAATGTAAATAACTCCCAAAGTGTTGGATTAACAACACACAGGGTAAAAAACCCTACACTTTGCCTGTGTAGATTATGAGAGTATAATTATATGGCTTGACATTTACACCTGAAAAATAAAAAATAAATAAATAAAAGTGTGCCAAAATCATGACTACGCCCACAACAACTTCTCCCTTTAGGAGAGACGATGACATTTTGTCTGGTGATGGAGAAGTGACACCCCATGCCCCAAGTTTTCTTTTTTTTTTAAGTTTTCAAGTTTTCTAAATTCAACACTTCAGTGTACTTTTTACACCTGATAGATTGGGACCGTGATTGGGACCGAAATTTACTGCGTACAGGTGAAAAGTTTAAATTGAATAATATGTATGCTGCCTCCTGATTTGAGCCAATAAATTCATTCATTCCTTCGTTTTAAAACAAGGTTATTCCCGTTTTGAGGTCACAGGGGTCTGCCAGTGCCTATCTCCAGTGCACATTGGGGGAGAAGAGGGGGTGCCACCTGGACAGGTCGCCAGTCCATCGCAGTGCAAGCCTATAAATTGGATTCTCAATTTGTGGAGGACATTTTTTTGAGCACATTGTTCAACACACTACTTTCCCCTCAACCATTGTTCTGTTGCCTAATTACATGCTGTCAATCATCTTGCGAATGATTAATGATGGGCATGATCAGCCAGGGAAAACATTTTCAAAACATACTTGAACATTCGTCAAAATGTATTTTAAATGTATATAAAATAGGCAATGGATATAAATGAGCATTTTTAAAATGAGTATTTTACATTGAAGTTTGTAAAAACACAAGCGTAACCCTGCACCTATTGTAAGCCACGATAACAGAGTAAAACTGCAACATAGTCCTCGATTCTGCCGCCATTATGCTTCTTATTTGTAAAGAAATGACACTACAATGACAAACTCAAAAAACCCTGGTTTCACAGTCCACACAGACCTTAGGAGCAAGGAGCATTTTAAGGCGTTCGAATTTTTTCAAAAATGCATGGTTACCCGACAATGGTTACATCAGACTTTACTGTAAGAAAACAGATTCTCAGTGATAAACATCTAGTTTTAAACATGCTTGAAAACTTAATTTCTTCAGCTTTTTTCACTTGCAGACAATGGTCTTCAGGGAGATCACCTGCTCTCTAACCTCAGTTCTGGGGCTTCTCTTACCCTTAGTAGGTTTCTGGAGCTCCATGTGCTTAACAGAGGAGAACGACATCTGTATTTCTCACACCATGAACGACAGAAGCCATTATCATTCCAGGAAAAAGGCCAAAGGGGATTTGGATCCATCACAAGACTGAAAATTCAAAGGGGAACACTGTAAACTGAATTGAAAGAGTCTGTAGTTTCAACAAATAAAGGATTTTTCACTCCGTGTGATGTTTTTGAGTTATCGTGGTGTACATGTGGGCTTCATTGTTTGTTTGTCATCACCTTTTTATTACCCAGCACCTCACTGCTTAACTCAGATCTGTTTTGCTGCAGATAATGACTGTAAAACCACAGCCAAGGCTGATATTATCTTGCTGGTGGATGGGTCCTGGAGTATCGGTCGCTTGAATTTTAAAACCATTCGTGCTTTTATCGCTCGCATGGTGGGTGTCTTCGACATTGGGCCTGACAGAGTTCAAATAGGCAAGTTGTTTCTGTTAACTAGCAGTTATAAACTATTCTGTCTTTTTTAGTTCTCACCAGCTGTATTTTTTCATCTCTTAAGGTTTGGCCCAGTACAGCGGAGATCCCAAAACCGAGTGGCATCTGAACGCTCACTCTACCCGCAAGTCCCTACTGGACGCCGTGGCCAACTTGCCATACAAAGGCGGAAACACAATGACTGGTACAGGCTCATTATTAATTTTTACTAAATACACTCTGGATAATGTTGCTTTTTCACATTTGTATTGTCTAGTACTCCACAAAAGAGAAATAAGATTGTCCCAAATCTCAACATTTTACAAATCATGCGTTCAAAACATACTATCATAAAAACATTATATGCATTTGTCAAGTTTTGGACTAATCATTTGAAAGAAATGCAGAAAAAAGACATATAGTATAAATTACATGTAAATTAATATCAAATTGGACCCTACCAATTTGATATTATTGGTAGGGTCCGAAAAAAACTACCCTACCCTAAAAACTTCCATCTGCACATTTCCCCACTTCGGCTGGCAGTCCCTGGATACACAGATATCTGTAAAAACAATGGAGTAAAATGATTGTCGAGATGGAAAGGGAGGGAATCAAGGAAAACTTCAACATCTGAGCTTTTACTTTGAAGAAGTTATTTCTGGAAAGGTACTGTTATCACGGTACGTACTGGATGTGATTGGGAGGAATAGGCTAGTCCTCATGAACAGGGAATAGATCCATCCTTTAGGAAAAGTACTTAAGCGAATACAGCATTCTACACGTAGAATAACAGACTCCCACACTGCTCTCTTGGCAAAGAAAATCAAGCTGCAATACTGTAACAAATTTCTGTTCATTTTCAAAACACCATACAAGAAATCTTTAGTTTTTTGGCTGATAGTTGTGTATCTTAAAACAAAACTTTAATTTATAACATAGATAACATCTTTATAATGATTCTTTGAAATTTTGTTTGAAAGGTTTTGACTCTAGTCTATGAATGTACAAAAATAAAACCTCACAGGTCGATTCTGATAGAACCAGCCTTGTTTCCCCAGGTATGGCATTGGACTACATTCTGAAGAACAACTTCAGGCCAAACGTGGGCATGAGGGATGATTCCCGTAAGATTGGTGTCCTGATCACAGATGGCAAGTCTCAGGATGATATTATAGTTAATTCTGAGAAGCTGAGAGACTCTGGCATCGAGCTCTATGCTATCGGTGAGTTCCTAGACTGGATTTCTAGAATTTCACTCAACTGTAAAGTTTATATATTAGTGGGAAATCGTGGTAAACTCTTTTCACATTCAACAAATAAAAACACATTAAAACAAGAAGCATGTTAGATCTGACCAGTACTCTCCATGTCTCCAGTCATTTGTAAGCTAGTTAAGTTTATTCATAGAGCATCTTATCAGCTGCTTAGCTGACTGGGATTTATACACTTTAATACAGTGTGATACGGATGATACAAAAAGCCTTCTACTATCTATTCTGCGACACACCTTATACCAAAGACGTACAACAAAGTTGCACAAAGGGCTGTCAAAAAGGTAAAAAATGATTGCATAAAGTCAAACTTTTTTCTTAAGATACAAAAGTCAAAATTTGGAGATAAAAAGTAGAAATTTTGAGATACATAACCCTAAACCATTATTAATAACTACTTACTTGGAATGATGCAGTTCTTCACACCTTCCTTGCTGGTCTGCCTATTCAGAAAATGTCTTTAAACTGTTATTTTTGCAGTGTTCATGTGCGTAAGCAATGTGTGAGACATCAGCAGGTCAAAAGTAAAAAATTTGACTTTTTATCTCAAAATTTCAACTTTTGAAGTAATTTTTTTTTAACCTGGTTGAAATGTCCTTCCATAGAACTGTGAAAATACATATTGCATTTTTCTGTTAGTTTGTAATTAGTGATGGGAATTTGGCTCTTTTGGCTCCCAAATGGCTCTTTATTTAGTATCAAATAAAAAAAAAAGAGAGCGTTCTATTTTAGTCCAATTTATCAATTCTTTATTTTTCATTGAAAAAGTAAAATCACAGTTACTATTTTTTAACACTTTAATCAAACGTTAATTGAACATAACCACAGCAAATAAATTAAATACCCAAAATAAATGGAAAAATCTTTCACCTTTATTCAATTGCGGAAAATGCTTCTTTTTTGTTTTCCACAATTTTTTTTCACTTTCTTCCAATGGACTAGCATTTAGTCTCCCTCACCTCACTCTGTCGCTTGGTGTACCTGGCTTGTACCACTACACTCGCTATCTTTCCTTCTTTCACATAATATTACAATCTTCTTGTGTGGTTTGCCGTATGGTGTTCCCAAATAAAGCCCCGGCCCAAGGCAAGAAGATTTGGCCGTCCTTGACGGGAATGGGCTCTTACAGCCGGCTCGTTCGCAACAGGCACATCACTATTTGCAGGTTAAACTGAGCTAAAGTGATGGGTTTCTCTCATTTGAAAGAGAGGGATGCCTTAACAGCCTGTTGATTGCTGACTGGTTAGTTCTTGAGCTCACTGATTGGCCAAAAAGAATCGTCATTCTTGACACAAAGCTGTGGTACAACCACCTCGCTGCATAACAGACAGCAAACAATTCTGAAATTTTAAAAAGTTTTAACTACTTTTAAAAATACAAATGACTCGACCATGTACAATTGAGGAGGTACAGATCTTCCTTTCTGATTGTCCTACCTGTCCCCTCTCCCATTGGCCTGCACTTACAGTGATCATTTGACACAACTGAATTCAAATTGACACTTGGCTAAAAATGCCTACTGTCACTACCCCCTAAAGATATTTTTTAAAGCCTAGCAACTTGGGTGTTACTAGATGCCTAACTTTTCATCCTGATGTTTAGTGTTACCGTAATTGTGTTCCTTGGCTGTGTATTTGAGAGATTGAGAAAGAGAGAGAGAGTGTGAATTCTTTTAATAACAACCATCTTCTCTTGGCCTGAAGGTGTGAAAAATGCTGATGAAAATGAACTGCGAAGCATTGCCACCGACCCTGATGAGATCCACATGTACAATGTCAACGACTTCTCCTTCCTGTTGGACATCGTAGATGGCCTCTCTGAAAACCTCTGTAACAGCGTTAAAGGCACAGGTACGGTTTGAGACATTAATTGGAGTTTGTTTTGAAAGAATCTGAACCAATTGAAGCTGGATGCCTTCTGCCAAATAGAAACGTAGTAATTGCTTGAACTCCTGCCAGCTATTTTTGATTTGTGCTCAGACAGATCTCTGTTTTTTCTCGACTAATAATCCAACTGAGACGACTGGAAGGAAAAGGTTGCCCTCTAATTCTCCTTGGGGGATAGCAGTGATTTACAGAGCCATGAAATGTGTGATATATTAGACGTTTAACCTTTAAGAAGCAAAATTGCCTGCAGACGGGTTGCAGTCTAAATGTAAAGTGCTTCAGAAGAAGTTTCACGAACTTTCATTGTGTTTCATAATCCAGGAGGTGGCCCTGGGTCACCCACTGACTTGGTAACGTCTGAGGTCACACACTACTCCTTCCGTGTGACATGGATACCACCCGACGAGCCAGTGGAGAAGTTCAGAATCGAGTACGTCCCTGCTGCTGGAGGAAAGAGTGAAGTGGTGAGCACCGAATGTTATAAAAGCACAAACATACAGTTAGAGAAAGAGCAACATCTGATTTTTGTTGTACCTATCTCCACATGCATCTCATGTAAGCTAAATGACTCCTATAAATAAGAATGGATTTCATAAGACCCCTCAAAGCTAAGCTGCTTGATTTAATGTATATGCTACATGTTCAGAAAGATCTCCACTGAGGTAGATCATATCAATGTGCTTTTTCAAACCTAAAGCTCCTCAGGGAGGATTTCAGATGACTTTAACCCTCTCCATTCCATAATTCTGTGATGTTTTACAGATGTTTGTGGATGGTGAATCAAACACACTAGTCCTTGTCAACCTGACCCCCATGACGGAGTATGTTGTCAGCGTCTATGGCGTGATCGGTGAGGAGAGCAGCGAGCCTTTGAGGGGAACCGATACCACATGTAAGTTGAGTGGATCAATCATCTCCTGCTCCTGCTGTTCAGTTGCTGCTAGTTCTCCTACTGTACTCATTGACATTCATTACATAAAGTACATCTATGGCTTTAGGACTGGAAACAGCTGTTATCCTGCACACTACAGATGTGTTCTCAGACGTACTTTATCACCTCAGAATTTTTTCAATTTTTTTTTTGTGGTTAAATGACGTTGAGAACTCAAAAATTGCAAAGGTTTTGATCTTTTGATACGTTCAAGCTGATTGTAAAATTAAAACATTTTTTATCGAATCAGCACGTGTAGAGAGCTAGATGAAAGGATTCAAATGAAAGGATAAAGAAGCCCATATTATGATTTTGACAAGCTTATTATTAGATTATTACATTAGTTAATTATTTATCCAAAAAAGGGTTTGCCTGCTTTATTTTTTTCTGTTTTAAACTGCATTTTATCTTAAAGAGTCTAAAATAACATACAAAATCAAATCTGTATTTTGATTTGAAATATTATTTAAACAGACATTTCCCCCAAGATGCTATAGATCCAAATCTAAAGGAATTTATACTTATCAAATTTCAAACTTGTAAGAGCACAGCTTCCTTAATAACAAGGCCACACTAATTGTGCTGTATTTTCAAAGCCCTTTTATTAATGTTTAATATTATGAAACAACCAAAGAAGAACTGGTATGTTCCATAAACAAACGGCTTTCAATTGTTCCGGTGAGAAGAAACCCAAAGAGAGCTAAAGAACCATGGTATTGATGACAAACCAACAGAATTACTGCCAAGATATTTAGTCAATTGTGTTGAAAATTGAATTGAAAATAAACGTTGAATCCCATGAACTGTTTTATTGATGGCCGCATCACGTGTATAGAAAATAATGCAAAATAAATTACATTATTGGTCAGAAAATGACTCCAAATACAACACATTCTTATTGTGTCAAAGTAGGAACTCAAACAACAGTAAAACGTGATTTTCCGGTTTCTTCTTACTAAATCCTCTATTTCATCATTAAAATGACGGTTTCATGAAATGGGCGAACTGTGGCTGTCTTTGGATGGATTTTGCTCCCTCCCCACTGACAAAACAAGTTTTAAATGGCTAAAAAGGAAGAAACACCAAGGAGGTTGTTTACTGACATGATTATTATGTGGTCAAAAATTCATTGTGATTAGACGAATGTATATGCTGCATTCTTTGGGAAATGAGAAACAGGAAAAAAACATGGCCGATATGAAGTTTTGTCTAGAGCTGTGTCTCAGTCCGAAGTCTAGATCAGTGGTTCTCAAAGTGGGGGGCGCGCCCGGCAAGGGGGGCACAGATCATCAGCAGATGAGAAGAAAATAACAAAAAAAATAAACAGCCAAAAGACGCAGAGTACATGTGTCAAACTCAAGGCCCGTGGGGCCTTGGAAAAAAACGAAAACGAAAAAAAAAACTACATTTCCCACAACGCCTTTGGCTACGGTAGCTGCAACGATGTTTCCGCATCCGTCTGTACTCACGAGTGAAACTGCTGAGCTGCCATTTCTCACACACTGAACATAAGACTCTCACATTTGAGTGATCTCTCACACCACACCTCCGATTTCTCACGCTAAAATAAATTTCAAGATGTGAAATGGGCGGAGCTAATAGTTTATCTGTGATCTGTTTCTTTAGCCTGAATCTGTCCCATTTCACCAAAACTTGATGGGTCCTTCAAATGCGTCTTTTCCCCTGATTTTGGAGGATGCATGGTTGTAATCCTTCATGGCTTAATTTTTCCCAAGATGCTTTGCGCCTATTTTTTTCCACAACAGAATCAACACAAAATATGAGCACAGCTAAAATCAATGACAGCACTTTGAATGAGGCCAAAAGTGAAGTCACTCGAGTTAAAAAATTACATTTCCTGCATTTTTGGATTTAAACTTTTTATTTATTGCTACCCGATTGTTGTGTACAACAACTCCCAAAATATACATTTTGAGAGTCATGCATAGAAAACTCCTTTTCATGGTATAATCAACTCTTTCGTGGTTAAAGACTAAAAGCTAACAGACAGGGCTCTTTAGCAGACAAAATACAGAAAACAAATTAAAATAACATAAAAGTAATAACTGAGGTTCCAGCAAACTCAAAAAACTCAATAGGAGTGTTTGGAAGTAATTCACAAAAAATACGACCAAGGGCATTTTTATTGGTAAAATAATCTGCCATTTGTTTAGCTACAGTTTGACTGAAAGAACTTCTGGCTTCTTATGATATCTATAACCGACATGAACTATAGTTGCTGACATTGCTGTGTGTTCCTGGAGCTTGCAATATTTGCAAGGTAAGCATCTCAGTATAGGTTGGAGGAGAGCCAGTAAGAAATCCTGCAGCTCCCATTACATACCAATCTTGGTTTCCACATCACTAAATAAAAAGCAGCTGTAAAATGTGGAGTGGGATGCTCAGTTTGGGTTTTTTGGGGAAGATGAAGTACATTTGAATCATTTTATGCAGATTTAAAGTAAACACAACATCTTAATAAGCTTTTCTCACTTTATAGTTACATTAGCTTTCGTAATGTTCACACTATAATGTTTATGATCACCATTACAAGGCTTTAGCCCATCGTAAAGTGGGGCTTATCATTTTGCCACGAGCGGCTTGGATGCAACAATCCGTCGTAACCACTGCAAATTTAGCTTTATGGTCATTTAATGCACAAAACACCCATGCTAATGAGAAATCTCTCTTTTGATCACGTAATGCTGTTTTCTATGTACTTATGTTATTGCCACAGTGCCCCTGCCTGCGGTAACCAGCATGACTGTGTACGACGAGGCCCTGACGTCTATGAGAGTCAAGTGGGAGCTTGTTAGTGGAGCCAGTGGATATTTACTGAACTACGAAGCCCTCAATGCCAGCATGCCTTCTGGAAAGATGGAGGTGAGTGCCTGTCGAGCTGATGCCTTCCAGAACACTTTCCAGACAATCTCTCAGACTTTCCAGCACTGCTTTATACGACCTGGAGACAAAATAAAGCTTTTAGAAGTCAAACGGTTAAAGTGTGAAGCAGCTGTATAAATACATGGAAAAATCACACATTTATTTTAATCCACAATAATCTGTTTAGTGATATATCGAATTTGATGACCGTTCTTCTGTTCAATTTGATTCTGTTCAAACGCGTATGCTATTGGGTATAGTTATCGTTCAGGTGATTTTAATGATTATATTTGTCGCGTCTTGGGGCAAAGGACAGCCAGACGCTTTAAAATAAAGGTGAACACAAATCCAAGAAGATGAAGATTGATGACAGCTGGGGAACATTGGTGAAAACCTTTCCCTCTTATAAAGAGTGTTGATTAACCCCTGAGAGAAATGGTGGTATGAAGTTCTCAAGTGTCTTCTGAGGTTCGAGAAACATTCCTGATCCCTGTAATATTAATCTTTTCAAGTGTGAATGCAGTCTATTAACTCCGAATAACTGATCCTGGTAGATCTTGCAGAGGGGGCTTCTGAAACCTAGAATGAATCCGAAGTAACGGTTTGAAAACAGATTTATTGGTGATTGGGGTGGAAGAGCAACTGTGGTCGGACACTTTGACTTTCATTTTATTTTCAATTATGTGCACTATTTTGCTTCATCTTCCATATTTTAGCTTCACTAAAGATTTAAGGATTTTAATTGCTCCAATAGGAAATAATTTTGTTATTTTGCAACCAAATTAAAAAGCAAATAAAAGCTAAATTAACAAAAACTAACTAAAATATTTAAATGCACATTTTTAAAACTGTTTTGTTGGCTTTGGATTTCGTACAGTTTCATATGAAATTGTAAGTCTTAATTTGAACATTTATGTAATGACTCAGTAACCAAAGTTAATTTGATAAATGAAATGCTTCCCATCAATTTCCTTTGGGCCAAATTATCTTTATAACTTTGCACTCTGTATGTGTCTATAATTCGGTTTAGTTCACCCCAGGAATCTTGAAAACCAACTGAGACAAAGTCGATAATTCGATTAGACTCATTTTGACTTCTGAGCAAAGAAAGTGGCCTCAGACCAATTCCCAAAGAGGGATCATTCTAAAACAGACTTTCCCAGAACAAAAGTTTTTGGCAAACAGGGGCCAAAGCAGCCTGTTCTAAATCTGTTTCTATCCTGAGGTTATGTATTTTATAGCACCCGAATATCAACAGATGCTGCATGTGTCACAGCCATTATTCTGGTTGAGACAGGCTGGACATGTACCTTCACATCTGGGATTATGTCTATGCCAGGTCTCTCATAACAACTGGCTGTTACTTTGTTAATGTCAGTCGTTTTAAAGGAACAGCTCCAAAAATGTTCTTTGTGAATCTAAATGTTTTCAAAGCAATATGATTTTTTTGTAACTAAAAGAACAACGAAAATTCTTGTAACTTACAAAAAAATATGGAACTCACATATGTGGTTTTCAGAACCCAGAACTGGTTAAAACACAATAAAAGACTTGATGCTGGGCGAAAATGGGATTGGCAAGTCAATTTAATTTGACTGCATTCATTTATTTGATTATATGAAAGTCTTGTTTAAAGCCAAGTGCAACAGACAGCCTCTGTTATGAATCCAATAAAATGTTGCCCGCCAGCACAGTTGACCACAGTATGAAATACACTCAGACAAAAAGCTTTTTTTGTACTCTACCAGAAGATGGCAGTAGATGCTGGCTGCCCTCTCACTGCTTTAGCATTGGACTTTCCAGTCAATTTCTAAAATTACAAAAATTACTGTTTCTAAAAAAGATATATTGCAAGGACTAAAATCTCTTTACTTCATTTTTTTGGAATGGATAATTTCTAAAATCTCCAAGATATTGTTAGAATAATTTTTTCTTAAAAACTAAAAACATAGTTTGAATCTGGAAGTTTACAGTTAAAATTAAACTTTTTAACTTTTTTTATCTTGAGCGATAAAAATATGTGAGTTGGAAAATATTTCTTTGTGTTTCAAAAATGATACACTTATGTAATGGTTCAAAACAGGCTCACTGAATACCCAGTTTGTGTCTTTGTTTATTATTATAAGACTATTGTGTTTATTGTCCCTTTTTTCTCTCTGTAATAACTTCCACACCGGTTTGATTTTCTTTTGATCATATTTCGCTCTAATTTCCACAATCTGATCGCAGATTTCCTTATTCCCACATTCTTTGATGATCACATCCTACATCTGTCTCCCTCATCACCACCAGCTCTGTTAGGAAATGACGTAAATCTTCCGTGGTGCTAGTGACTGAGGATTATTTGTTGCAGTTTCTTTGAGAGTTTGGTATTTTTGTTATTCTCTTTTCGCTTTTGCAGATGCGAGTTGGTGCCAATGTGAACGACGTCCAACTTTTACAGTTGACTCCAAACACAGCATACGCAATCTTCATCTTCGCTCTACATGGACAGGCAGCCAGCGAACCGCTCAACGATCGCGGAGTCACTTGTAGGCCATGCCTCTCCTATCTGCATTTGTTATTGTCAATAGACACATTTTCCTGAACCTGTCCATTCTTTAGTGCCTTTACCTCCAGCGGGTGAACTGAAAATCACAGAGGTCACGCACAGCTCCATGCGTTTGACCTGGGACGCTGCTCCAGGGAATGTTAAGAAGTACATCATCACTTACAAGCGAGAGGATGGAGAGCTAAAAGAGGTTAATGTTAAATTTGAACTCCATTATCCTGTTTTGGACTCATACGTTAATTTGTAAAGGAATTATTTATTGTCATTTAAATCTTTATGTGGAGTATGGATGCAAAAAATGACTGCAAACAACAAAATTTCACATTTTTCTTCTGAGCAAGTTACTCAATAACTTGTTTGGGTGACCATATCCCATAACTTTCATGCTGTATTTAACAGATGATGGTTGACGGTGACATCACCACCCTGGTTCTTACCAACCTGCGCTCTCAGACAGAGTATGATGCTGCGGTCACTCCTGTCTACGATGAGGGTCCAGGAAATCCCATGCTTGGCAATGCCATCACTGGTGAACTTTGAATCCTTTTTAGACTTCGGATGTAGGTTTGGCAGAAGTATTTTACTGGCTCCAAGTGCCCTACCTGCCACACAAGGATGCTTTGTTGATCATTCCTGTCTGCAGATTTGCGATCATGTAAACTGACACAACATTGTGTTTTCTTCTCTGGATGTTCAGATGTAGTTCCTGCCCCTAAGAACTTGAGGTTTTCAGAGGTTGGCCAGACCTCATTCAGAGCCAGTTGGGAACATGGAGCGCCAGACGTGGGGATGTACCGCATTGGCTGGTCCAAGAAAGGCGACAGAGAAAATATCAAATCTGTATGTTTGTCATTTAGTTGTTTAAACGTAACATTTGAATTTCACACTGGTTCAAAATTCTTTTATCTAAACTTATCTCAATTTTGATGTTGGAGACTCCATACAAAGTTTTGTTACTTGAGGTAGTTATTATTTAAACATGTGATTTTGTTCCAACAATGTTTGTAAGGTTTTATCAAATATTGCACTAGAGTCAGATTCTAAACGAGTGAGGGCTATACCAATGGTTATAATTAATTAATTGATTTATTAGTAAATATAGACTTTAAACATGTTTCATCAAGCTAATAAAAAAATGAGTTTCACTGTTAGAGATATATAGGCTATAGTTACTAATAAATCACTCAGATGTTGAAGAACATATAGGCCGTATATATCCTCATAACGGTCTGTGATTATTGTAAAAGAAAAATTTTATTATGTTTTATATGTTTTAATAAAAATGTTTTCGAATGTACCAGAAGTAAGAGAAAACAGCCAATTCATTATGCAAAATAGCGGTCAGAAATAGTGATAGGAAGTTCGGATTATTTTACCAACTCGGATCTGAGTCTCATTCAGAAAAATGAACGAATCCTTTTTCAAGTAATTTCATTCATTTTGTTCATTTTAGTAAAATACCAACAAAATGTTGTGTCTTAATTCCCTAACACATCTGCAAACTAGAATCACACTACAAATAAAACAAAAAAAAAGTACTTCAGTCTTGTTCAGATCACTTCTGATCTGACTCTGTGTAAGTCTTCTTCATTCCACACCTCTCTGACATGCAGTCCGAACCAGAATAAGAAATGGTTAATCATTTTGATTACCGTTAGTTATTTCACTGCACTATAATAGAGTTTGAGACCGCTCCAATGCAGAACGCGCCTGAAAAAGAAAAGTTTTAGATTAGTTCTCGTTTCGAGCCCTCCTTTCATTCTTTTGTCATTAATGATGTGAGTGCTACAGTTGAAAAACCATAAGGATGTTGAGCATGCACCACTGAACGAATCCCTCTCCAACACATTTCGTTCCTCCAGAGTCACATCAAAGAGCTGTCGAAGAACGACACATAACTAGTCAGAAATGAATTGTTTCATAACATGAACAATGAACATGATAAAAACAAGGAACTACAGTGGTGTGCAATAGCTTAATATATATTCATTCATTTTCCATTCTCATTGGGAGAGGGGGGGGGTACACCCTGGACAGGTCGCCAGTCCATCGCAGGGCAACATTCACTCACATACTCACAACTTAAGGGGAATTTAGATTATTCAATTAACCTAACCGCATGTTTTTGGGATTGTGGGGGAAACCCACGCAAGCACTGGGTTTCGTCTGTGTTTTACATCCCCTTTCTATGCACATTTTGGAATATCACATGGAATGTGAATATTCATTTGGAATAAAACCCTGGATGGAAACCCCAAGATGCGCATACATTAGAAAATGCTCATAAAAAGCAAACACACTCCACCAGTTACACGCATCCTTACGAGGCAGTGTGGAGGAAGTGGCTTGCCCAAGGCCATAACAGCAGAATGGACCTGGCGAGGATCAAAGCGCTAACCTTCTGATTGAAAGATGACCAACACCACCCATACATCACTTGCCGCCCCCGCCATGCCATGCCATGGCATGACTGCGCATATTGCTTTACTTGTATGTTTTCTAAGACGCAAGTAAGTTAGAATATAGTTATGAAAGTTATGAAAAAGACCTAACGCAGCAATGTCCATTTTTCTTTTGATATTTGCCACCAGTTCACCAGGAAATTGTGATTTTGTTCTCTTGGACTCATTGGATTGAAACGGTGCTTTGTTCACAAATATTTTATACAGTTTTGCGCATAAATTTAATTTGCATCTTTGGATGGAAACATGGCAATTGTCACTCACCATCATTTAAACAGCACAAACAACACTTTAAATTGAATAGCATATTTTGTTTGGGGGCCGGATTATATGTTGTAGTGGGCTGTGTTTAGCTTGGGGGGGCATTTTAAGTGAGACTTGTGCAGAAAAATCTGATGAGGTGATGATGTACTGATTTAACTCCAATGGAAGCCTCAATATACATAAAAAAGAAAAGATCGGTACTCTTTACGTGTAAATTACCACAACATACTTCATGTGAATTAGCAGACACTATCAAAATGACCAAGTATTACAAACGCTCAATTAGAGACTCATGTAAATGTATCTTTTTTTTAGGAAATTTTGGGTCGTGAAGAGACAAGCCTCCTTTTAACCGAGTTGGACCCAGATACTGAGTATGATGTCACCGTCACAGCCATCTACCCCGATGAATCAGAGAGCGAGGATCTGATGGGCAGCCAGCGCACATGTGAGACCAACAACTTACAATATTAGCTGCTTTAGACAAAAAAAGACAAGGGGGTGGGTTATGGGTTAATCATTGCGCTGATCATAAACATTATTATAGTTTGTTATTAAGCATGATGATATTTTGTAGATATTAAATATGTTTATGTGATTTCATTGGTTTCGATGTCTGACTACTATGCTCAAAAATAAAGGGAACGTCAAATCGCATCTTAGATAAATTAAATCTTTAAAACAACATAATAATCACATAATAACATTCGGACGATCGATGGGAATCCAAATCATTACCTTGTGGAGGTCCAAGTAAAAGAAAACGAATCCGATCATAGACTAATCCAAGTTCTTAAGTTGATTTGGGATTTGGGCTCCAGGTGCCAGTATTAGATGATGGGTTAACTTCTGATGGATCTTCTGCCAGACATCGATTAGGACATCAGTAATCTCTTGGGCAGTTGACAAACTCCAGCCACATGAGGTTTAGCATTGCCTCAAAATGAACTCAAAACTCATTACATGAGTATATGGTTCTGTGGATCTCATCCTGTGACCTCATGACAATTGAGGCAGGTCTGAGAAGTGACTCTCCAAGCAACTGACCAACCTCAACTTGGAGAATGCTGCTAACAGCAGAACATTCTCTGTGGCATGCTCTGGCACATGTGCTCAGTGGCAACCTATGTTATCCATGAACACCACGGGGCACCAGTGGCAAATCTACCAACACTGTGCTGCTAAAGTGAGCACAGGTTACACTGGAGGAACATTGGTTCACCATACCTCTACAATGGACTCTGTTTCTGAGAGTTCTAGCAGAAACATGTACAATAGTGGCAAGGATTACTGTATTATTCTGGTAGTGGTGCTCCTTGGACAAAGGAGCAGATAGATTTCCAGCTGATGTTGGCAAGAGTTAATACTTAAGTAATCAGTATTCAAAAAGGAAACTAAAATGTGGAGCACATTATGTCTGCTCTGGATGGACAACAAGCCTGGCTTAAGAATAAAAATCTTTTAGCAGTCAATTCTGTTCACATAAAAAATACGTTGATATTATTCAATAATACCCCAAAAGAAACATAGTTTGATTCATAAACTCACACACTGGAGAACAGATAACTTGCTGGAAGTTACAGTGGTAATGCTTTAATTTCCATCTGTTGTCTGTGGAACAGCATTCAGTGAAACTGATTCACAGTCAGTTTAATATCCCAGAACTTTTAGGAACTTGAATTTTCATTTGAAAGATTGCGTTCCCGTTATTTCTTGAGTGGAGACGAACATAACTACAATCAGAAACAACACATATCACTGTTATAACATAACATGTTGTTTATCTTTTTCTAGTGTCAAAGCTCATTACCCCTGGTATGTTGCTTTCAAAAAGAGTAAATGTTATTGTCATAAGGGTGATGAAACTTGATGTAAAACTGCATGTGCATTTTTTGTGTTCATTCATCCTTACCATTTGTTCATCCTCATCTTATCATCACCATCCCATCACTGCTACCATTACTGTGATAGTTGCGTCATCACTATCATGTTGTCATTATCAGCCGAGCATGCACAATTTGTCACAAGTGTTCATCTCTCCATCCCAAACACACATGTGCATAATCCATATGTCCATCTTTTGTTATCAACTAGGGTTGGGAATCAAATAGTTGAGCTCACTGGAAAACAAAGAGGAAAAACACAATGTGATATTTTTCAAAACAAACAAAAGTTTGAGTCAAATTGCAAAATTCGATACAAAAGCAAACATTCAACAAATCTTTTTTGCAAAGCAAACCTTTTTTGCACCGCAAAACATTAAGCATTTTGTTCATGGAGCGCCCCTCACAGGTTTCAGGCTCAAAAAAAAAAAAAATAAAATAAAAAATCAATGGTCATTTTCAAATTAAAGACTTTCAGGCTCTTAAAAGTCAATACGATGGAAATTCTATAATTGATTTATTCTTCTTGGAACCAATACCCAGGTTTACCAGATATAGTGAGCACCCTGTGCATAGCTCTACTTATATTGGAAAATTTAATAGATTGAAAATCTGTAGCTGATAATGTTAGGAACTACACTGAATTCCTACACTCTTATTAAAAAAAATACTTTGAAAATTTTAGTCCTCAAAATGTAGCATTCTTTAAACCGCTGTTATATCAGCACTGACAAAAAAGTATTGGTTTGTTTTTTGTTCACCATTCCCTCGAGACAGTCACTGAGCGTTTGTTTGCAGAATGAAATAGTTTACTAAAGATAGGATTTCAACAAAAGCAAAATGCAGTTCAGAACATAATTCAGAAATATTCATTTCAGGCAAAATGAATATCCAACAGGAAGAAATTTGTGGAACAGGATTGGGCAGCTTTAAAGGTGGCATGTAAAGGATTGGGCAGCCTTTGCTCGATCTTCGCAGGAAACATGCGAAAGCCATAAATCCCTCTGCCGTAGCTTTACGTGCACCTCCCAGAAAGTTTAACTTTATACATGTGGATTGGGACCATAGGCTCTGTGATTGGTCAACATATCTGGATTGTGTCATATCCGGTCGTCTTCTCCATGAACACATGAAGCAACATAACAAACGTCTTCTCTCATTACCCAATTAAAGTTTAGGTGATTTCAGTGGCAGTTTTCCCACATCAATGTACTCAAGCTCCAACCCTCACAGTTTTACGAGGCTCTGATTGCTTTCCGTCTGCTAGAAAACATTATGTTCTTCCAGACTTTACATCAAATGTGTGCAGACAGCTTAGGCTGGCCATATCAGCCAATCAGAGCACTGAACGTTGTATTAGTCTAATTGAAACCAACCTTGTAATGTTGTCAGTTTCTTTAAACTACTTTAAATTCTTGTACTAAATGGCTTACTTTTATAATCCTAACCAAATCTGAATGGATTTATTCAGAAAGTCTTCTCTAAAATAATGATAATCAAAAATACAAGCTCAAGATTCCCATCTCTAGTTCCTCTACCTCCAAATGCATATCTTCCTCCTCTGACCGCTTTGTTTTTCCACTCCTAGTGCCCATGGGACCACCACAAAACCTCCAGGTCTTTAACGCCACCACTACTACACTAACTGTGAAATGGGATCATGCACCAGGGCCCGTGCAGAGCTACAGAATCTCTTACCAGACTTCAGCTGGTGGAAAACTACTGTCTGTGAGTTCTGCTCTGAAGCCAGACTTGACTAATCTTTAAATGATGAAGAAGTTCAAAAGTTGATTTTTTATTCACTGTCGGTTGCTCAATCTGTCAGGATATATCATTTTGCAAAGTAGACATTCTCATTGACCACAAACGCAAATGCCACCCAACAGGTTCAGGTGAATGGCAAGAAGAACAGCGTCGTCCTTCAGAAGTTGACCCCTGACACCCCTTACTCCATCACCGTTGTTGCTGTCTATCGAACCGGAGAAAGCAAAGATATTTCTGGACAGGGAAAAACAAGTAATAGTCTCCAAATGTATTTTATAACTCTCTTTCAGAAGGATGAGGGGAACGCATTCCATATAACGTCTTGTTTTTCTCTCACATCTGGAGTCAGATGTGGAGGTTATGCAATGAACATGACACAGCATTATGTAACTCTGTGTGTGGTGTTTCTGCAGAAGCCTTAGGTGGAGTACGAAACCTGCAGGTTCTGAACCCCACTATGACCACACTGAACGTCCGCTGGGAGCCGGCAGAAGGGAAAGTCAAGGAGTATAAGGTGGTCTATGTACCAGCTGCGGGTGGTGCCGAAAGCATGGTAGGACTGGTAGGACTCCTATAATTAACTGAAGAACATTTTAAAGTTAACCTCAAAATAAACAATAAAAAGCAACTTTATTTAACTCTACGAGTTCTTTTCTTTTATCTAATTTTTACAGTCCACAGTTCAAGGTTCTCCAATTATACAGATTTGATTTGACTTAAACTAAATACAAATTAGTTTAGGCTTTTAAATATTTCACCCAGTTTCTAGAAGTGTGTGTGTGTGGGGGGGGGGCTTTACACTCTAATTGGCTAATTGGTCATTAAAAAAAACATTAAATAGAGCTCAGAGATGAAAATACTGTTTCACACAAGCCTTTGTAACCATGCTCTTTTAGCAGAAGGAAAAGCAGATCTCCATCACAGTGTTCTCTCTTAGCAAACACTCAATGTCACAGGTCTTGGTAATTCGAAACCAGCTGAAAGTTTGGTTCAGTGGATAAGTGCACAAATATGAGTAGCGAGATATTTGACTAAGTGATTATTGAAATCTTTGTAAAGTAACATTGTAAGTGGCCGGGATACACAACTGATCATGAGCATTTACCGGTACCTTGGGGACAACAGAGTTTATAAATTGCATATATAAATTATTTATAATAGAAACCAACCAACGGAGCATTGAAAAACACTTTAGGAAGAGGTTAAGTTATTAATTGCATGTTTAAACTTATCCGCTCAAGTAAATGCAGATGTGAGAGTCAAGAGTCATTTAAAGATTTGAAAATGAATACGATCTGATTTTGTCCACATTAGTAAATGCTGTTGAAGATGTGCTCAGTTTTAAAGGGTTAACAATATGTTTCATACAACAAATGTCATTTGTTTGTGAGGTTTATTTGACTTAATTCCACGTTTGTTTCATGGAAACAGGAGCAGGTTTCAGGAACTACGACCAGCACAGTTCTGAGAGGCCTTCAGTCAGACACTCTCTACACCGTGACGTTAATTCCTGTTTATGCCGAAGGTGATGGGCAGATGATGTCTGAGAACGGAAAAACAAGTGAGTTTTTAATAGAATTGATTTAATAGAACTGCTCACATTCTACTATTTACTATTGCTCATGTATAGAGAACTTTGTAGAACTTTTATTTTTAGAAGTGTACAACCTTCTCTCAGTTTAATCAAGGGAACTATGATTTAATTTTGTATTTTAGATAATAAAGTATGTATAATTTGAATTCTGAATGCAGTTAATTGAAGCAAAATAAAATGTAAAAAATAAAACAACCCAAACTTCAAATCATTTGTTTCACAAGTAATAAAATTTCAGGATTATCTCTACAAAAGCCAAGCTGACATTATTTCAAAACTATGTAAAACATTTAAAAAAATAAGCAAATGCAACAACAACAGCAAAAAAACTTTCAAAAACAATCGAACCCCAGATAAATGCAACATGCAACTTGGGGCTGCAATTTATGACTTCGGCTGGTGTCAGAGGTGTACAATTTCTAAATTCCTTTTCATGATTTAGTGTTCAATCTTACCACAAAAAAAAGGTTTAAAACCTGGAAACAAAAAATTTTTAATTGAATTGACATTATTTTAAGACATGTTGGTACTCAAGAGTTTCAGGGGTCTTAGCTACCTCCGCATCAAGCCCCAATGATATTCATCCCATAACTTCCTTGGCTGGCTACGCCAAATTTAAGCCTACCACCAATGGATGAAGTCACTATATCCATATTTTACACAGTCTATGGCTGGATGGATTTATACAGTTTATGGAGCAGGTTTAAAAATGCTTGGTTATATTTCCTGTAAGAAATACTGAATCAGTTGGTTCCAAAAGTTAGGATCCGAACTTCTATCAAGTCACATCCAGAAATTGGATAAGGTCCATTGTTCAGATGCAGATGTGAGAGTCAAGAGTCATTTAAAGATTTGAAAAGGAATACGATCTCATTTTAAAATGAACTGTAGAGAGTGCAACAAGGCACAGGTGATGTGATCAAAATCTCAAGTGTTTAACTTTCCATTTACAACTAGAGAAGAAACACTTTAAATGTGTGTTGTTTTAAAATCTGGAAAATATTCATGCTCTTGATTTTTAACTGAGCTCTCTTTCTGATAGGAGCTCTGGGTGGAGTGAAGAATCTGAGGGTTACTGACCCAACCATGACCTCTCTAAATGTCAAATGGGAACCTGCTGATGGGGCTGTTCGCCAGTATAAAGTCTTTTTCGTCCCTGCAGCTGGAGGAACAGAGGAGATGGTGAGCCTTATCTCTCAAAACTTTCATGAAAAAACCATCACTTGGTCATGTTTTCATTATCCGCTTGTTAAGTTTGACGTCGCGCTGCACTTCCCAGTCCTGGCTCTCCGCTCTCCCATCGAAAGATACTTTGATTGCAGGCCCTTTTTACAGTGCCCTAAAAACAATTCTGCCTTTCGCACACATTTCCGCTTAGTGTTGCGGCTGCTGGATAAGAGTGGGAACGTAAACAAAATAGTATGTAAACTTTTAATTGCATTTGTCGGTTCTTATATTTGTATTTTATAACATTGCAGAAAATTATGTTAACTTTTATATTAACGTAACATTATCTCACTTCTTCCAGGAGTTATATTCTTTCTAACTATCCACATTTAAGCAGCGTATTAGTAACTTACTGTTTGTATGCTGGTGTGATAAAGTATTATTTTTCTCCTTTATTCATCTTTCAACAGTTTACCATAACGGCACATTTAACTTGGGTGGAACTGCAGTGTTCCTTGTTGTTCCAAAAACAAGCACATCATTAACTTTTAATTAAAGGCTAGCATCCCATACACACAAACATGATTTCAAAGACAAACCAACGTTAGCTTTATGCTAACCATTATGCTAACAATAAAATAACTTGCATTCATAATTAAACAGGTACTGCTCATGGAAGAATTTATATTCCTAGTCAAGCTTAAAGTGTTTTGTGAGGGACAATTCATCAACAAAATATTTTGGGAAGGTGTGCAAGAGACTGCGTGAACTCAATGATGCTGGAAAAGGTAGTAGAGATACACAGCTTTTGCTCGAAGCGGAAGTGGTGTGACGTCGTGTGAAAAGGGCCCATCATCACACCAAAACACTTTAAATTAGTTTTAAATCAAGCAAAACATTATTTATGGATGACCAATAATGTGCTGGGCAGCGGGTAGCACTGTGGCCTTCCAGTTAGAAGGTAGTCGGTTCGAGGCTCGCCAGTGAGCTTCCTGGAATGAGTTTGCATGTTCTCCCTGTGCTTGCGTGGGTTTCCTCCAGGTTCTCCGGTTTCCCCCACAATCCCAACAACATGCATCTGGTTAATTGAAGAATCTAAATTCCCCTTAGGTGTGAATGTGTGAGTGTGTGATGACCTGCGATGGACTGGTGACCTGTGTGCCCCCGCCTCTCGCCCAATGTGTGCTGGAGATAGGCACCGGCAGACCTCCATGACCCCGAAAGTGAATAAGCGGGTTTGAAAATGAATGAATGAATAATGTGCTATAAGAAAAGTTAAAACCAAGGTGTCCTGAAAGAAATTACGTGTTAAACAAAACAAAGTGGAACGTACTGTTCTGTAGCATAAGATAGAGGAGAACCCCAACAGCAGTTTCCACTTCATAAAAGTTATTCCGTTAGGAAACCTTGACAACAACTGTAATCTAGCCAGGACCCGGAAGTGACGTTGCACGGCAAGCAGATAATAATAGCATAATTGCAAATAATCTGTTTAATTTTTTATTAAAATATGAACCTAAGAGCAACGTTCATGTAAATGTTTCACCTTAGACAAAGTCTTTCATGGAGAACCACAGCACATTCTAATGTTTGTTTGGAGAGATTGGTTTGTGTATGGAGCTGCTGTGGTCCACCAGCAAAAACATTGCCCATCCCCTTGAAACTAATATAATAAACATAGTTTAATTGAGATTCAATTACATTACAAGATTTGTCTCGATGGCCTTCTCTAAAGTTTGTGCAATAACATAAATTCAACTGATGTTTTTAAAAGCACAAAACCTCCGATCAAACCACTGAGCTTTTGTTTTTGTTCCACACAGGAGCAAGTACCTGGACCCCAAACATCCATAGTGCTCCGGAACCTGCAGCCTAATACTCTCTACACTGTTTCGGTTGTCCCAGTCTATCCCGCCACTGAGGGTAGACGGCAGTCAGAGAATGGAAAGACCTGTATGTGTCAATCTACACACAGTTTCTTCCATCAAGACTCAGATAACAGATTTAAAATATATTTCTATTTCTCTCTCTAGTGCCTCTTGGAGGTGTTAAAAACCTTCGCCTCATTGATCCAACATTTACAACACTCACTGCCACTTGGGGAGCTGCAGATGGCAATGTGCAGGGCTACAAAGTGTTATATGTGCCCACCGGAGGAGGAGCTGAGCTCATGGTGGGAATATTTCAATATTTAGAATTGCTGCAATCTAATGATATGAGTCAAAGATAATAGAGGAACACCTGTTGGTTATTACTGTAATCTAGAATGAACTAATTATCATATTGTTACTATTTTAGTATATTTTTGTATGTAGATTGGGACACAGATATGATATTGGCTACCAGACATTATCTCTAAAGCCTGTGAGAGTTTACGCTTGGGAGAAACTAAGCGTTCAGAATACAATTGCTCTTTTAGTTTGGAATTTACCTTTGTGTTTGTAGAAGGACTCTTAATTTGAACCATTTGTGTGTTTTTAGCAAGAAGTGTCTGAAAGCACCACAACTCTGACCCTGACAAAACTCATGCCAAACACAATGTACACAGTCACTGTTTTGCCGGTGTATGCTGAAGGAGATGGACCTCAACTCTCAGAAAAGGAAAAGACTAGTAAGTGACTCAAGAAGTGATATATAATAATATTTTTCTAATGAAAGGCAACATGCAACGCAACCCTTTCAGACGTGAGGTTTTTCAATGATTAATAAAAGTTATTAATTTCATAAAACAAAAACACAAAAATCATTTTGTGTACATTTTATCTGTGCCATTCTAATATCAGTACATTTCTGGAGCAACAATGGATGGAACTGTAATGAAAACAACCATCTAACATTCATAACTATGGATCTGGGAGAGTGGGACTAAGCACAGCTTTTGACCAATCGCTTCAAAGATTTGGACTAAAACACAGCTTTTGACCAATAAACTTCAAATAGTTGGACTAAACACTCCTGGTGATGAATTGTGTCAAAGGCTAGGACTTAACACTAGCCTTAATACCACTTTGAAAAATTTGTTTCAGCGAGCTGGGAAAAAAAACTATTGTTCACCAAACATCTTCAAAGATTGGGACAAAAACACAGCTTTTGACCAATAAACTTCAAAAAGTTGGACTAAACACTCCTGGTGATGAATTGTGTCAAAGGCTAGGACTTAACACTAGCCTTAATACCACTTTGAAAAATTAGTTTCAGCAAGCTGGGAAAAAAAACAATTGTTCACCAAACATCTTCAAAGAATTGGACTAAAACGTTGTGGTCACCTTAAAAAAAATGGAGAATGCGTGTTTAGATGCAGAAACAGAATCTGTCTCCTTGCTTCTTTTGATCTCCATAGAGCCTTTGGGTAGCGTGAGAAACTTGCAGGTGACCGATCCGACCATCAGCACCTTGAACGTCCGCTGGGAGCCAGCAGAAGGCAGTGTGAGAGAGTACATTGTCATTTACGTTCCTGCTGGTAGCCAAGATCAAGAAGTGGTGAGAGCTTTTAAAATGTATAACATTAAAATAACTGGATTGTTGGTATGGAATGCCCTCACAACCGTTGGGCTCCATGAGTTCTTTTTCCAAGATTTTTATGATTTAATGAACCTTTTTTTTTTTTATTAAAAACCATTTACCTGATTAGGATCAAGTCTCTGGAACCACCACCTCCACTGTCCTGAAGAACCTGGAGCCTGATACAGAATACACTGTTACAGTGGTGCCAGTCTACCATGAAATGGAGGGAAAACCTCTTTCAAAGAATGGAAAAACAAGTAAGTTCTTCTATCTCTCTAATATAAATGTATCGTATAAATTCCGGCAGAAAATTATTTAAAATACATATTTAAATTCCTTATCTCCAACTTTTCAGAACCACTTGGTGGAGTTCGTAACCTTCAGGTTACCGATCCCACCAGCAGCACCCTAAATGTACGATGGGAGCACGCTGATGGAAACCCACGTAATTATAAGGTCTTCTATGTCCCACAGCCTGGAGAGGCTGAGAAAATGGTGAGATGCGACAATGAGATGATTTCTAAAGTTGGTGTAGGTAAAGCTCCTTACTCAACCTGAGTCTCTTGATTTGTTAACAGGAGCTAGTTTCTGGTGGCACAACGAGCACTGTTCTTCGTAATCTCAATGCTAACACACTCTACAAGGTCACACTGTTGCCTATGTATGAAAATGATGTAGAAGGAAAGCGTCAGTCAGAAAACGGGAAGACTAGTGAGTGGAACTAATCCCCATGCTTTTGTGTGAGAACTCACTGTAATTGTTTTTTGACTGGCTCACGTTTGGCTTTTTTGGCAGAACCTTTGGGAAGTGTGAAGAACCTTCAGGTGACAGATCCAACTGTGAACTCTTTGAGAGTCAAATGGGATCCGGCAGATGGGGATGTTCGCCAGTATAACGTCATCTATGTTCCTGTTGCTGGAGGAGCTTCAGGACAGGTGATTAACTAAATCCTTTGTTTGAATTTTGATTCTAAATACACTTCACTGCCCACCTTTTAATTGTCTGCAGTTTCTTAAATGTTATCTTTGGTTTTAGATAAAAACGTTTTTGGTTTGTAAAGTGTTAAATAGCATTTCCTCATACCTTCCACAGACTCAAGTCTCAGGAGTGTCCACCAATACCATTCTGAGGAACCTCCAGCCGGACACAGAGTACAAGGTCACGGTAGTTCCAGTTTATGTAGATGCTGAAGGAAAGAAACAGACTGCAAATGGAAAAACAAGTGTGTTCCTGCAGCTTATTCTTTGCATGTGCCTCTTTTGCGTTCACCAAACTCACATTTATTCTCTACACGTCAGAGCCTCTGGGTGGAGTAAAGAACCTGCAGGTCACAGATCCCACAACCAGCTCATTAAAAGTGCGTTGGGAGCCTGCGGAGGGGAATGTGCGACAGTACAGAATTTTCTACGTCCCAGCGTCAGGGGGTGCAGAGGACATGGTGAGGGATGCTTGGACTGGAAATCAGTCTATATTACAATACATCTATACTTGTATCTCGCTTTTATACTAACCGACTTACAGTGCAAGAGAAAACTGAAAAAAAAGTAGTGCTTGCAGAAGCATTTCGAGCTAATTCAGAAATCATTTTGCGGATTTTTGTAAGTGGTCTTTTAGTTGCTTTTTAAAAGTTTTTTAGAGACTCTACTTTTTGCACTGGGACTGGAAGAGAATGCTACGGTGGCCCATGAGTGCACAACGCTATTGCAAATGAAAAACGGCTAGTGCAAATTAAAAACGTAAAAATCAAAAACACGAATAAAACACAAAATATTTAAATTTGTTTTTGATTTGCAGTAGCATTATGCTCATAAAGGTGATTTGCATTGTGGTGTGCACTAATGGCCCACTGATCCTATGACATGAATGGCAAAAAAGAAAGTGAAGTGGGGGCGCTTGTGAACTGGTTTAAAAGGGTGAGAAAAAACATCTGGCTGCAGGAAAAAACATCCTCTCGCTCTCCACTCGCATGAATTGAGGGGATGATCGTGGACATTATTGGATTGTGAAAGTAATTGAAAATATGACGGAATTGGGTTTCCAAGTTTCAATATCCATGCGTTTTTTTACGGTTTATCACGCCACCGATATCATACCTCATCACAGAAAGGTTCCTGTGGGAAGAAACCGGGAAGTGTAGATAAACCATGGAATTAATGCAAAACCTGAAACTACTGCCAAGATATTTAATAATTCGTACTGAGAATAAATGTTGAACTGTGATGGACTGGCACATTTATTTTCATCATGAATGCTAACGGTGGCCCATTAGTGTACTACATTACTGCGAATCAAAACACATCACAAAACTACTTTGTGCGTGCGAAATTTAACTATTTTGTGTTTTTGATTTGCAATAGAGTTGCATGTGCAAAGCTGATTTGTGTTGTGCACTAATGGGTCACCGTAGGATACCAACCGGAAACTGTAAAAGAGAAAGTTCTGGTAAAAGGCTTTCTGCTGCTAAACATTCCAAACTTGATTTGCATGGAAAAAATACACACTGTTGGTGGTTTAGGCTATAACATTTAAATACAGCCACACCAGATTTGATGTGTATGGCATTCAGAGGCGCTTGAACTCATTCACTAAACTTCCTTCACCTCACCCCTTCAGTGCTAACTGTGACATCATATCTAGATTTCTGCAGCTCTCTCATATATCTTCATACAAATCCCTCTATGAACTACGACTAATCCACAATGCATCACCCGAGCTCCTATCAAATAACATATGCCTAGTAGAATCCTTCTTTGTATATGCAAAGCACTCAAAATAGCATCTACGTATCTTTTTCACTTAAATAACATTGACTTTTCTGCCTTCGCTCACACTCTTGAAAACCACCTTGGAGTCCTAAGTCAGCTATGATGACAGCTTTGATGCTTAACAGTATTATTAATGTACTTTTGGTGTATTATTTCATGCTAGTAATATTTTCTATGTTTCTCTCCATTTGTAGCTGCACAATGATCATGGTTATTATCATGCTGGGTTTGCATTGACAAATAAAGTAATTCAGTTTTACCCAATATAAATAATATTTCTGATATCAACAGGAGCAAGTTTCTGGAGGCACAACAAACACCCTTCTTAGGAATCTGCTGTCCAACACAGTCTACACAGTGACTGTGGTCCCCGTCTATCCGGAGGGAGATGGTCTCCCCCAGTCTGAGAAAGGAAAGACTCGTAAGTTATTCTTCAAAATTACTTCATAGTCCTTTACTGTCTCTATTGCGCAAAAACAAAGTTATGCATTAATTGAACATTTTGCCACTTTAAGAATGCTTAGAGAATTGTAATTTTCTGACTATTTTATCTAAAGCAACTAACATTTCAAGAAATAAATGTATTTGTGCCAGAAAAGTGAATTAATAAATAGTGAATGTTAAAATTAATAAATAAACAAACTGTAAACATTTTTTTATTTATTGTTTGCTTAGTTTACAGATAACAATAACATAAAATAAAAATATTATATAAATAAATATTCAAAATAATAGCTAAATACATAAAAATGCATCCAAAACCCTGCCTCTCGCTCAAATTGAGCTAGAGTCACAAGCAGACCCCGTGACCCCTAAAGGAAATAAGCGGGTTGGAAAACAAACGAATGAATCAAAACCTTTTGTTAGCAGGTTTTAAATTTAGCAATTTCAACATAGGAGTCAATGTGAATCGTCTACTTCTGACTCCGGCCTCAAGTGGTCAGTTGATGAATAGCAGCTTCAGTCACTTCCTGTTTCGCTAACGGAGTGAAAGTAGGAGGTTGGTGCTTCTTGGTGTAATTTCACTTCTGTTGATGTCAGTAAACTCATATAGCAGAGACCCTGTGGTGTTTTAACTGTTTTAAACAGGAACCTTCATGTCTGCTTTAGGTTTAAACCCATGCTGGTTTAACCACCACCAAATTTCTTCCCTTTTTGCCACTTTCTCATCATAAAAGCTGTCTGAGTCTCCATCGAATGCTTACCTCAGCATTCTTTCTTGAACTTTACAGCGCTCACTGCCTGCACTTCCTCTCGTCTTCTGTAAATTCTTTTTGTGGCTTTTCCTTCAACACTCTTCTCTCTTTCACAGTCCCAAGACATCCACCAAGGAATATCAAGGTCTACAACCCAACTCCCAACAGCCTGAATGTGCGCTGGGAGCCGGCCTCAGGCCAGGTGCAGCAATACAGGGTTGCCTACGCCCCGCTGACAGGGGTTCGACCTCTGGAGTCTGTGAGTTATGCACAACTACACAACCACAGCACGGTCCCAGTCTTGCACGTTAAGCACTTTTTTTTACTGTTGGAACATGAACTTTCAGTGTTCTTTTAGTGTTTTCTGTTCATGCTTTTCTACAATGTTTTTAAGCTTTTAACCAAATACATCTAACAAATTGATGTGTGGAAGAAGAATTAGAATTGACCCAGGACTCAAGGTGGCGCTGTATCAGTGTAGGTTTCTTACGCAAGTTTGTTTAGGCACCATAGAAGAAGAAACAAAGCACTTAAGCTGTGTCTCAATCCAGGCTCTAGATCCTTCCGAGTGAGTATTTCATGGCTGTCACAACACTATGGGCAGTCCCAACTCAAAAATCCCAGATATCCCAAGATGCTTTGCGCTTGTTTCTTTTTTTTCAACAGAATCAATACAAAATAGTGACCAAATACAATTGAATTTGTATTTGAATATAAGTAACTAGTTTTTATTAAGGACAGTAGATCAAAGGATTCTTTAAATGCTAATAGTAATAGTAGCATTTTATTTTTTAAAACATGACATTAATAACGCTAACACACACATAGCCACCTGAACATTATGTGGTGTTTGCTTACTGTTGGTACATGTTAATTCGTTGTAAGGAGCAGATAGGGGAGGTTACAAAACTCTATGGCTAGAATGAGTGTAGACGTCTCGTTTACCCACGGTTGATGCAGCTTTTGGAGGATCCTCCCAAGCTGTAGCCTCACGAGGCTGGGAAGGCAGCGTCCTCCGAAGGAACCAAAACCTGGATAGAGACACAGCTTTTGTTCAAGAAGCAGCTCAAATGATTAAAAAGTGATCAGTTTTTTACATCAATTAGACATTTAAGATTTAGGTATATTTTGTCACTTAGATATGGATTAAAATAAGGATTAATTGTTATAGTAAATAGTATAAATAAAGCTCTAAGAGATTTTATAACTAAAAATAAATGCTGGGGTAAACTGAAAACCACCCAAAAATTGCTGAAGTGATCCTGACATTGTTATGCTGAAACACTGGGAAAAGTTAAATTGCGTATTGTTTTTAAGATTTCGGTTTAGTTACATTCTCTGTGCGTAACATCAGTTGAACGTCATTGTTTTTACATGATTTAAATGCTGCTCAAATTCTCCTGCATTCCCAAATCTTCATTTAATTTGCTTCATTATGTAGAATTGCTTGCTCTGTTTCACATTTGTTGTTCAAATGCTAAATTAAACAATCCAAATGTAACTAAAAGTGTAGATGCAATCCATACCGCTGACGTGGTTTCAGACTGCAGAAAGGCTGGCTTTACGATAATGGCACGGGCGGATATTTAGACATATGGCAAAACCTAGAAACAATCAGATATTGAAACATAAACCACAGCAATGGATGGAAAACATTCAGATAAACAGCTGGATTGAACTAAATATTTATTAAATTACAGCAAGTGAAATGCCATCTCTTCACAGGCAGATCTCGCGGATGAATCACTGGATCTGTTTGTTTGAACATGTGCTATTGTACAAAAACATCTGCGTTTATCCAGAAAAATTAATCTAAGACTTCATAGAAAGAAAAATGCTGAGAGATTACGTTTGTTGTCTCAGCTTGCAGTTTTGGTCTTGATTCATTGCTTTTTAATGGACACTCCTATACCCGAGCAACTGTAAACTAGCCTTGGTTTTGGATATTTACGCCCAATTACATTTCTGCAACTCACCCCCTTTCCCTTCCCCAGCCTCATAAACAAAGTGTTTACTGTAATGTACACATAAGAAATAGGAAATGATCACCACTAGCGATCATGACATCATAAGCCATTGCCATGGGGCTCATTTGACACGACAGAGGAAATGGAAGCATATTTTACTAGCCTTGACCTCCTTGCTCTGGCTACCAGTCTCTTTTTAGAAGGGTTTTTAAAGGCACTGCCTGGCTTTATTTCGTTGAAGGCTCTTGTTCTTCACTAAACATTCCATCAGAGCTTTGGTTAAAAAGGAACAGCGCTAACAGCGGTGATGTTAAGCCCACCACAGAGAGAAAATGAGCAGACAAAGTGATAATCCTGCTGGGTGTTGACAGCTTGCTGATGGGGTTTCCCTCTCACCTCTGATCCCTTCTTTCTTCATCACTATCCGCTCCCTGAGGCAGTTACGCTCAACTGAAGGTGTTTATGTTGCATTTAAGGCCACAAGCCCATCTGTTTGCATTACAGCCCAGTGTGGAAATGGTATCTAGCTGTGCTAATCTAAACATGGGTTTCACAGTGATGTAATTATGTACATACATGTTGCCAGATTGTCACTGAGTGGATGTTTGTAAACATATTCTTCACTCTCTTAACTAAATGATGGGTTTCCTCTCAGGTTCTTGTCCCTGGAAACCTGAACAATGCTTTCCTGGATCTGCTGGTGCCAGATACTCCATACACTGTGAATGTGTTGCCTGTGTATGCAGATGGAGAGGGCCAAGGAATTGACGGAAATGGAAAAACACGTGAGTTTTGAATTTGGTTTTAAAATGTATTTAAAATAAAAAATAATGATTTAACAATTCTTTATCAAATGATTTGATAACAAAACTCCTGCAGGAGACCAAGGCATGTGAAGCAGAATCAGCTTGACCCGTCACTGAGAAAAGGTCTTTGTGCACTGAAGTCTGATATTTTCATCCGAAACAATCATACGATTATAAATTAAATTGAGCTCACATTGTGTCTATTACAAAAAACACACTGCCTCCGAATAATTCGTCTGAAAAAAGAAACAATCCGAACCGGTTACAATTTTTTTTTTTTTTAATTTTTCACTTTTCTGTGGTTCCGTAGGTAGGCAATCATGATTGGCTTCAGACGTGTTTCAACTTGTTAGTGACCCCAAAAGGGAATAAGCGGTTTGGAAAATAAATGAATGTTCTTACAAAATGTGCATTTTTTGTGTTGTCACCACTCCAAACCTATTCCAGGAAAGGTGAACAAAAAAATAGTATCTACAAAAATTGTCAAGCTGCTAAAATGACATTTATTTTTTATAAATCCTGAACATTTTGTATCTCGAAGCAAGTGTTAAATGTAAAACGCCTAATCCGTGCAACGGCTCTCAGAAACAACAGTATAGGTAAATGAAAAAAATTGAAAACCAGAGAAAAATCAAGTAACGTTTCTTCAATCCTTAAATCTACACATTGTTAATGTTATTAATGATAATAAAAAAGAATAACACAAAAGCAAAATATGTAATATGTACACAAATGTGAAACCTTACCTTGAGTGAAGTGATGTGTCGGAGGAGGTGGAACGGATACAGAAAACATTACGGCACTACGTATGAAAGTTAACTTTCCCGAGATATTTCACGAATTAGTAACACCAACACGGCTTCAAGCACAAGCGCAGACAGATGGAGAGACGCTTCTGAGAAAGCGTCACTGGGTTTCTCTAACCTGCGCTACAGAACAGCACTTTCCACGTTATAAACGTTCCTTCTTTTACAACGCCTGGACTCTAACATTTGTTATGCCACATTATTAGGAATCTATACATAAAGTATTGCTGTGTTGTTGAAGTGTTTTGAAGCACAGAAGACCCTTTTTTGCACTGGGAGATAGGAGCACCAGGAACCCGCAAGCGCAGTGCGACGACAGACTAAACAACTGGAATACAGAGCAGAACTGCTTGTGGTTGTTTGTGTCTCTAATTTTTCTCCGTATCTCAAGGCAAAAAATTTCCTGCGAGACCTTTTGTATCTCGAACATTTCGTAACTCGAAGCATTTGTATCTCGGGGTTCCACTGTATTTTTATCAGAGGTTATCACACCATCAGAATCATATACCGGCCCATGCCTAGTCTTAACACAGATCTTGTATGATATACAAAGTGCAGATTCTCATGCGATTATCATCATGCCTTTCCAAAACTGCCAGCAAGGCATCAAACTGAAGGACCAACATCCTGAAATAACAGATTCAAGCTGAATTTTGATCTTTTCTTTTTTTTTTTTAATTATTACCATTAGTTTTAGTCAGTTGACCCCTTTCTCCCTTTATTTGTTAATTTGTTTTCTCATCAACAAAATGTAAGAAAATATTCGTATGTATCCACGTCCTAAAATGAAATATGCATTGCAGTGCCACGGGCCGGACCCAGGAACATGCGGGTGTTTGACACCACCACCAGCACCATCAGCATTGGCTGGGATCATGCTGAGGGACCTGTACAGCAGTACAAGATTTCCTACGCTCCACTGAGAGGAGATCCCATTACTGAATCTGTAAGTACAAGTCCAGGGTTCAAACCCATATTCAGGGACTAATTGAAGCAATCTGTCTTGTGTTGATGCATATGTCTATTAACTAAAACAAGCACTTCTATGGTTATTTAATGAATGCCCCAGATGTGTTTAGTACTCTTCTGTGTGAGTTTGCAATTTTTTCTAAAAATATAATGACCTAAACATGTTGTAACTTTAATATATTCTGATATGCATCAAATGATGTCTTTCTGTATGCAGGGCTAGTTTCCTAGCTCAATATCTCAAAACTTTTATGTTTAAGTACGTCTTTTTAAAACAACAAACGTTCCTAAAATACCCAATTCTTAATTAATTCTTCACAGACTGTTGTTCCTGGCAACAGAAATAATGCAATCCTTCAAAATTTGCTTGCTGACACGCCATACAACATCACGGTGACAGCGATTTATCCTGAAGGACCAGGTGGATCCTTGAATGGGAATGGAAAGACCCGTAAGTCCTCAATTCTGATAACTGTTAGATATTTAGATCAAGTAGTTTTTCATAAATTCGTTTTTGGCTTCCTGTACAGTTGGGCTGCTGGAGCCACAGAACCTGCGCATCTCAGATGAGTGGTACACCCGCTTCCGTGTGTCTTGGGATCCGGCTCCAGCCCCAGTCATGGGATACAAGCTGGTTTATCAACCTACAGGTACCAGACACCTGAGCTAAAATTGCTTCCCATCACCTCCTCTGACAACACTATTGTTTTAGTTAAATTCAAACTATTGTTTTTTTTTGATTCTCGACTAATTTCTACATATCCTTACCCAACCATTCCATTCCTACCCTATCCCTTCCCTATCTAACCCTACACTAACCCCTCTCTACCCTGCCCTATCATATATTTCCTTACCATATTCTTCCCTTCTCTAGCTTGTCCTACCACTTCCCTTGCCTGTCCTGCCCTGCCCTTGCCTATCCAATCTCAATTCATCTCTTCACTTGCTTACACTAAAACTTACCTGCCCTTCCATATCAAACTATAAACAAAACAAACCCTTCTCTGCCCTGCTGTAGCCTTCCACCTAAATTGCCTACCACTTTTCCCTAAACATACCTATTCCCTTGTCTACACTCGCAACAACGCTTCCCTTTCATGTCTTGCCCTACCCTCCTTACCCTACCATGATGTACAATTTTCTAGCTAACTTCACAACTTCCCTTCCCTGTTCTGCCATCCACTCCCCCTCTCTACCCTTTTTTTCTGGCCTTTTATACAATCATAAAATAACCCTTCCCTCTTCTGCCTCCTCTTGCCAAATCCTTTCTAATTCTCAGCCCTTCTCAGGTCTCATCCGTTCCATTTGCTTTCTACTTTGTACTGCAGTCTTTAGATTTTGCCAACTTCCCTCCAAATCCCTCCCAAATTCCTCTACCTTTTCCTTCCCAAATACTTTACCATCCCATTTTTCTTTATATTTAATTGCTTTCCCAGTTACCTCCCCAATGCTGTTCCTCTCACTCCTTCTTTCAACAATTTTTTTTGTCAATCTTTCTTTAGATCGAGACGAGTCTCTGGAGGTGTTTGTTGGTGATGTCACCAGTTACACTCTACAGAATCTGCTTCCTGGCACAACATACGATGTTCAGGTGTATGCCCAGTATGACGCTGGTGTCAGTAAACCTCTTGTTGGACAAGGAACGACATGTAAGTTTTCATATGATGATTTTATCATCCTGCCAAAATGCAAATAGTAAATTGTCCTCTTAATTCTACTAGCCTAGATTTGTTTTTATAGTGGTCCTTTCCTGATTTTGTCTACTGTTGATGTTCACACATTTTCTCTGTCTTGTTCATACAGTATACCTCAATGTGACCAACCTGGAGTCATATGATGTTGGATATGACCGGTTCTGCATTAAGTGGACACCTCATCGTGCCGCCACATCCTACAGGATCAAGCTTAACCCTGTGGATCGTGAGTAATGGTCATATTAAGCCTTTGGATACAAACTTAAATTTTAAAAGTACACAATGTACACTTTTATTGTTATACTATGAAAAGAGTGAATCAAACAAATCATTCTATTGTTTGGGTTTTGCAGCATCTGCTAAAGGTCAGCAGGAAATCACTATAACAGCGAGTCAGAGTCAGTACTGCTTCGAAGGGTTGAGTCAGGATTCCCTCTACACTGCCACCGTGTTTGTCCAGACGCCCAATCTGGAGGGACCCGGAGTAAGCACCAAGGAACGCACACGTGAGTTCAGCAAGCAGAGCTGGAAGAGTTGATGATAAGCTGATATTGATTATTGCCACATTTTTTTATTGTTATAGGTGTCAAACCCACACCTGTACCAACAAAACCTCCCACTCCCCCACCACCCCCAACTATTCCCCCTGGATGGCCTGGTAAGTGCTTTCAATTATGCATCACTAGATCACGAATTACATCTCTTTCATTGAAATAATCAGTTTGCTTTTTCTGCTCACTCATTTGAATCCAGTAAGACCAGTTCGATTTAGACCAAATGAGAGAAATTAGATCATTTCTTATTTCACAATTTATTATTAGAGTATAATAAATAAAGAGTATAATAAATAATAATAAAGCTTAATAATAAAACGCAAATCTGTTGCATATTCATTTGTTAATATCTGCGCTTGTGTTTTAATGTATTTCACGTCCATGATTGTTTTTAAGTTTGCCATGATTGTTTTTAAGTTATTCTTTATAAATTTCAGTATTTTGGTTGTAGACTCCCTTTTGTTTGGTTACATTATTCACATTATTCATATTTATATATACCTTATGTTTTTTTATTATTATATGTTTTTTTTCTCTTTTCATTTTTGTGACTATATCTGTCCCTGAAAATGTATTAGTAGCTGGAGAGCTGCAAGCTTTTTGAAGCACAGTCAATAATGGACAGAATTTCATAAACAGATGCGTTGCAGTCATGATTATGATTTTCTTTTGAACATATTTGGAATTAAATTGACTACAGACTCAAAACCTTGGAGAAAATCCTTTGATAATAAACAGCTTTCTATCTTTGATTCATACAACCATATTAAAACCGAATGTAAGGGGGTCATTCACATATTTATCTCATGAAAAGTTTACAAAAGACCACATGTTTCAGAATCAGAATGAACTTTAATACTCACCAGCACACACACGCACAAGGTAAAGGGCTCTTACTGGTATAGGGGCACTCCACTGTAGCTAAACATAACAGAGAACAAAATTAAACAGTTAGACAACTTAAACACAAGTCAACAAGTTATAAGTACAATAGAAAAATGCAGAAAATAAGTAAAATGGTGGTTGAGAGTTATGAGTACAAAAGCTCAATGGCCTCAGGCAAGAAGCTTCATTTGTGCCAGGCCGTCTTAAATTTCTGAGCTTTGAAGTGCGAGCCAGAGAGTAAAAGCTGGCTTGTGTGAGTGGCATCAGTTCACATTAGTTCCCTTCAATTCAAAATATGTAGACAAAGTTATCCTGAAAATTCCAGTGTTATACCTGACTGCTGCTGAGTTATTCTCCAGCTCTTGTTTTTCCCATCAAAATCTGACCTCCAGCATATTCCGGCTCAGATTGATATGCTTCAGAATCTGCACCAAAATAAATCTCTTGTCTGGATAGTCCAAGGAGTGCTCCCGGTGCAAGCAGCTGGTTATGTTGGAAGTGACCTAGCTGGGGAAGTATTTCAGGTGTTATCACTGCAGCTGCTGTAAATAGAAGTACAAGTTAAGCCATTGATACAGGGTGTATGATAAGAAATATGAGCTCGTGAATCTTCAGGATGTCAAGCCTTGCTGAAGTTCTAACAGTGTGATTAGGAAGCCAACAAACAAAACATCTTGCTGTTTTTTAGTTCAGTTTCAGTCCTTCTGGATTCTATTCAGACTTCGTTTCCTGAGAATGTGCGACCAATTGCGACTGTAATTACACCACACTATTTTCAATGATTCTGTTTTGAATTCAAATGAGTTTTTCATCTTCAGTATGCAAGGGAGCAAAAGCAGACGTGGTGTTCCCTCATCGACGGCTCCTGGAGCATTGGAGATGAAAGTTTCAGCAAAGTCATCCAGTTTGTCTCCAGCGTTGTTGGTGCTTTTGATGTCATCGGGCCAACAGGGATGCAGGTACTATCATAGTTCCACCCGATTGGAACCATCTGCAACAATCACTCAATGTGTTTTGTGACTTATTGTCGGTGGTGTTTGAAGCACGGAGACTAAAGGTTTCTGTGTGTGTTGATAGGTTTCATTCGTGCAGTACAGCGACGATGCCAAGACTGAGTTCCAGCTCAACACTTACAAAGATAAAGGCACTGCTCTCTCTGCTCTCAAACTCATCGGCTACAGAGGAGGAAACACTAAGACGGGTATCTTTCTATTGCCACACATCATATGTCCTACTTATCCTTTGTGGGTGGGTTTAACACGAAGAATGAAAAAAATATGTTTTCTGTTTTACCCCTTATAGGATTAAAATTTTAGACAAAATTTTATTGATGAACAATAGAAATTATTTATTACACATGCACATAATTGCAATACGTTATGATGTATCTCAAACATCCGCAAATTCACTTCTGTTCATTCCACTCTTTTAAAATGTTAAGAACAAAATAACATGAGTGGTAGCTTGGTCCTCCAAATTTTTATATAAAATACTCCTATTTTAAACTTAATAAATAAGCTTAAAAACACATTTTTATTGATTTCCAAATTTTTGCTCAATGTAAAATGTTTTTCTTTTCACTCACTTTGCATGTACTGTATTTTCAAAAAGTTTTTAAACTTAGCCATAGTTAGGCTTAAATAAGCCATAAAAGTCTAAAAATAATAAGTTTCAAGTGCATATTATTTATTTGTGGATTTATTTTTACTTTGTACTTTTTATTATATGGATGTAGGGATTTACGCACAAAAAATAAATACTATTAATTAGAAAAAAATACTAGTGCTGTCAAAATTATTGCGTTAGCACATGCCATTAATTTGAGAAAATCTGTGTTACAAGACAAAAAAATCAGATTTTGATTTTTTTTAATTGTGATTTATTGCGATGAATTGCAAAATAATGTAATATCGCGATTAATCATGATATTAAATCCTTCACCCTTGTGTCAGAAGAGAGAACAACTGATTTTGCATGACCTCCTTATCCAGTGCTCTTGTAATACGTAAAATGAGTGTGATAAAATGGAAAATGTATATGAAGAAAAATGAGTATTGAAATTTTTTTAACTAAACTTTAAATTGACGGTAACTTACGCCTACGTTACTAGAAATAGAGAGAGAGAGAGAGAGAGAGAGAGAGAGAGAGAGTGAGAGAGAGAGAGATAAAGCATTGTGTCTGTGTGTGCTTCTGCAAACACCCAAACACTCAGCATTATGTGTTTTCTGCCGTAGGCTCCAAGTGTAATGCTGGGTAGAGCTCTGCTGCTAACCAACTTTTGCAAAACCAGTGTGCAATTTTCCTTTTTGAAAATAAATCTTCAGTAAAACGAAGACATGTTCTTCCAAACACTGGCTCGCTCTTTGTTACCCTTGAAGTTTCTAACTCAATAGACAGAGAATTTCAGTGTTAAAACCTTTATTTGTTTTCCTGTTAATCTCCAGGTGTGGCTCTGAAGCACGTTCACGAGAAGGTCATCACACTGGGAAATGGAATGAGGAGAAACGTCCCCAAGGTGTTGGTGGCTGTAACAGATGGCCAGTCTCAGGATGAAGTGAAGAAGAATGCTGCCAAGTTACACAACTCTGGTAAGATTAACTTCCAGAGGTTAAAAGATGATGTTGTGAACATTTTTGGTGACGTATTGTTTTTACTGTAAATGTGCTAATGGAGGTTGTGGTCTTTCAGGCTACAGTGTGTTTGTGGTCGGTGTTGCTGATGTGGACTTTGTTGAGCTTCAGAACATCGCCAGCAAACCCAGCGAACGTCATGTATTTGTAGTAGATGACTTTGATGCCTTCTCCAGCATTCAGGAGAACCTAGTGACCTTCATCTGTGAAACGGCAACTTCCTGTAAGCTGACATTTCCATGGTATTTAAAAAAAGATCTTTTTCTCAAAGCTTTAATGCTTTTATAATCTCCTTTCACAGCCTGCCCACTCATTTACGTGAATGGATTCACTTCACCAGGTGAGAATGTCTTTCTTATGTTTTTTTTCCCAATATTTCAATTCTGTTTTCTAGCTCTAATGTGGTTTTTGTAGGATTCAGAATGCTGGAAGCCTTCAATCTGACTGAAAAGGTGTATGCTAGCACCCAAGGAGTGTCAATGGAGCCTGGATCCTTCAACAGCTTTACCTCTTACAGACTCCACAAAAACGCTTTCCTGAACCAGCCGTCATTGTGAGCTCACAGTCATTTCACTCTGTTCTGATTTGGTTTCTACGAATTTGTCACACATGAATCTTAGGTGGCTTCTCCAACTGTAGTAATTATGGATTGTATCGCCCTAATGTTGGCAGGAATACTGATCCGAGATTGTTTTTCAGATCACACGTCCTTTCTGTCTGTACAGTGATCACAAATGAACAATGAGAATTGAAAAGCAACAGTTACTTCAAGGAATGAAAAAGTGCAAAAGTGATTTATTGATTCAAAGTGTATATGAGTAGTCCATGAGAACTAGGCCTTTGGAGGGAAGAAATACATCTTTCATTGACACCAACTAGCTGAAACTATTGACAATTTTCCTTTGGATTTTTGCAACAGCACAGCTCTGCTTGGTATGGCTTTGCTCTACTCGTCATGACTTTTCAACTGTAATACTTGAAGGTTAAACTTAACTACTTGCCTCTTTAAATTCATCTCAACTTTCACTGCTCTACATTATCTTGTGAAAATGTGAGGCACAAAACGAGACAATTTAGGGGTAGAATTTTTAAGTCATATCTATTTCAGAAGAACCTAGCAAACAGGATAAAGTAAAGTTTGGACAAAACATGCTTCTTTTATTAACATCCAGTTTTTTTCACCTATTTTTTTACACATCCCCTCAGTCTTGACCTATATCTGATTTCTGTGTTTACTCTTGTGTAGCAACACAGCTTGTGTTAAAGGGCCATGAGCGCTGCCTGTTTCATCCTGACATTATTTTCCGAAAATGCAAAAAAGTGGGTGTGTATAGCTGGGCAGTGTAGGTTGGGGTGTGGTTGTGGCTTTGTAAAAAAAAAAAAATAATAAAGATATGTGCTTCATAACAGCTCATAAACTGCACACATACCTGCACTGAAGTGGAATAGAAGTTCTCCCGAATAGGAACCGCATCAAACAGACAAAAAAGTGTCCAAAATATGATCACCGCAGGTAGATCTGAATTCATCATAATGATCCTTTAAGTCGTTGCTCTACACAGTAGCCAAGATGGATGAATGCAAAATGCTAGATTTTAAATGCATGCAGAAATGACCAAATAACATTTTGAGGCAGAAGAGGAAAACAAAAACAAAACAATTATAAACACAAAAGTAGTGTTGTTGTTTGAACCTCAAAAAGGTTTGAGTCTAGTTTTAGCGAATGTAGACTAATATTTATTTGATTAAAACGCTCTTTTAATAAGTTATTCTAACTCTTTAAATGTTAAAAATATGCTCCATTTCACATTATGACATTGTCAATAGGCTTTTGATCAGAAAATACAATGATGTTTCCAACCACCAAACCCTGTTATTGTTCATCACGATCCCCAAAAACAACAATAATTCTCATGTATGTCTTTTCAAGAGCTCTCTTCAATGTGAGTGCAGCACATACGGTGGTGTATAACATACGGTGGATAACAAGCACTGGTGAATACTTTATATTCTGAATGACCGATCTCGAATCAGAAATATGTGACCGCCCACGCTCACATTTTCGTCCACATATTTAGCTCGTCAGCATCTCGTTATAGTCACAAAAAGAAAATTTGTCAACAAAAGGAAACAAAAGAAATGAATAATCTGAATAACATAAGACTTCTCCAAAGGAGGAGGAATAAACTAAACTGAATGGATAAATGATCAGGCTTTGTTCACAAACACACTTAAGGCACATGAAAGCCTTACGTTGCGCAGAAACAGAACGAGCGATCATGTGACGGAACTCCGATCACATGACCAAGATGGAAGTAAATACACAGGTATAATTATGAAATGAAAGCAATTATTATATTAAAAAATTAAGTATTTCACATTAATCGCATACATTCACACACTAACTTTGACAACATTTTCTTCTCGTTTTCTTTAAATATGCTTTGCATAGCTTTTAAACGGAAAGCCTTTTGATATTAATACTGTGAAATTTATAATTTGAATGAATAATTGCACACTGTGAAATGCTGAATGCTGTGCTTTGTTTTTGAGGACGAATGTTTTTGTAGTTTTTAAAATGGATAGCTAATTGTACTCGGTATTCTTAGGAGGATACTGTAGCAGGTGAGTGGTTATAGGAAAATGTATGAAAGAATTATTAGGGTGCTTTATTCAAACTCTTGTTGGCTTTTGTTAGATGTTCCTCTCCCAAATAGAAACGGCTATTATACAAATCCACGGTTCTCCCACATACTTCCTTAAGTATTCTACCATACAACCTCTGCTGCTTAAATATATCAAATAAATCCAGTGTTTTTGACGTGCCAGCGCTGATTTCTGCATAAATAGCAGCCCTTGCTCTGGCTCATTTCCTTTTCTTTCCTCACAGATATATCCATCCGGATGGTCTGCCTTCCACATATACCATCATCTTGATGTTCAGGTTACTGCCAGATACCCCAAACGAGGCTTTCGATATTTGGCAGGTGTCAGACAAGAACCACAAACCTGAGATGGGTGTCACTGTTGATCGTGAGTTTATTGCTGATATATATACTCTATAAAAGGTGTCTGCTCAGGGAAATATAATATACAGTACTGGGCAAAAGTGTGAAAAATGCTGTAAATAAACAATGCGTTCAGAAATATATATAATGACGATTTATTTTTATAATTTTACACAATGCAAGATGGGGACTTTTCTAGTCAGATGTATACAAGACAATTGTTCTGCATAAACAAGGTCTCTCCCAGAAGAAGATAATGAGGCAGACGGGTTCTGCTCAAGGAAATGGGCAATACTGATAATCATAGATGCTTGTGAAGGAAACTTGTGAAAGTGACATTACGACCAGGTATGGAGTGACCCATACAAGAATTTGTGCTCTGCAAATCTGAGTAAGCTCATTAATCAACGTCACTACCATCTTTTTACCTTTTGATGATTAATGTTAAATTTATTTCAACATATGAATGAAGCCTGAGTCATTAAATTACTAGACACTGTGCACAACTCCATAGATAAACGTCTGAGAAAGAAAGCCAGTTCTCTATGCCTTCTTTAGTTCAAGTGTCTGTCCGTCAAATGAAATTGTGATGGTTTTATCTTTCTATTTTTATTTAGCGTCTGCCCAGACAGTGTCATTTTATAATAAGGATACGACAGGAGAAATCCAGCGAGCCACGTTTAAAAACGATCAGGTCAAAAGGATATTCCATGGAAGCTTCCACAAGGTAAATTCCAAGTTAATTTAATGTTCTAAATGCTTGATTATTGATGTGTTATTGTAAAAGTTTTCCTTTAAAGAGAATAAAATTCAATTTATTTTATTCTTTCCTTTTCATGGCTAAATATGCCAATAAAAACTGTATGAAAAACTATAGAACGCTCAAATAACAGATAATTGAATTCAAACTTGTAATCTTTAACATTTCAACCATGTTTTGTGCAAAACAAGCTACAAAAGAAGGAAGTTAAGTTGAGTTTAGCTCAAAGTTGAGTGTGAAATTTATTTGGGGTTAGAGTCCTGCCCTCCTCTGCTTCTGATTGGTTGGATCGCCAGTGTCTCTCAATGAAACGAGGAGTCTTTAGATTATTGTGATTGACTAACGGTCTGAATTGCACGTGTGACTTGTGAGACCAGTAAAATGTGAGAGACTAGCTCTCACTTGCTCCTCTGTCAGTGTATCTCTGTACTTCTGTCACGGGCATTTCTTTGTCTCTCCTCTGTACCTCGCTTTGTTTTTGATCCACAGCTCTGGGTAACATTGTTTAAATTGCTTATATCATTTGAGTTGACTGTGTTATTTCCTCTGGAGTCATGTGATGATTCTAAATGTCACTTTATTTATATATAGATTTCTTGTGATTTTTTACATAGATGCTTTACATAGTTTTGATTGTTACATACTAGTATTGTGTGTTGCATTTTGAACATCTGGCTCACAACAAATCTCTTTCATCAGTGGAATGCAAAATAATTCCATCAGAAGGATGTCATGAACATTTGTTTCCCTTCTCTGCGCATCAGCAATATCTTGTTAGATTAAAACCAAGCTTTGACTCTTGTGAGGGATTACATTTGGAGTTGCCTGTTTAACCTCTTAATCCACAACTGTGCTGCACACCTTGCATTGTATAAAATGAAATGGGACGGACGCAATTGGCAATAACAGAAATGCAATTTCCGCCATAACTGATGCATGTACACAAGCCACATACTGTGAGCCAAACTGTGTGAGGTCTTCATCAAAAACAGCCCTGAGACAAACGCTTACATCTGAGTGCAGCAAAACAGGCACAGATGTGCATGGACCCAGATCAAGGGAGATAGTTCTCTTCATGAAGACAAAGCTTTGAGTTGGGCAACTGAGGTGCAGGACAAAGATCTGAGTATCTGTCAGTGTATTATTCACTAAATACACACAACGCCTCTTCTAGTACAGTAGGTTTGCCTTGAAATAATTTGGTTTCAATGTAGACCCTCATCTGGAAAGCTGCAAATCTTTCACAATTCTCATAGCAGAGCTAGGGTTGACGCCCATCTCTTAAAATACAAAATCATACTGTATTTAATCTGTACGAGATGGGAATAGTTTCAGATTTCAAAGCTGCATAAACAGATTGCCGCATTAAATAACTTTCAGTTAGAGTCTGTAGAGCTCCGGCTCATGATGGTTGCAGCAGCTTGCAAATGATTCATCCATAGATCAAACACAGAATTCATTTCTGAACTGATCAAAAATCTTTTCTGAATTTAGTAAGAAAAATGTAGCTTTTTGGTGCATTTTATCTCTTGAACAAAAAGCTCGCTTTTTAACATCTATTATGAGGATTGTGCAAACAGTGTTTATTAAATCTTTATTAAAATAGTTTTAGAAATATTCAACCTGAAAATTAACAAAATTGTCCCAGAGGATTCAAGGCACCAGGCATGAAAACCAGTTTAAGCTATTTTAACTGAAATGTTTTCTCAATAGGCTTTCTTGCTTGAACCATCCAAACCTTATCTTAACTATACAAATGAATAAAAAAAAGCTTTTAGACAGATTTCTCTAAAAACCATTTAAATTGGACACTTTCTTTCGAATCAGTAGGTAAAACTGTATGGTAGTAGTACAATTAAATACAAAGTATGTTAAATCCAAACGGTTCACTCTGACAATTGTAATCATATCTTTACTGTTCCTCCGTTTCTCTCTAAATTTATTTTTCTATTTTCAGTTCAACTGAAAAAAAATACAGGTTAATGACGTTAATACGTGTAAAGACTCGTTTAGACTCAAAAATAATATCCTATATGATAATTACATGTGAACCTTAGATGTGTAACATGTTTAGAGCATTTCAGCTAATGATTGTTTCCAGTGTTGAAGAATAAAATAAGAGTATTTAAAAAAAGAAGTATTTAAAAATAGTTTCGTTTTCATTATTGTTCTTGGTAACATTTCGTTAATTTCAGTTCGTTTTTGTTCCATGAACAGGTTCAGAGCCCTGGTTAATTATGGATTTTTAACAACTACCTTCCATGCTATGTGAGTTCAGGTTTTAAATACGCAGTTTAGGCTTTAAAACAAAGGCGATTTTAACAAAAAAAGAATCGATTCAGAGTTGCTAAAATGGAGCACCATTCAAACGAATCATTAGCTATTCTAAATAAAATACAAAACTATCTGTAAAAAAAAGTGCCAGATGCACATCAAAACACGGTTTGACTCTGTAAGCATCATTTAAATTAAGTGTTTTGAGGAAACTTAATTTCATTTAATCCGGCTGAAGCCTTTTTGAACCTTCATTATCAGTAAAATCCCAAAACTGTCGTACTGGAATGCTGATGGGTGTGCAATCTCTTACTTACAAGTTGCACACTATAACCGAACCACAACAATCCGAGCCACACCTCCACCAATGACTTCAGTTTCATCACCCAAAGGAGGAGTTTGGAAGGAATAGTGTTGAATCACCAATGCTTGTTGGCCTTTTAAACATTTCATTGAATAATACTGGAAAAAAGTGGGCCACTCCGCTAGATCCATAGCTCTGGGTCACATTAAATAATATGTTTATATAATTTGAGTTGACAACGTTATTTCCTTTGTAGTCATGTGATGTCATCGATGATTCTAAATGTCACTTTATTTAAATATAGATTTCTTGTGAATTTTTACATAGATGCTTTGGAGTTTTGATTGTTACATACTAGTATTGTGATTTGAGGATCTGGTTCACAAAAACTCAGATTTTTCATCAGTGGGATGCAAAAAAATTCCATCAGAAGGATGTGTTGAATCACCAATGCTTGTTGGCCTTTCAAGCATTTCATTGAATAACAAGAGTACTCTGAATTTCATAATAGGAGAACCTTTTTGGTTTTCAATTAATTGCAGTTATACTTTAAAAAGTAAATTCTCTTCGATTTTGTATTTTCGACAATGTTTTCATGATTGCTGATTGCTCTACAGTTAAAAAGCCTTGAACTGCTGGTTTTAAGCTTCATTTCAGCTCATTTCCTGACTTGGAAATTGAGACTTTTGAGCAGAGAATGCGGACATCGGGGACAGCCTGATTTCGAGCCTCTTCCATGATCACTTCTGAGCATGTGCAGACTCCTGCTCCTTATCATGTCAATGGTGACATCCTGCTCACCTTAGCAACGGCCCAGTATCAGGAGGCAGTGACGTAACGCCCATATGTTTTAGTCCATGGGATCAAAATTTTCAGCTTCTCTGCTTTTTAATTAATTTAGATTTGAACCTCACCCCCAGTTCATACTGGAAACTAATAACTGGATAGGCTACCAATCAATTAACTCTTTTTTTTTCGGATCAGAATTACTTTAAAATAGAACTTCTTGAGCATTTACACAATTGTACATTTTAATAGATTCACCTAGCTGACTAGATTTGATCGTGATGAGAATAAATGTTCCTTGTTACGCGCTAGAAGGAGGAGGGTTAACCAGAATGAAATCTTCTGTTCTGAATAACTTTGTTTATTTTGGAACCCCAAAAGCAGTAATTTTAGGATTTATACTTTAGACATCAGCTGCTACAGTAAAAAGACAAATGTTTGGAGAGAGTTTTAGGAAGAGTTAAAGGCGTGTAAACAGTGACCGTAAACTGCTCCTTTAAAGGTGCAAAGGTGAGCCTTAGAAAGCTGAAAATCTCCTTTTGAAGAATAAGTTCTGGCAGACGATCTGGAAAATGTCAGTGTTGCTCATTAAACAATAAAATCCAAGCACTGACAGATACCAAATATAGAGTTGGCGAATTGTTTGATTTAGATCTTGACCTGTAATCCCTGTCTGGCCTGGATCCTGACAGGTGATCAGGTTTCCTGTCTGAGTTATCCTCTGGGGGATTTCTGTTGATTTGATTGAAACTGTTTAAGGGGTGGTGGCTTGTTTGCAGAAGTTCTGGCCCGCATGAACGTCCTCGCTTCTTTCCATCTTTTTGTTCCCTCAGAAAAATGAAGATAGTGGTGTTTGACAGATGCAGACAACTATTTGTCTTATGTGTTCTCATTTTTACCATAACTTCTGGGGCACTATCTTGTCTTGGCAAGCATGGCATGTCTTTATGTCCTTACTTTACATTTCCTTCTTGTTAGTCAGTGTCTTCTCTTGACATGAGTCTTTTCATACCTTACTTTGACTTGGAGGGTCGTGCATTCTCTTGTCTTGCCTCATTCTCTTACAATGTCTTTCCTTCTTTTTCCATTCATTGTAATGTCTTGAGTTGTCTTGTCTTTCCTTGAATTATCTTGCTTTTCTGAGTCCTTACATTGTCTTCTTTTGCCAATAGCTGCTGCTTTCTCATTTGTCCACTAAACGCTTGCACTATGAGTCTAGGGATGTCTCTTGTTGCTACGCATCCATCAGTAACTCTTCTACAAGATTTATTTATTAGGAGAAAAAAAAATCACTTGGCCACACCCCATAATTTCAAAAGTTATTAAAACCAGTGGGAATTTCACCAGCTGCTTCATAAGGTTCAAAGCATATTCCTGAGTGGACAAAGATCTGTAATTTTTCAAGAAAAGTTCACCCAAGCATCAGTAAAAAGAATTCTTACAGAAAACTCGAAAATGTATAAATAGCTAAATGTACCGTTCATGCATCGTTCCTCTTATACAAGTCAAATTTAATCAAAGTTCAGGAAATCTCTGAATCACAATGTGCTGGTTGGAAAAAGCTGATTGGTTGATCCTTGTCACATGACCTACAATGTTCTTGTGGCATTCTGAAATGTTTAGATATTTTAAATGTTTATAAATGTCCAAACATTTCTGGAAAAGTTAGTAAAGAGAGTGGTGTTCAATTTGGTGCAAAAGTTTGAACAGCCCCATATTGTCAGGCCGTATTGTTTTCATGTTTGTATCCTTTACTTATATTGTCTTGTATTACCTTGACGTATTTTGTGTTGGGTTCTCACTGTGTCTTTTCTCGTTATTTGAAACATACTATGTCAGGAGGGAGATCAAAAGCACTGAGGCAGAGAGAAGCAAAAAAAAAAAAAAAGAATTAAAGAATTAGAATTATTCAGGAGTGAGAAAGAAAAGAAAAAAGCTAGTAACGAAAAGCTGTTTACTATGGATTCTTTTAATTTAAATCAAGCAAGTATACCAAATTATGAATATTCAAAACGCTTTCTCTTTTTACAATGACGGCAACGATGACAGCAGGCACATAGTTGTGGATCTGCTGTGAATGACCCTGAACATGCAGACGGAGAGATGATGCAGGATTTCTTCATCTGTCCTCTGTGGATTCAGCTGAAACTAAAGATGACTCTGTTTTTGAAGGATCTGTACAAACTTGTCAGATTCGGTTGAAACGGAGAGGTCATCTGTCGAAAGATCTCTCTTCGCACTAAATGGCTGAGTGAAGAGGACATTTGCAGAGCTTTCCAGTGATCAGTTCAAAAAGAATATCAGTTTTGATGTCGTTTGCTTGTGCTGCTGACAGTGCCACAATAGCAATAACTAGATTCTTCTAGTTCTGCAAAGAAATGGGAACTCTATTTGATAGAAATACTGTCTTTTTGACTGGTTTTAGGTTCAGAAAAAAACTGAAATTATCAATAATTGTATTAAAACAAATATATTGTAACTTGAAATAATGATTGGTATTTTATTGGTAACAAATTTTGTCTTTTAAAGTCTTAAAATTGAAAGTACATCCTATATTTTTTTAAACACAGTATAAACATCAAGAATATCTGTGATTAATTCTAGTCACTAAAATGTGTGGCACAATATTACACAATGATCTAATTAAATATGCATCTGCATAAATCTACAAAAATCTGTAATTTTTTAGAATGGTTCTTAGCAGAATACTGAGTAGATATACCTTATTAACACAATACTCTTTATACCCAACAACATCACAACACTGCTGCTCAGCACATGGGAGCATTCAGAGATTTAACCAATGTAGTGGCTTCTGTCAGGAGTTGTGTTGGCGTCTAAGCTTTGTGACATCACAAATATGGCAATCTGTGAACTGCACTTTTTAAGAAAACATGGCTTATGGTGATAATCAAACTCCTGGATGATTTATTTTTATTGGGGGGGATTTGTCGCATTTTTTTATTCAGACACCTGATAGTCAAGGTGTGGAATGGTGTTTTCCAACCTAAAAGCAGAATATATTGAAAATGTTTACATTTATCTTTATCTATAGCAACCCAATGCATAACCTGCGTAATTTGTGTTTAAAACAACACTATTTTTTTAAACAATAGCTATGATCCATTTCACATCAGTGACAGAATCATACCGAGCTATAGGCAGAATGCAACATGAAGCAGAATGACAGGAAAACTATCCAAATCAGAGGAAAACTTTCCTTTTTAAAAGTCGAGAGATTTTCATGTTTTTGGGAGGAGTTTGCATGGCCAGGCAGCTGGGGACAGGGCATGTTGCTTCTAGTTTGTATTTGATCTTCATTATATTTATTCACTGCAATTATTATGTATGTAACCAAAGAACCTGAAAATTTTCAGTCTAGTAGAAAACAAACAACAGCTTAAGATGAGACGTTCCACAATTCTGTAGATGTTTAATGATTTCCAAAAGGAAGATGCTGATCTGGATTGCTGCATGGCTCATGTTTCTTTGGTTGTATTTAACAACCCACAAACCTTAAGATTTGTTCTTTTCTCATAACAAAGATTTTTTTACTGGTGAAAACCGTTTTGAAGAATTTTACATGGCGAAAAGCTCTGTTTACACTGAAAACACATTGGTTTCACAGGAGACCTGCTCTGATGGGCTGGGAAACATCCCAGTATCTTTGTATCGAGGGATTGTTAAAAAATGATGTATTTGTTGCATTTGCTCTTAATCTTTCCCAAACATCTTTAAAATCATGCCTTGAGGATGTCAGGGTGAATTTGATTGTAAAGGAAGCTGTTTTTAATCTGCAGCTTTTAATCCCTAATTAAGGCCTGGAGTTACTAACAACAGCAGGAGTTTGCCAATCGAGAACTCTAACAATCTTGTTTTCTTCCAGCTCCACATACTGGTGTCTTCCAAGAGCGTCAAACTGAACGTTGACTGTCAGGAAGTGGCTGAGAAAGAGATCAAACCAACAGGAAACACCTCCAAGGATGGTTTTCAAGTGCTCGGAAAAATGTCCAAATCGATCGGATCGAAAGGAGAATCAGCAACAGTGGGTTTGCACTTTGTTTAGAAGGAAATGGCTTGTGAAAGTTGAGGCTATGTCCATAGTCATATTCTCTCTAAAAACAAAAAAAACATTTTTTTTTTTTTTTACGAGAACCAAAATCCTTTTTTAGAAAGTGAATAAGGTAGTATCAAATCATCCCAAGTGCTACTTACAACCTTCAGCCTTTCCCTATGTCAACGCGAGCCATTCCCTTTACTTATTTTGTACTAGTTTATTATAAAATAAAGTAGGGTGTGGCAGTAAGTTGATGTTTATGTTGGATGGACAAATTAAGAAATCTGTAATTTACTAGCAGCATGTTTACTCTGAATTTTTTTAAAACTCTGCTCTATGTAGGAAAATTGAAGATCTTGTTGCTAAGCATGGAGCAATATCTGGAACTTAAAGGTTGTCTGACAAATACCAAATAGATTGGTATATAGAGTTCTTTTTCCAAAACGCTGTAAAATTTTGAAGAATTTGAGCAAAAATTGCTTTTCTTTAGCACAACAACGGATTGAAGAAAGTCAAAATTTTCTTAAAGCACCTCAAAGGCATACAAACATAAAAATTTAGATTTGAACATTTTTAAATATGTTTTAAATGTTTAACCATAACACAATGGCCCTAGTTTTTTTTACAAAATGCAACAAATCCATATAATCAGTGGTATCCAGCGATACAAAATTAGTCCGTTCCAGGGTGGCTTTTATATCTCGAACATTCTATACTTCGAAGCAGGTTTTACATGTAAACCGCCTAATCCGTGCAATGGCTCTCAGAAACAACAGTAGAAGTTGCTAAAAAAATGGAAAACCTGAGAAAAATCTAGTAACATTTCTTCATTCCTTAGATCTAAGTGTTAGAGGAAGTGGAACACGTGGCAGAAAACATTACGGCTCCTTGTATGAAAGTTTACTTTCTCACGATATTTCTTGAATGAATGATAAAACGTGAATGCCACTTATGGCGGTTCGGAAAAAAACTGCTAAACCTGGACTGCATTACCCGGCAAGTATTGTGTTTTTGTAAGACTTTATGGGGTTTTCAACCGTGAACACAATACACTTCAGATTTGGCACTCATTTTGTTTCGTTTTTTTAAATGCCATTTTTATTGCATTTTGGAAGCAAACTCTTCATATACACAATTTTTTATGAAAGGTTAAAAAGCGTTTAGCTTCTTCTACCACAGGCACAAGAAACACATGAACGTCTGTGGACAAACTATATTATTGAGAGGATAATTGAAGCAAACCTATAGCAGGCTTTTGTCCAGAGAAGCATGAAGATAAAAGGAGATGACAGAAGATATCACAAGGTTTTTGTTTCAGTTTTTAGCATATACTGAATATACAAAGTTCATTAAGTATGTCCTGTTTCAAAATGACTTCCTGCTTCATAATACCTCATATTGGATGCAAAAACAATGATGGCAAGCTCGACACTTTCTCTTTCAAGTCTCGAATGAAAGCTTTTATCAAAGACACATGCAACACTCCCTTCTCTCTGCAGTTCCAGCTCCAGATGTTCGACATTGTTTGCAGTCTCGGATGGACCAGCAGGGACAGATGTTGTGACCTTCCTTCAATGGTAAGAAAAGTCTTTCAGAAAAGCCTCTGGGGGAATGTGAGCCGGTTGCAACTTCGTCTACAACTGACCTCAAGGGTCTTCAAGTTACAAAAGCTCTGCCAAGGAAACTCTGCAATGTTTAGACAGCATTGAACATTTAACCAAAGCTGTCCACTAGATCAACTTTTCATTTAAAATACAAGACTAACAGACTAACTTTGTGAAATGTTGAGTTTTGCATGATCTTACAGGAAATCCCAAGGTTAATTTCAATTGCTCTATAGAACAACAGCACAACTGAGATGAACTGGGAGGTCCAGTGGAGAATATCCTCTCTGCTAAATATTCTGTCTGCCGAGTTATAACCACACCTCAACCATGATGTGATAGGCAATGAAAATAAGTTAGTGGAAAAAAATCAATCAAGGAATGGGTTTCATAGCCATCCAAGCCGTACATCCCCAAGAGCGAAAGGAAATAAACATTAGATGCATTCCACAGCATCTCATCCATAGAGTTACAGTAGAGGCACATTCTTTTTATCCATCACTGACTCTAATCAATCTGGAGATCTGATGGGTGGGATTGGCAGCTGCATTGTGACAACTGGGAAGTTTGGTGCAGGGAGATTATTGTGTGGGGTTGTTTTTCAGGAACACAGCTCCAATGAAATCTACTCTGAAGACTTCAGCAACTAGAGAGTTTTTAAAGATTGAGTCCTGACCTCAAACTTAGACCTTTGGGATTAATTAGGCACAGATAAGAATGATCAGAAATCCCCTTAAAGGGTCAAAAGTTTCAGGTATCTTCTGCCAGAGTTCATTTTGGGGAAAAAGCTTGTCTTTCCACGTTGACTGGAGAGGCTGTGGGTGTGGCTAGATTGAAAAAGGTGCGAGCAAACTATGATCTATGTTCATGACACAGCCCCCACCACACAAACATGAAAGATTGACAGTGATTTCGAATTAAGTAGCTGCAAAAGCACCTGCTGAATAACCTGGCATATTATAACTCTTTTGCCTTTCATTAAGAGATTCCTTTTACAGCAATAGCCTTTGATTGTTTGTAATGAACAGAGATGACGGTAGAGAGAGGCTCAACCGCGCATATTTGTCCTGTGCACTATCCACTACACCACGGTGCAGGACTCTTAACCTTTTGCACCTGCAAGCGCAGTGGAGGCAAATTTTACAGCAGACAAAACACACACCTACCTGCACTGAAGTGAGATAGAAGTTCTTTACAATTGGAACCGCGGTGCCGGATAAACACAAAGCAAAGGTCCCGACGTGTCATCAAAATAAATTGGTATCACATCTTCACATCTGCAGAAAATATCAAACAGGAAGTCAGAAATAGTGAATAAAAGCTAGGTTCCCCGAAGATAAAACTTAACAGACAATAAAGTCGTCTTAAGTAATGTTCAAAACATGCAAATCTCAGAAAATCACATACCGTTTACATCCAGGATGTCGTGGCCCTTAAATGCACTCCTGAACTTGGAAGGATGCATTTCGAAAGAGAAGAAGCTGCAAACAAACCTTGGATCAATACAGCTAGGTGTACTTTGAAATACAGTGTAGTTTTAATATTTCCTAAATCCAAATCTCTCATTACGTTACATTTGACTGCTGCTAATAATCAGATTAATCACAATTTAATCAGTTTTTAAAGCGGCCTGAATATTATTGTTTTTAATACAACATAAATTATATTTTGAAACCTCTGACACCATTTAAATAATTTTAAGTCATTTCTAGGAAGGTCTCACTCGAGCCCACTGATAACGGTCGTCTTGGCTTGGTTGAAGCTGGAGTGGTACTACTTTAGGAACAACATTGAACTACCTCAGATTTCAGTTTTTCAGTACATTTATGAAGTTAGCAGACGTTTTTATGCAAAAAGTGACTCACAGTTTGGGAGTAAACTTGTTACAAGATGGGATTAATCATAAGACACGCACATAGAAGACGTTTGAGAGTAAATTCAGTGCTTCTGGAAAGAGTAGAGCTTTTGGTCGCTCTTTAAAAGTTTTGAGAGACTGCTTTCTGGAACTTGAAAAAAACGTTATGTACTGGAAAGGGAGACACAATTAGTAATTTTATTTAATTTAACTTAAAGTCCATATGAAAAATCCATCAGATATTGTTCTTTGTGACGTAAGCTATTAATGCAATTCATTAAATATATGTTTAGCTAAACAGAAACATTTCATCTCAAAAATGGCTGATAGACTGCAGTGATCAAAGATGCATCTGTAGGACTGAAATTTTAAAACATTTACCAATGTTCATCACTTTTGGTAAAACCGTACTTGTTTTGTAGATAGTGAACTGTTCTTGGAGAGTGAACGCAGTTTATTTAATTCCAGGACCTGAAGGAGCCTCTAACATGGGTTACCCACTAATGAACCTGACGAACTGGGATTTCAGCATCGGGTGACCCATGACCCCTCTGTTTACATGCGACCCCTTCCCTTTGATCACGCTCTTTTAAAGAAATGCTTTTAACCTGAGACTTCTCCATGAGAGGAGAAACAAAACCAGAAAAGTGAATTGACTGTTTTGAGCAGTTTTTATCGGTACAGATCTAAATTTTTCATGTGTTTCTGATCCACCCGTTAGTTGGAGTAAAACATGACATCATGCACCTCTATTACAGCATCAGCTTGCTTTGATCTCCCACCCGTGCACTCAGTTTGTCAACAGCTCATGGTTTAAAAGAGCTCTTTGACTGTAGTTCATTTGTGGTTCTTTAGATTTCGAGTGTGAAATCACTGGACTCAAGTTCTTTGCATGCAAACAATGCAGCAGCTGTGTCTGAAACCTTCACTGGTAGTTTTCTCAAAGAATGCCTTTTGCTTTTCTGACAGTCACAACATACAAGCTTTTAATCAGGACTTCTCCACGCTCTGTACAGAGACAAAAACTTGATTTATATGGCATGGAACCATTGCCATTGTGCAACCACACAGTGAACAAATAAATGACTTTCGCTTGTCATTATGAAGCTTTGGATTATTATTTTATTATGATGTTTCCTCATAAAGTTTATTTCCAGTAAATAAGTTTCATAGATAGCTAATGTTATATTTTAGATGGACCATTAGTTGGAGACCCCAGGTAATCAAGAAATCATTCTATAATGTATTTTTTTTACCCCCATACCACTGTAAACCCAAAACCTCTTACCAAAATGGAATCAGTAGTGTTTTGACTTTTACCCAAATAAATAAACAAGTATAGAATGGTTCCACTGGGAGTAAACAATGTTCACTGTAAGGAAACTTAGGTTGTTTGGTTAAGGTCTAGCGAGTAAGTAAATATTTATAAACATTATTTGTAGCACACAAGCCACCTCAGTGTTCTGTACTCAAACAAAAGGAAAAAGAGAGAAACTGGACAACGAATAAAGAAATGCTCTTAATTCAGTCAGCACAGTCAAATTCTTCCATGTCACAGTCTCTCGTTCCTCTATTAATGGAGCAGGAAGAGGTCATTTACAAATTTAAGCGTTCAGAGTTTTGAAGGACCAATTTCAGCTTCTGAAAAACCAAAACCCCCCTCCACCGAACAGTCAATACAATGCATTCAGACAAGAACTGTTCTGCCACTAAACCTGATGGAACTAGATTCTTCAGTCCTTTCAGTAGGGAGCTCTTGATACTGGCTGTGGTCCATGCGTCTGCGCTGCTCTATGTATGATATGATCCTCGAAGGCCCATTGGGTTGTATCGTCTCACACAACCACGCTGGAACTCCTACATTCAAACACTAATGCATTTTTCTGCCAGGCTGCTGGGTAAAAGTTGGTCCTTAAAGTGATTGAGTTTTGATGTGGGCATCAGAAAGCCCTGGATGGATTTTGATAATTTAAGATGATTGTGTTCTCAGTGTTTACTCACTATTTTCATCAGAACCCCCCCAGTCTAATCAGTCTTTACCATTTTTTTAATAAATAGTGATACTAGTTTAAGAACAAAGTGTAGTTTTAGGTGGTTTTCTACTGTTTGTTCATCTTTTCTTCTCTTGCTACGTTTTAGAGAGATGAATCCAAGTGCCCTCCTCTTCCGAATGCTTGCACATGCACCTCAGACAGCACAGGCCCCCAGGGGCCTCAGGGGCCAGTGGTGAGTCAGCAATTTTTTATCTGTAAACAAGCAGATCCTTGTATCCGTGATACTTTAAAAATGTTCATTCAGATAATCATGTAATCATATATTGTACTTGCCCTTTATATGTTTACATTCACAAATGAATATTTTAATTTCTGATTTGGTTGATTTAGAGAAAACTCCATTAGTCTATGGCAGGGGTGGAAAACCTATTTTAAGTATATGCCTAATTAGCTAATTGTGTTAATAAATTATGAATGTTTGTAACACCCCAACCATGTACTTGACTCAGTGAGACTGTGTGCAACAACAAAGTCTGGCATATCTAAAGTACAATGGTTTTCCACTTCTTTCAACAAAAAATATAAATACTCTCATGAAATGTTATTTACCCAACTTCATAATTGCGATTAGCTTTTGGTTCAGTCATGGCGGGTAATACAAAATTCACACCAATAAGGTCGCGCTGTTCTAGATCTGATGGTCAAATGCTTTTCCATGCACCTATTTTTATGCGCATTATGGAATATCGCACTTTGATGGAAACTGAAAGACAGGCATACATTTTTTAATTAATTATATTAATGCGCACAACTGAGTAGGATGAAACTTTTTCAGATAAGAAAAAATGTGCATCAACTATGATGGAAAGGCAGAACCGAAAAAATCCCAAATACAATTCGGAGTTAATGAACTGATTTCATCGCACAACATCTGAAATGCTATTTTGGTCATTCTAAAATTCGCAACGTCTTTCATCAAAGTGGTTTGGGAGTTATCACCTCCCAGAACTGTCTGGACTGGCTGCGTTCCAAAAGAGCAGTTTCCCGCCTCCAAAAGCTACATCACATGACTACGTATATTGCGTATTGTCTAAGTGTTCTAATGACGCAAGTACATTATTAAATATGAAATAAGGCCTTCTCCTAACGCAGAAACATCCGTTTTTCTTTTGATATTTGGTGCCAGTTTATAAGGAAGTGATGATTTGTTCTCTTGGATTCGTTGGATGGAAATGGTGCTTTATTTGCAAATATTTTATGGGATGTTCTAGTTTTGCGCATAAATTTATGTCACATCTCTGGATGGAAAGTGACAAAAAAAATGCATTGGAAACGAATCCCTTTAAAATTCGGAAAATAAATGTAGAATTGTAACACAGAGCATGCGCAGACTAAAGAGCCGCTGTAGAGCAGTCAACGAGCCGCATGAGGATCGAGAGCTGTGGGTTCACCACCTATGGTCTATGGGCTTAAACACTGGAGAAGCGAAGTCAAAATTATACATTATTAAAATGTAATTATTTGTAAATTATCTACCCACATTTAATTTAATAATAACAAAAAATCCATGTATAATCAAGTTAGGGACATGCAGAGGCTTTTTCTGGGGCAGGGGCTCAAATGTAAAAAGCCCACTTAAAAAATGTAGATGTGAATAGGTGGTAATATTTTTAGCGACCATAAATACAAACTTCCTTTTATTTTTCTTTACTTAACAAAAGATTACATGTACATTTATACTTTTACATTTACTTACATGCTTATTTAAATAATATTTTTAATTATTCGTTTGACGCAGCCACTTTATATCAAGAGGTCTAATCTAAACATTGGGAGTGTCTGTAGTTTACTTGTCACTCAAAGTGCGCTGGAGGCACCAGCAGAACCCTGTGATCCTGAAAAGGAACTAGAAAGAAAGAAAATGAACGAATGCTGTTCTAATAAAAGAAAAATTGTTTCGTTGTGAATTCAAATACTTTAGATCTATTATTATTATTTTTATTTATTTTATTGCTGTTTTCTGATAGTAGCACGCATAGTGTGACTGTTTTCTGCATTCGTTTAGTTGTGCTGTTTCACAAAAAAATATTTCCCCAGGGTGCACCTGGAAGCAAAGGACCACGAGGGGAGAGAGGAGAGCCAGGTCAAGTTGTAAGTACACTTTTATTTGTTCTAAAGCATACGAAATGTTCTATTTACATACTAAAGCTTTGCTTTCTCACCTAGGGTCCGATTGGTTTGCGAGGAGAGATGGGGCTGCCTGGTCCAATGGGTCCTCCTGGACCACAGGGCCCGAGTGGGCTCTCCATCCCAGGAGAAGCTGTAAGTGTGAACCATGAGTCCATTTTCTCCTCTCACAGTCAGATGTTAGCCTTCGACTGTAAATCCTTCCTCCCAGCGAGCAGGGCTTATTGAGGCTGTTTATTATCGCTGTGGCAGAGGGATAATTATGGTGGAGAGCTCTGGATACAGCATTCCTGTGTGTCTGGGGGCTTTACAGTCATCAGCTTCACACAGATCTCTGAGGATTGTCTCTCCTCTTGGTTTCAGCTGTTGGCTTTTACTGCTGTTTTAGCGCCGCTCAGACATGGTTTCAAAAACCCCTGAACATTTCAATGAGGGGTTCCTCTAATCGTGTGGTTTAAGGATGCGGCTGATGTTCTGAGACAAAGCGTTGATACAAAAACGAAGTAAAACGTATAAGTCTTTGATAAAAATGAATGAAAAAAATTATACATATGGAGAGAGTTTCAGATGCTTCCTGATATTGCTTTATACGTCTATTAAGGAAGGATTCAGTTGCAACGGATTGAGCAGGTTTACAGGCAGGGAAAAGAGAGAGTTGACCAGCCTCTAGGTTCTTGGAATCTCTCAAAAGTAAGTAGATTTAGGTTCTTCCTTTGGCACGACAAAAAAAAATCTCAAAACCATCATCAAGGGAAATGAGATAGCAGCTGTACCTCCCAGCGCTGTGGAGCAGAGCACAAAACTCAGATGAAGAATGCTCACTGGAAATGAAGATGGATAAACAAGAGAAATATCAGAATAAGAGCAAAAAAAAAATAAAAATAAAAACAGGAAAGTGAAGGAAGCACCTCGAGATGATGTTCTTTAAAACCCACCAACAAGTTTTACCAGAGAAAGTGACTCAAACGCTCATTTGCTGTAAGTGAAATGTATTCCTAGATCTCTAATATTTGCGTAGTATTCCAATATTTGCATAGTTACGGACTAACACACCATTAATACCTGCAGTGTTTAGCTATTATAGAGGTCAGATTGAAATGATCAAGTATCTTTGGATCTTGTTCATAAATGACTGGATAATGGAATTCGAGATTCAGCATTAATGGCGATGCTCTTATTTTAACAGTCAATGTTCCCATGTTGGTTCCTACACTTAGCTATTGCCCTTAGCTCTGGGTCATTTGGCCAAAACAAACTTCCTCCTCTGGGTGGCTGGGTACTCTCTGCTTGACAAGGTACAGTTCAGCGTGATTTTAATGAGTTTTCTGGAACTCACTTTGATGAGTTTCTAGAACAGACACAATCGCTCTGAACTGGCACCTTTCTCTTGATTGGCTGAGCAAGCATGACATACGTGAGTGCTGATTGGTCTAAGAGGGTCATCGTTAAACTGTGCGAATTACAAACACAGTTTGTTCCAGTCACTCTTTGTGGAAAGCTGTGTCTAATCCCCATAATCCAAGACCATGCGGTCAGGATCCATTGTTATTTTTTGGATAGTTCCTGATCTCATGTCGCACTCTTTATTACAACACACCCCCTTCTGAAGCAACACTAACGTAGGGTGACCAAACTTTCTCCAAGGCGTCCGGGCAGGTTTTTTTTTTTTTGAAAATTACTTTTTCATAGGACTACTTTGTTTCGCAACGTAATTAAACAACAAGCTGCTTTGTGGGCGGGTCTGCTCCTCGCAGGATGAAGAAGACATCTATAGATGAAAAGTATAGATCTTTTTTATTTGTTAAGTTCGTGTCTTTGAGAGACTCTTTATACAGTTATTAAGAGATATATTATTGAAGCTGGATTTTCTAACAGAAGAGTTCATATTTCGAATATTCTCATATTGATTTACTTGAAAAGAGTCTACAGCTATTATTTACATAATAAAGCATGTTCAGGAACCACCGCAAAGCCTGTCTGAATTTCTGTCTCAAGCCTGCGCAGATTGTCCTCTTTTTTTGGAAATCAGAATATAGTCACCCTACACTAAAGCCTATGGCCAAACCGAACTGAACAGTGCCTAGCTGTACCGTGGCGTCCATTAGAGATAGGGTGAGGAGCTCAGTCTCTTGAGCAGAGCTTGGAGCAGAGAAGACACTCCACCTCACTTCCCAGGGTCAATCCAACATCACTCAGATCATATATGGTCCCAATCTCTTGGGTCTAAAAAGTTGAAGTGTTTTGCTTTTTCTGTTGTAAATGTAAAATTAAATATAATTTACACCCATAATCTACACGGGCAGAGTGTACTTTTTACACCGTGTATTGTTAATTCAACACTTTTAGAGTTGATTACATTTAACACCACCTTTTTACACCCGATAGATTACGGCCATATATGATCTGAGTGGTGTTGGATTGACACTGCTAAATTTACTGAAGCAGTGTTCTTTTAAATATCTCCTTTATAGCGATTCACTGAAGTCCTAAAACATATTAGTTTACTTTATAAAGAGCAATATGACGATTCATCATAGGTTTTATCATAAATTCAGTCCTGCTCACCTTTCCAGCTTGATTTGTCACATTTCAACTCCACAATGAAGAACAGCCCTGTTTTATAATGCTGTTATAAATAAAAGCTAGATGCACATTTGGTGTCCAAGGACACATTAACTCACTGTCAGTCAGTTATGATGATCAATAACAATACAATAATACCACACAGAGAAGTAGATTCATCATGGCATCTACACAGTTGATTAAATCACATGTTCAGTATTATGTTCTCGCTTCTTACTTGACTGATTTTTCTTTTGGCTTCCCCCTTAGGGTCGTCCAGGTCCGAAGGGGGATCCAGGCGATGCTGGCTTACAAGGACAGAAGGTAAGTGCTGTTCTGGAGCTATGCCTGAGTCTTACAGCAGGGAAACAGAGGATTTCTGTCTCTCCTCGGCATGCGCTACTTCTCTGGATGAGCGCCATGTAGCAAACACTAGCTCGTAACTCAGGAGGGATTGGGAGGGGGCGCTCTGAACAATAGCTGTAGATCACGCAATCTGATAAAACCTTTCTAATCGCTGCCTCCTTGTGCTTCATCATGGAACTCTGCTGTTTTTGGACGGTTTTGGTGGAAGTTATAACTCAGGAGAGAAAGAGATGTCTGTGTTATTCATGAGTTCTCCTTACAGCTAATCAGCCTGGCATCACAATGAATATTTACTTTTATCCATTTGGCTGACGATGTTTTTGAACAGCTTACATTTCAAGCACTGAACACATTTAATGGGTTTTTGGCTACTGCTGTGGTCTACTGACTAAGCCACAGGAGATCCGTTGGTGAGTCAGGTATCAGACGAGGGCATCATTCATTTAGCGATGTAGAGGAGGGGGTCAGGTGCTTCTGTTTGTGGGTAAAGGCCGGTGAACTCCAGAGATACTCAAGGCTCAGATTAATTGGGCCGCAAGGATGGCAAGCAAACTATCTATTATGCTCCTTCAAATTTGTGTTTATTAGCTTCAATTAAACATGCTGCGATTATTGTTTGTAGCAATCAGTGCATTTGCATGTGTGGAATACGCAGAATAAAACAAAACATGGGCATTACTAAACACTATTTTTGTGTGATTAAATATAATTACTAGGGGTGTAACGATACACTGACTGCACGATTCAAAACGCATCTCGATACGGGGATCACAATACGATACGCATCACAATACTTAAACTGACTTAAAATAACAATTGTATTTCTAAAGCAATTACAATGTTTAAGTTCAGACACATTCAATCAGAACCATGTCTTCTTCTTCTTTTCCTTTCAGCTTGTTCCCAGTTTAGGGGTCGCCTCAGCGAATCATCTGTTTCCACCTAACTCTGTCCTCAGTATCCTCTACTCTTGCACCAACTACCTTCATGTCCTCTTTCAGTACATCCATATATCTCGTCTTTGGCCTTCCTCTTGACCTCTTTCCTGGTATCTCCATCTCCAACATCCTTCTACCAATATAACCACTATCCCTCCTCTGTACATGTCCAAACCATCTCAATCTGGCCTCTCTGACTTTGTCTCCAAAACAACCAACCTGAGCTGTCCCTCTGATGTGCTCGTTCCTAATCTTGTCCATCCTCGTCACTCCTAAGCTGAACCTCAACATCCTCATCTCACTGTCACTGCAGTAAAATGAACTAAAGATAGTAAACAAATGCTATTCTTTACATTCAAAGCTGGCACCTAAGGGTGCTTTTGCCAGATTGTTCACAAGGAACTCAGCAATTTCTTTTAGTTTTGATCATCGACTGCATGACACGATGTGAATATTTAATTCAACAAAGCATCACGTCCCAGCAAACATTTTGATGTTGTTTCAACGTCTTTACGACGTGATTTCCACACATGCAGTCCCAGTGCAAACATGGTGCAGAATGGGAATCCAGATGACATGTCCTTATTGGACAGTTTCTGGACGTGCCTGTATGTTATGCTTTATAAACAAAGTATAGGTTTGCCTTTGAAATTAAATGTCTATCCTTTTTCTAACTGCAAGCATTTATTAATTGAATTTATTATATATTTCATTTTTCACTGCTTTTATAATTTGATGCCATCTGTAGATAATCCTTGTAGTCCATGTGTAGGAGTCACACATCGTCAATCATCTAAATCTAATAATAGAAGCATCAAACAACTCAAATTGTTTTTTTATGAAATTAAACATCGCTCTCAACACGGGGGTGTGACTTCAGATACCGCACTTTTCAAAAAGGGTGAAACATTAAAGGAGACTTACACAAAGTAGAAAACAGCATTTTAAATACTATCCATAAACCACGAACCTCGTAATTCTTGATCAAATCATGATGTAAAGGTTTCCCACAATCCTTTGCACTCCCACGTTTCAAACAGGAAGACAGAAGATTTGCGCTTTTTAAATTATAAATTTAGTCAACAGATTCCATATCTTTTTTTTTTATATATAAAATAATGGTTTATTTAAGTGCCTTGTGATTATTTAATCAAAATTGATTGTTTTGTGAACTGTTTGTACTCGTGTAGATGACAAATTATATGAAAATTATTGACTTATTCATCATACTTGAAAAAGGATTCAAGTCAACAGCAAATTTGTATGTACAGATGCATATTAACGCATTTTCAATGAGATTTGCACACCCGCGGACCTTCAGATTCGGACCAAATTTCAACATCATTTCAATGTCAGGGTGATGATTGCTGGGTGTGATACTACTGGAGCTCTTTACTAGACTGTTGGCTCATGCAGGATGTGTGTCTGCAGTAATAGCTGGTGGGAGGCTGTTGTTTTAATGAAATAACAGATAAAAATGATATTTCCTGCAGATGAATAATTACATGCAAAGTAAAGTCAGGTTATTGGCCAAAAAAGCTACCTCTTCTTACTAGACAAAAAAAAACAGATGATACACAAACAATGCTTTTAGCCCAATCGTCCTATTGAGCAAAATCAAACAAATATGCAAAAAGATTGTAAACACAATCGTCTGTTCGTGTGTAAATAAAATCACAGCTTATTTCTTCTAATTACCTCTGAAATACTCTGCAATCTCACCAATCGTGCCTACTTACAAACAATAAATATGTGCATGTTTGACGACAGTAACACTAGCAATGATTCATTGACGAAACTGATGATGCTAAATACTTATATTAAATTAAATGTACATTTCTTATCTTTTGCCAAAAGCTGACAGAAATTTGACGATGATGAGCACATAATTACTCTGTAACATGGACTCTAAAACTGTTCAACACCATTGAACTTTCAAACATTGGATGATTTGGATTCAACTGTTTATTTACAGTGAATTATATGGTTTACTTTATCCTGTTCCAAATCAGTGTAAATTGATGTCTTCCATGCACTCTAAAAAGAGTTTTGCAGAATACCACGGCTCGCTTTCATACCCTGGTCTCAACCCAGATGCCGTAAAAACAGACTCTGGGACCCTGAGCTCTCCATCATTACCATTATCAAATATTTTGCTAAAAAAAAGTAATTTTAGATTGTGTTACATGTACGCGGTTGATCAGCTTCAAAGCCAAGAAATAACATTCTGAAAACCTAAATCACTGTTCAAATGAGACTCGTCAGCTGAAAAAGGATGGGAGCGCTTTCATTAATAACTTTAATTTCAGTCTGTTCTAGTACTGTACCACTGCAGAAGATTTATGGACCACTTTATAGTGATTTTCTAACATTTCAACCATAAAAAGAACACTGAAGACATTTATCCAAGAAGCCTGGAAGACCATCAGAAGGGTGATCATGATCATAGGATAATAAGACCGTTCTCAACACAAACACAGACAGGAACGTTCATGTGAGTCAACCGAGCACGACTTGTTCCACAGAATAGAATAACAAACACTCACAGAGCTTTTCTGATCTGTTTAAAAGCAGACAGGTGTTTATTTGAGCTAATTAACAACTAAAACCAAGACTATGGTTATTTCTACTGTGACACGAGATACCTCTCAAAGAGCTAGTCCACAGATAAAACAAAAAAATTTACATTTCTATGATGGAAGCATTTACTTTTCGTTATAGAGAATTATCTGAATTTTGAGGAACCTGTACAGTAATCAATGGGCTTTTTTTTGTTTAATGTTTGATTAGAACTGATTTGTGGATCTCAAAATATTGAGGTGTAGTGCTGAATGGAGCAAGCTAACTTTTGTAAATTCGTTACATATTTGCTTCCTGGCAAACAAACCATGGATAGTAGCAGCACCTCCAGAAAATCTTTTACTTCCAGCTCCAGCAGCGATTCGAATTCAGCTCTGCAAATTTCAGATAAATCCAAAAGTCCCAAGAAGAGAAGAGTATGATACCATCGACTGTGTTTATTACAAAATATCAGAGACTTGTACAATGAATGTTTAGAGTTCGTTGTGCAACGCCTATTTATGTTTTTGGAAAATAGGACCAAAATGACTGAAGATTATACATTTTATCATGTTTTCTATAGATGAGGAACATTATTTAGCATCTGGAATATATTACATCTGAAACCTTTATAGACGGTATGCACATGATGTCACTGTACCTAAAAGTCATGAAGTGAGTGGCAAAAACCCTATGATTGTGAATGTGAGCATGATCCGTGTAAAAGCTGAAAATAGGAAAAAAGCTGTTGAATACAACAATTTCGAATAATAAACTTGTTCTACTTAGAAAATCTACAAAATTTACAACAAACAGTTTTTATGCTTTATAACAAAAATAAAAAATGTTGAGAAAATAAAAGTTCATAAATACCTCCAAAAATCAAAGACAAGGTCAAAACAATAAAAAACGACTAAAAACAGGTGAACCTCTCCTAAACCCTACACACTGTTCTAAGCACTTTTTCTGCCATCGTGTTTTGTTTAGCTCTAGAATTTTGAAAACCAAAAGCCAAATCACAGAGAGTGTACTTCCAATGGTTATCCCTTCACCACTAGATTTGGTGTCTGTAAAACAAACCTGAAAGACGATGGTGCATTTTGTTTTTAACTGCCTTGCAAATTTGTGATGCACATGTGTGGTATGTGATATATAAGGGTCCCTGCACTTAAAGCAACGTTTTGTCTATCTGACTCCAGTGGTTCAGTCAGAACCGACTGTTTTTTTTATGTTTTTTATTTTTTATTTTTTTTAACTTTTCATTGCATCCATTTATTTTACATTCAAACTCAGTCACTCCAGAGTTTGTCAATGGTTCCCCAGACTGGTGGGGTTTTAGAAACTTTGATAGTTATATTCAACTGATATGTTTTTTGGTTGAAGGTCTTTCTGAAATGGCACCGGAATCAAAAGAGGCTTCTATACTTTAACAAATGGGGAATGAAAGACATGTGAATTAACTTGAGATAAAGCATTAGGAGAAATTCATTCTTTTTTAGCGAGCTATCGCCTTAATCAGGCGTGAACCCGAGGCATGCAGGTGACTGTGCTGGAGGCGCTGCTATAAGAGCATGCGTTTAATGACTTGCAGAGAATGCAGCCGAGCTTTATAACGGCCAGTAAAATGGATCTGGAATATATTAAGTGCCCTGTAAATCTAATGCCAAGACATCAAAGGAGCGCTAGCATTGAGGACGAGAGAAAGAACGAACGAAAGCAAGCCAGTGATGGCGAGAGGACGTCTTGAGTGTGTTTGTGTCGAGGGAAATTGCTTGGGTTAAGAAGTTTCAGTTGTTTGGTCGGAAGGAAATAACCTGTGCTAATGTGAAACCGGTGTGAGGCTGAAGCTTTTTCTTCTCTTTTTTTCAGGGTCCACCAGGACCAGCTGGTCCCCTTGGGCCTATCGGACCTGCTGGAATACGGGTGAGTGACAGCTTTATTCTCCATTAAAAGCATAGGAGAAGTTTGTGTTAGTATTACCAGATTCCAATCCTCATGTGAAATAACAATTATAGAAATAATATCAGAATTGTAAAGAACATCTGCAAGTTATGTATCACTGCAAGCGCAACACACAACCCCAAATGTCTGAAGTTCACGTGGACCCCTGGATGGTGGCTATACAAGCACCTGTGTCTTGTTTCCTGGTTATCCTGAGAGTTTAGAGCTCAGCGCTAGTAAACTGGGCTTCCTGGTGCTGGGATTCACTCTCATACTGTTTCTCCTGTCCTCCAACATGTGCATGTTATATTGTAAAAATGGGTTTCCCTCACTTATGATTTGCCATGGGCTCTTTCATTGAATTGTTTGGCTTTATCTTCTCGTCACTGGTTCACCTCTCCTTAGTTTACCCACTCCCTTTAAATAGATTCTTTCACCCCTTTTCAAAACTGCAGATGAATCTGCAGATAGCAAAGAATGTTCAAAACACAATAATAATTAAAGCTGCAAGCAGCGATCAAGGGCTCGAGCACCTACGTCGCCATCGCCTCTCGGTGGCCAAGTCATTACAATGCGCTCTACGACTGATCCTTAGTTAGAAGACGTATTCAAGCGAGATCTGTTCAACTAACCTAATGATACAGGCAATAAAACAAAATCCCATCTCAAAGCATCATGGCCCCCAGGCAACGCTAACGAGTCTAAATATTTACGAGTTGAAATATTTTTTGGGACAATATCCTGGTAACCTATGTCAAAATTGGTAAACTGCAGTTTTAAATGCTGTTCCACCTGTGATCACTTGGTGGCGCAATAACTGATGATTGGGGAAAGTTAATTTTTACAGCTTTGAGTGTCAAAAATAGAATTAAAATAAAAACACACACCAAAGTGTTTCTTTCTCACCGCATTCATTATCTTATGCTGAGTCTAAAATTATCTTTATTTGTTTCTTAACTTTTGAAATGTTGCCAGATTATCTAAGAATTGTTAGATTATCACCCTCCAAAAATCTAGTTTCATAACTGTATTTCCCTGGGATATTATTTTTGATGAACTAAAACGAGTGGTAAACCAACAATTAATACCCATAAATAATAGTAAAGCACACCTGATATTAACTGTTAACCAGATCATCATCGTAAGAGCTAGTTTGATATAAGCATTGCAGCATCAATCTGTAGCTCTGTTCTGAACAATCTGCAGCTTTCTAAGGTGTGTTTTATTTGTCGCAGTCCAAACATCTGAACAATACTCCATGCATACATTTTTTAAAGTAAGAGGTGAAAGAAAGAGCATTTTCTGGATACTGCAGTACCATTTGGCATGTCCTTGGTAATGCAGTCGATATGTTGTTACCATCCCTGCACATTATAGTGTTTAGAAACACACTGATAAAAAAGTTGTATGGAGCTGCTGGTGTATACTTTGAAACAGGGTTGGAAACAGTACATTACACTGGCACTATATAAACAGGGACAGAAACATTATTCCATTGTGGAAATGATAGAACAATGATGGAACTGAGTCACTCTGAATAAAACTAAATGTTTACCTGCTTTTCCTTTGCATTATTGGCACCTTGTTATACTGATATATTGTTATGCTGAAATAATGGACTTTATGTTATTGTTATCACCGGTTGAGCATGATCAGAATGTGCACATCTTACATGAATTTAGGTTCAATGGACATTTTAAACATGATAAAATTGTATTAGGTTGCCAAATTCTGATCACGTGGAACTGATATTCACAATAAAAATCACATAGATCCATAAATAGATTTACAGGGCAAAACAAACTGTTTCAGTTTCATTGTCTATTAGGCCCTTTATGCTTCATCACAATTATTGTGTGGTATTTATCCTATAAGTTACACACAAAACCTCAAAATAGGCATTGTGATTTCATTACAGTCTTTCTGCTCTGCTTTTTTTTTGCACATGGACTAAAAAGCAGCACCAGGGAGTTTATTACAAATGAATGCAAACAACATTTCACAAACAAATATCTTTTAAGTAGTCAGTCTAATGCAAATAAAATATAAACATCTAAAGCTTTTTATATTATATCATATCAACACATTTTTACTTTGTTTTATCCTTCTTTTTACGTTAAATGTTAATTATTCTAATGAATACGCAAAGAAAATATAAACATCTGAAGTTTGTATAACGCTGTACATTCATAAATTACAATATTCACTGCTGTGAGCAACTTGCATTGGGCGATTGCATTCTTTTAAACTTATATTTATAATTAAACAATGTGTTACATGTAAATTTGACATCTACGCGGCATATAAGCAAAATAAAAATGAAAACGTCTTCACGAGTAAACATTTTATGTGAACGCCCATTGTCTGTGCAATCACGTGATTGAATGCGCGTTCACGCAGAGGTGAGCCGAAAAATATGCCACAACGGCAGCAGCGCGCTGCAGTCATAGAGGCAGTGGGTCTCGGCGAAGCACGGGAGATCAACTACTTTCAAACTCTCAGAGAGAGAGAGCGAGAGAGATGACAGCACCGAACTGGACGATCGCGAACGAGACACAGTGGCTGTGCGCTAGTAGCTGTTGGCCACGAACTCAGAGAGAAAGTGAAACCGGAGCAGACGCGCATGTTAAATAGTTCGCCCCCGGACTCTGATTGAAGCAGCGAAAAGTCAATCACTCTCAACACGCACGCACATAAAAATAGTATAAATATAATATAATCTCTTAAGCCCGAGAGTCCCAGGTACCGGGGACTTGCCCCTTGTGCATTACATTTCCGCTCATAGCTCACTAACACTGAGAATGACCCCACACATATTACATACCATTGTGCTCAGCGGAAACTCCTCTAAAAATCTAATTCAGTTTCATATCCGTTAACCACAGCTCTAACGCCATGCAAATATACAACAACATGTCCGGAGTATAATACATGACCAATTTTTTGTTTTGTGCTCTCTTAAAGCCACAGTACACCCCTTTCCCCTTAAAGCGACAGAACCCTATAGCCATTTTAAGGGTTTCTTTGCAAAATAATTAACTTCCTTTTGATTTTGGAAAATCGATGCAATTGACTTTTTTGTTTGTCTTAATCTGTAACATAAGTGTGGCAATTTTCAAGCATGTCCTTTAAACACAGTCTGAAATAGCAGTAAAAAACAGCAGAAAATGCTATATTGCATGCTGCCATTAGGTGGCGCTATAACTGACACTGTATTTCGCTCTATGAAATCCTTCAGACGTGGACTCTTAACACGCTTGACAAATTTTAACCCGATCAGAAATTGCATTGCTGAGTTATTAACCACTTTCTGTTCATATAAAAAGTTTGACTTTCGAGGACTGCCATTCGCGCATCGTAAAATGAAGTCAAAAAAGCTTCGCAATTTAACATCCCATATGCCTTGAGAGAATACTGAACAACTTTAGAGATGAACAGATGAATTCTCTAGGAGGAGTTTGTTAAAGTATGAGACATGGAAAAGTGCCATTTTAAGGGTTTTTTGCAAAATATTAACTTCCTGTTGATTTTGGAAAATCGATGCAATTGACTTTTTTGTTTGTCTTGATCTGCAACATAAGTGTGGCAATATTCAAGGATGTCCTTTAAACACAGTCTGAAATAGCAGTAAAAAACAGCAGAAATTGCTATATTGCATGCTGCCATTAGGTAGCGCCATAACTGACACTGTATTTCGCTCTATGAAATCCTTCAGACATGGACTCTTAACACGCATGATGAATTTTAACCTGATCAGACATTGCATTGCTGAGTTATTAACCACTTCCTGTTCATGGAAAAAGTTCAACTTTCGAGGACTGCCATTCGTGCATCGTGAAATGAAGTCAAAAAAGCTTCGCAATTTAACATCCCATATGCCTTGAGAGAATACTGAACAACTTTGAAGATGAACAGATGAATTCTCTAGGAGGAGTTTGTTGAAGTACAAAGCCTGAAATTGTGCTCAATTTCATACAATAGTAAAAAATAACCGACTTCCTGTCGGTTTTGGAAACTGAATCCTGTTGACTTTTTTGTTGGTCCTGATCCCTTACATAAGTGTACTGATTTTCAAACATGTACTCGCAATACAGCCTGAAATACAAGTATAAAACAACAGAAAAGGGTCTATTACATGTTGCCACTAGGTGGCGCTATAACTGACACTGTATATTGCTATTTGCATTTGTTAAGATATTCACTCTTAACCTACATGGCGAATTTGAACTGGATCGGACATTGCTTGGCCGAGTTATAACAACTTCCTGTTTACGACAAAATTTCGACTTTGGATGACCGCTGTGCGCACATAGTTTATCGAAGTCAAAAAAGCTTCGCAATTTAACATCCCATATGCCTTAAGATAGTGCTTAAAGAGTTTTGCGACGATCAGATGAAATCTCTAGGAGGAGTTCGTTAAAGTACGACGTGAGCAAAAATGGCCATTTTTAGAGGTTTTTGGGAAATAGCTGACTTCCTGTCGATTTTGGAAATGAGGTCCCATTTACTTATATTTAAGTTTTAGTACCCTACACATGCGTGGCGAATTTCATTCGCCCACGACAAACTCATAGCGCATCATAAGCTACAACGCGTTAGGTGGCGCTGTAGAGTCATTTTACCACACCCGCTTTTCTAAACACAATTAGACGTAAATTTTCACCGGTTCTGATGTGTGTGCAAAATTTGGTGACTTTTTACGCATGTTTAGGCCCTCAAAAGTGCCCGCAAAAACACGTTAGAAGAAAAAAAAAAATAATAATAATAATAATAATAATAATAATAATAATAATAATAATAATAATCCTAACAGAAACAATAGGGTTCTTGCACCTACGGTGCTCGAGCCCGTTGGGCCCGAGCTCCTTCGGTGCTCGAGCCCTAATAATAAAGTAGTTAAGGCAGGTTGAAGAAAAGTAGAGCAGTAAAAATATAGATACAGAACTACAAACGTACTCAAGTAAAAATATACATTTTTAAATCTCACAAAATTATAATTTCTGAGACAAAACTACAGTAATTTGAGTATTTAGTTTACCCAATTAGTTACTACCCCACTGCTTAGAATAAATGTTTGGTAATGCAAATTCATTTTAGTCTTCTGAAATGCTTAGGTCAGGAATGATTCATGTATTTGGTAAAGCATGATTGAAACGATCAGCTGAAGGGTGAGACATGAATCATTCAATTCCACAAAATAGGAGAACTGAGAAATAACTTTATTGTGTGTTTAAAACAATAGTAGGTTTTTATGATTAAGTGCTTGGTTTTGGTTTTCAGTGAACTTTGATCAAGTGAGCGATTAATTCATGATTTTCTTTTACCAATAGTCATGTGGGTGCATGGACATCCTGCCATCCTGCTCTTCCTCATCAAGTTTCACAGCTCTATATGGTCCTCGTCTTCTCAGAATGTTACACGACCTCGCTCCCCTGGACTGATGAATGAAGAGGACGACTACAGTATTTACGAGGACAGCACCACTAAAGGACCTAGCTTTTCCTCCAGTACCACCGAAGCACCCGAACTCAACCCCTGTGACTACGATCTGTGTGTGGAGCAGAAGCAGTCCTGTCAGGAGCTGGCATCTCTCTTTGGCTGCCTATGCCCTGGCTTGACTGGCCCGTTCATTCCCCCAAGTGCCCCACGACTCTTGTTTCTGACCCCACAGGATAGGAGAGGGGTTGTGGTGCACTGGTGTGCCCCAACTTCCACCGTCACCCACTACACTGTCCGGGTGAAGGACATCGATGAGGCTCACAACAGGAAGATTGAGGTGGAAACGAGGAAGCGGGCAGCTGTGTTGGAGGATGTGGCAGCTGGTGTTCTTGTGTGTGTCGATGCAGTGAATAAAGCTGGCGTCAGTAAAGAGGATGAGCAATCTTGCATGAAGTTTGAACTTCAGGATTCAGAGTCGGGATTGGCTCTGAAGCTGGGGATTATTGGTGGAGTGGTGGGAGTTATTTTGCTCCTGGTTTTGGTTCTCCTGCTGTGGAGGATTAGGACACGGAGGAAAGCTGGAGCACGGACGGAGAGAGAAGGGGTCCTGTAGAGACAGGCAGCCCTGTCTGTGTGTGTGTTAATTTTGTGGAAGGGAAGGAAGTTAATAAACGACTGTGGAGAGATTGCCTGCTGTGAGTCTGCTGGATAGAGGGGGTGTGTATGACTCAGTGGAGATGAGCAGCGAGAGGGGTGCAGAGAAGGCATTCAGCACATTCCTCTCACCACGACCTCTTCACTTGTTTACTTTTTGTTGTCAAGTAATGAGATTTAGGACTACACAACCAATGGCTTCTTATTTCTCTATAAAACGTACGCTTTGACCGTTATATTATTGTTTCATGTTACACTCACTTCCTTACCCTCCAGCTATACTGCGAAAATTGAACTTATTTCACTAAACATATTGCACATATCTTTCCTTTTTGATATTTTGAACGTTGAGAGTAGTTTCTGTTGAAATTAGGGTTTTAAATGCTAAAAGTGGTATAAGAATTAGTATATTTTATTGTGATTCGGGATGATTTTTACACCTACCGGTACTTTGAATTCATGAAACACCTCTAATAAAAACAAAATAAAATACAGTTCATATAAAGGTGTGGCTAAAAAATTTGGACAAAATTCTAAGTGTTCAAAGTGTTAAGGTAACAGGAAAAATTAAACATACTGAATAAGCTGTTGAAAGGGAAAGTGGTATATCCCAGAATCGCGATAAAAAAACCTGCATTCTTTTCCTCTGCACACTCAAAAGTATCTACTTTCCCTCCACAAAAACTGTATATAATATAAGGGCACAGTATAAGCACTTGAAGCGCATTAGCTTATTCGAACGGTGCTCTCGAGTATGTGAAAACGAAGCAATTTACATACCTCTGATCTGAAAAAAAAACTGTCAACAAAAAGTAAAATACAGCCCATACTTAATGCTACCTTTACATCGCCTAAATACATAAATCCATATTGCTTATAAACAGAATTTTTACAGTAGTTATCCATTTTTGTGTTCTTAATGTTTAGGTGAAGGAGCAGTGAGGAATGGGGTGACACATTAGCACCCTCTGTTGACCGGCATTGTTTAATTCCCACAAAGATATATATTAAACAGTAGCATGTACCATAACTTTTTAACACACCTAAGAGACAGCAATATGGTCAAAACATTATTATGCTATTATTTATAATATTTTTACCAACCTTTTTTGCTGAAAGCTGTTAAAAACCTTTACTGTCGACGTCCAAACCAGAAAGCTACAATATTTTCTTGAGTGACATTATTCAAGCTCTGGATTGTCCAGGTTTCATTTTTAGTTCATTTTGCACAAAGGAATCGTGATTATATGTTGTTGTATACCGATTTTATACGCTAAATAAAAGCTATATTTACTCATTTTGCCAAATTAAAAGCAATCTGTCACAATGCAATTGTCTGCCTCCTCATCAGTCATTTCTCCTCCAAAGAAAAAAAAAAATGTTCCTGCTGAGAACAGAGCCTAATCCAACGTTTAACTTCTGTTTCAGTGTCATCGTCACTTATATGCACGTATAAGCTTTTCTTGCGTAAACAAATACGTGTATTCAACTTAATCGTTATAAATCATTTTATATATTTCTTGCATGCGCATATATGCGCCATGAGATGGCGCTGCAGCACCAGTTAAAGTTGTTCAGGCTGTAACTTGTACCAGGAATTAAGAAACATATTTAGGTCATTTAGAACACAGTCAGCAGCAGCAACTTAATGTTTGAAAACAATAATTGAAGAGCGTGTTTATAAAGTTTACAACCTTAATTTCAGGAAACCTCTTTAAATCCAAGAGAAAGGCTATATGCTGTTCATGGTTTCTTTGTCAGAAGTGGGGGCACATTTCTCATTACTCGCTTTAAAGACACCATTTTTGTGTAATTCCTACTCTGAATGTAGGGCAACACAGTGATGCAGTGAGTTGCCTGTGACATTCCAGTTAGAAGGTTGTCGGTTTGAGGCTCACCGGTGACCACCCTGTGCGTGCGTGGGTTTCCCCCACAGTCCCCAAAAACATGCATCAGGTAAATTCAATAATCTATGTATTCATCGCATACATGTACATGGTACAACAATGAATTCTGTTTGCAGCAAAAAAAAAAAGCCAGATACTTATAGAACATGTAAATAATATGTTAAGTAGCATTGATAATAAATTAATGTAAACCAACCAACTTTTTACTGGGATGGTGGTTTCAATTAATGAAGAAAAATAGGTTAAACAATGTATTTTTTCCCTTTAAATAATGTACTCTGTACGCTGACGTTAAGAGAGAATAAACGTCATTTCTCTGCGCTTTGTTTTCGTGAGTGTGTCATTAATCCGCGACAAAATCTTCGACCAATCACAAGTCAGCATTGCCCCTCAGCGTTCTTACGGTTGAGAGAAGCCACTGGCGCGGACTGAGAAAACAATTGCAGCGTCGATGCAAATCGATTAGAGATGGTTGAGGATTTATTACATGTATTTGCTAGTCTCTCGCTAAAATATTGACGGAGAAATGCTCTGCGCTTGAGAGTAATTTTCAGGCTAAGTCGCTAATGGCGATGCTACAGTAGCTCTCTTGTATCGGTTTCTGTGAGGATGAGAGCTCCGCAGTTCAGACCTATGGCGGTTCTGTGCCACAACTATGCCCATTAAACAGCCTTTGGGCATTTTGCAACAACAACTTAAGAATTCATCATGAATTCCAAGCGGAACATCGGTGAAAATGGAACGAGTAGAGTTAACGTCAACTCAATCTCGGTTCAAGCATCGGCGATCACTTCACATCGTAAACAAACCATAAACTCTCCTCTCAAAGGAGAAAAGGACGAGTGCATGCAAGACACCGTCCGCGACCAAAGCCTGTCCATCTCCGCTCTCAGAACCCGCCTTGGACCCGCCATTCGATCCACTCTCTCCGCAGCAGTGGACACGCTCCTGGGGGAGATCGTAACTGTGATGTCCGAGACCCAGCGGGATTTGCGGAGCAAGGAGCAGGAGAACGATAAGCTGAAGCTCCGCCTAGAGCTGTCCGAGAGGGAGCTCAAGGCCATGCAGGAGTGCTTGTGTAGCGCACAGAAGTTAATCGATCAGCTACAGGGGCCCTTTGTTACCCCGTCTGTACCAGGACATTCGGTGTACTCAGTCACCGGACACATCAGTTCGGGTCGCCTAGCACACCGGAACGCGGCCGAGCCTCACCCGGACCCACGCTGCTTCCCATTGGCTGAGCCCGAACTGAGTGGCGCTCTTGGGGATGCCATACATGGGTTTGATTCCCGAGAGGAGTTCAAGAGTTGCCACCTCTCTATTCAAGCCGATGGGACCGTGACCAACAGCTACTATGACCCCGTTTCCGTCCATCCATCAAACATCTGTTCAGACATGAACCGGGCTGGTATGACGCACGTGCCACTGCTGTGACGTGATGACGTAACCAAAGTCTGTTCTGGAGGGCTCGTTTCCTACAGATTTAAGCGCCAACCCTAATCAAACACACCTGAAACAGCTAATTAAGGGCGTACTATATAGAAAACTATAGGCTGGTGTCCTCCAGAACCGAATTTGGTGACCCCCTGATGTAACCCAGTGGTCTGTAGTATCTTAAGTGATTTAGTGTTGGTATGTACAATGCCATATTAAGTTTCAGGAGTATCATGTCTCTAAGACACTTTATTTTCCAATGTTTGGAAAAGTTAGTTGTTTTATTTTCTTTGTCAGTGAAGCCATGTTGACTTTTTATTATCAATTAATAAAGGATGTAACTAACGATTATCTCTATAATTGATTATTCAGATGATAGTGCTGCATGAGCAGTATTAGAGTACTCGCAGTGGATGCTGTCCCACTGATAAGAAACTTAATCTGTTTATGTCAGCTACTCAAATGTGTATTTGACAGAGAAAAGGACCATTTGAACCAATAGATTCATTTGTACACATATAGTTTAGTTTTACGGCAGTTGTTTCTGTTTGTGGTGAAACCCCATGTGGATTGCAGAAAACGGAATCCTTGAATATATATTGATAAATAAGGCTGTTCTCGTTTATAATGAGCCATTATAACTCAAACAACGTGACAAAAAAGTCAGAATGATGACACGAGCAGATTATTTATCGGTTATTTATTGATTATTATCGATCCAACCCTATAGCAGCATCACTATGCAATTAAAATAAACTGTTGTACTGGGGTGCTGACGGGTTAGACAATGGTAAATAAGGTGATGCATATTATTAGAAAATGAAAGCGCATTTTGACATTTCAGGCATTTCAGCCTGTTGTTGAGGACTTTTAAAATCGAAATATGGGTTGTTTAAATCCATTATAGGGGCACTATAAGTCAATCTTGTGTGTGATTCGCCAGGAACATGAGGCAGCGGGGGGAGTTTCATCAGATTATCTGGAGAAATAGTTGGAATACCAGAATAAAAAGAGATTTGTGTGTAAGGCATAAAACAAAATATTCTTCTAAACTAATGCCTAACTTACAGTTCTATCCTTGTATCTATGGTATATCCCTATATATTTTATTATTATTATTTATTTATTTTTTTGAGCATAGAAGCGCATAGAGTGGAAATTTGTGAGAATGACTTATCACCCCATAAAATATTTACAGTCCCAGGCCAGTCAACTAGTGCATCCCTAAAGGAAATTAAATGTTGCTTTTAAGTAGTCATGCTTGATTATCAGTAATATTTATAAACCATGTGTCTTTGGCAGGTGAGATGGTGGACAACAGAAGACTCTCACACTCTAGACCTCAAAATCCCTCCTCACACAGCAACTTCTCTGTTAAAGAGGAGCAGATTCCTTCCTCTGCACAGGTGTGCGTTCGAGGAAGAGATGCACCTGCGGAGAGTGAGCAATCGGCGCAGAGTGTCTGTGACTTGGCATATGTCCACATGGTGGAGGAAGCAGGAAACTCCCTTCCACACGAGCATCCTTCCAAACATACCCCCCCAGCATCCTCCAGACCTCACAATGGACCCTCTTCTTCTGTACCAGACTCAAGTTCCCCATTGCAAGGCACTTCTGGCCTTAGATCATCAGTCCAGAGAGACGCTACTGGCTTGGGAACGACAACCAGAAGGAGCCCAGGTCAAGGTGGCTCATCTCCAGAAGAGTCCACTCGCCGTTCTATAACTGAGCTCATGGGGGAGGCACCTGGAGATCGTCCTCACTTGTGTTTGGAGTGTGGGAAGACTTTCCGACTGATTTCTAGTCTAAAAAAGCACCTTAGAATCCACACTGGAGAGAAACCGTATCCCTGCACTGTATGTGGCCGGCGTTTCCGTGAGTCTGGTGCTCTAAAGACTCATCTCCGGATCCACACAGGGGAGAAACCATATTCTTGCTCTGAATGTGGCACACAGTTTCGGCATCTTGACGGTTTGCGGAAACATCGCCGGACACACACAGGGGAAAAACCTTATGTGTGTAGCATATGTGGGAAACGCCTAAGTCGTCTTCAACACTTGAAGCACCACCAGCGGATCCATACAGGAGAGCGGCCATGCTGTTGTCCCCTCTGCCACAGAGGTTTTAAGGACCCGGCCAGCTTGAGGAAGCACCTTCGTGCCCATCAGGGAGAACCCGGAGCTGATGAAGCAATGGGAATGGCTGGACTCGGAGATGGGGAAGGAGGTTCTATGGATGATGAGGATATTAGATTTGGGATGTGGGGTGAAGAAGAAGGCAATGAAGGTGAATCTGGGGTAGACTGTGTCTAGATGCAGCAGATTCGTAAATAAAGTGATTTGGTACGCAGGTTTTAAAGTAAATGAACTCATTGGGGGGTGGAGTTACATAGGGTATATATATATATATAGTACATACATCTTGTTGGATTCCTACACAACTGTAACATCTGAAAAATATTTTGTGTCCTACTTTGGTCCAAAAAAAAAAAAATCTATCCAGATTTTACTTGATGCGTTTTTAGCCAAGGAGATATAGACACTACGGCGGGACCCACGGGGTATGAGATGTAATTAGTTCATCAGTGTTTTCAATGTCTTAATCTTTTTTATGTGTCCACTTGTTGAGCAAACTCTACTGGGAAATAGATTAAAGCCTTAACTGGAGTTTTATTTCAAAGGCTCAAGATGCATCCAGATTGTTATTTTTTTTTACTTGGTTCTTCACCGTTTGTCTCACTATCAAGTGGTTGCAGGATGTTAAAACTATTCAGTTTCGTCTGTTATGGTATTTTTTGTGTTCAATGTTTGAATTATCATTTACAATTCTGATCCAAAAATCTAACAGCAATTTTTTTTTTATTTATTTATTTGCAAGAGGAGATCTCAGCAATCACAGTTGAGCATTTTACACGTGATTTAATTTTCAATATTATTGTGTACATTGGTTCCACATGATCACACAATAATGGTGTGAAATAAATATGATTTTCAATTAAATACACATTTTAAACATGATACAACAATGTTAACATGGCTCTTTCATTTGGAACTGATGTAAACAATAACATCAAGTTTATTCAGTTTTTTATTTAAAGTTTATTAGAGTTCTTCCTTGGACAGCTCATGGCTATATGTATACGTGAACTAGTGGCATGTTCGATATCTGCAAAAGGGTAGCTGTAGTAAATCACGAACAAATTTGTGGCACCCACTTGCCATTGTTTTAAAAGGCCTTCAGTGTGCTGGCCTTTCAGGGGGTTGGCGCTGTGGGAACCATGGGCCAGATTCTATGAATTGAGGCACAAAAAAATTGACTTTCTTTCTAAATAATTTTGTTTGCAAATTAAACAGCAGATCTTTTATTACATGCTGCAAATGTTAATTTGCATTTTGGGAACCCCTTTTCTGTAGCCCTTGGTTAAATTTTTTTGCCTTCACTCATTGAAAACGTCTCTGGTTATCAGAGCAAAGAAATCAAGTAAACTTTAGAAATGTTGCCCTCTGTTGGCTGTCTGAGGGAAAATTTTCTTGCCTGGCTGCATTTTTTTTTGTTTTCTCCTTAAGATGGAGACTCTGCTGTCCCTTTTATGGTAAGGCATGATCTCTGTGGTTTTGAGAATGATTTTTCCATATATTTGTGGAAATTTGGTAAGAATCACCTCGTATTTTACGTGTATTAAAGTGTAACATAATTTGTCTTACAACATTTGAAAAGATCCTAAAGCTTTCACATGTGCGCACAAACTTAGATTTTGAGCTGCTGTTGCAGATGTTGGAAGGTTGGGATCTAACCAAGTGGTTGAATGAATCAAAAAACAAAAGAGGGAAAACCTGGATATACATTATTTACTGGTTAAAACAGTTGAGTTAGTCACTTTGTAAATATGTGGTGTATGAAACAGAAATGTCAATTCAAATCATTGTGCATTTTTCAGTTTTTCCTATACCCTATTTTGTAATACTTGTGGTGCAATGTTTATAAAAGTATACACAACATTTAACTGTGGTTGCAAAATACATCTCAAGATGTTCCAACAGTGTTATAAATCAAGTGTGTGGCCGTGGGTTGTGTAAAAATATTCCAGTCAGATTTTTCTGCTTTAAAAAGAGGCTGAAGTTGTCAGTTTTCCAGTGTATATACATATGCAAGCAGTACTGACAGGGCTCATGAACTTGGTCAAATAAACAGGACTGTGTTAGAGGGTCCATTTATTGAGGCATTCTAAACTGAATGTATGTATGTATGTGTGTGTGTGTGTGTGTGTGTGTGTATATATATATATATATATATATATATATACTGCATCAGTTCAAAACAGAATTTTGGCTATCGATCCACTGTAGCATTTAATGCTCATCTTAAAATGATAATCTGCACATAAAATATTGAAATTGCTCTTAGGTTTCAGAATCTTGCTCAGAAAAGGTAGGTTTTGTAAAAAATATAGTTACTTTATTATTTTTTTCTTACTTTTGGATTCATAATAAAATGATTCAATACAGAATTTATTAGGCCATTTTTTGCTATGATTTGTCTGGTCTGGCCCACACAAGATCACGTTGCACTATAAGTAGCTCTTGAACTAAAATGAGTTTGACACCCTTGGTCTTACCATTCTCTGGCTCCTTGCCTATGTCCAAAATGTCTTGGGAGGCAATGTAGCACTTGACGTCAGATAACACAGCTGCAAGATTAATTGAGGCATACAAGCTCTTCACTATCATTTGTTTCCTGCATATATTATTCTTTATCAGTGTTTAAAATACATTTCCAGGTTAGATTTACATGCTTTATTTTTGCTTCTTCAGAAGAACACTTTGGCCAGCTATCTGTCATACAATGGGTCATGAACAAAAGTCACGCTCAACGTTGGAGCAAATTAATTATGTTTAAATGCTTTCTTTGGTTCCTTCCCCAACTATTTTCTTGTAAGCTATTGGTCACTGCTTTGTGGATAACTTAAAGCTAGGGTTAAGAGTCAAATCAAAAATTCAGGAAAGGAAAGTCTTTTATGAATTCTTTGGAGGAGAGCAACTAATCCAGACTGTCTCACCTGTAGTCAGTTAAACTAAACCTCTGGAATTTTGTTAAATGGTAGGTGCTGGCACAAAAATAGCAGGCTTTTAAAATGAGAAATGTCTTTTTTGTGTACAAAGAGGTGACAGTTTGGTTTCTAAAGTCATGTGATAGATCTTGGTGTGAGTACGTGAGTGCGTTTGACTTTTTGCATAAAAATTCCTGTGTGTTTGAGCAACTGTCTGTTATAGGTTTTGGTGCTGCATGCCTCTGTCCAGCCAAAAATGTAAGATCTGCCTGTGAACTATTTTTCTCTCTCTCTCTCTCTCGACTGCATCTGTGCAAGAGTATGTTTTTTTGGGTCTAGTTGAGTGTGTGTTCAATAGAGTGAGGGTCTCATATGCTGTCATTTCCTCAGTGACCAAAAGCAAACATTCTCATTTTTCTTAAAGGAAGTGGCTCAACATGTTTTCTCACATTTACCCCTCCATCATCGCTTTATCTGATTTTAATCTCCCTTTTCAGCCTCTGAGCTGAAAATGTTACTTTCCAAACTTAATGATTGCCATGTATAAATCTACAGCGATTTCTACAATGATAGATAGATTTAAATTAAAACTTATTTTTGAACTGGGCTCATAATCTGTCCATTTCTAGTGATCTTTTCTTGTCTGCAGGAGGTGAAAGGGTAAGACATGGGGAGGTGACTACAGCACTTGTGATTGGGAATGATTTGTATTCCAAAGTTACCGTTTTAAGCATTTATGTTGATGTCGCCATGTGGTCATGATGGAAATGTTGACAGATGTGGCAGTTTATCACATCCCCTCGTCTACAGAGGATGTTTCCCAAGCTAAGTTTAAGCTGACTTAATGTCAGCACAACTGCACATTATTAAGTTCACCATGGACCTGACCTCTGGAGTTTATTATTAACAGGTTCTGAGGGTAAAGCTGCTGTTGATAATTTGTACCTTATCAAAAACATTCGTTGATGTGGACAGGCACAGACTGACCATTGGGCATTTCATTGACCATAGCTAGTCCAATGAAATCACAGGTCCCTCGTCCTCATCTCCCTCTCGACAAAGGTTACCAAAGAACTAGTCTGTTTCACATTGGCACATATGTGCCTCAGTTGGCAGAGGATTCCATTTTCACATTAAAAGTTTTTGAACAGAAACCACTACGGTACAACATAATGCAGTTGGGTAACTATATGCTACTTACAGGTAAATAGTTATGCTGGAGAATGAACGGCAATCTGCTAACATAAGATGCATGTAAATAATATGAATGAAACTACTTTTAAAACGGTTTGTTTCTAGCAATGAATATCATAGACTAAATGCAAAATCCTGCATGAGGACCTAAGAATTTTTTTAATTGCTCCCTCCGAGTTGGCGGAGAGATCCTGCACCAAGTGGAGGAGTTCAAGTATCTTGGGGTCTTGTTCACAAGTAAGAGGACCATGGAACGAAAGATTGACAAATGAAATGGCGCAGCTTCTGCAGTAATCCGTCTGACACCAATAAAAGAGCTTGGAAAAACAACAGCCCAGGACTGTCACATAACACAAACTAATCAAATTATTTCCACAAATGTAACTCTCACTTTTGCCAAACTCCTAAACATTTCCATCAATGTATGACTAAATTAGGCCTGCTTTTATTTTTGTTTGTGTGGGTGTTTTGGTTCTTGTAAGACTGGGGAATCGCCTGAGGTAAATGGCCCTCTTCAGCCTCTGAGGCAGCGTGCCAGTGTGCCTCATGCTAAACCTGTGGTCTCTGGCACCACATCTGTCGGGGCCACTGTGCTTTCAAGTGTTTACCAGTAGCAGGGACCACAGCCACACCAAGCCCTTGATGAGTGCGAAATGAGGGGCAAAGAAGGTGAGGAGGAAAGGCACCGACAACAAAACCACTGTGAGCCTCGCTGCTGTGCTCCTCTGGCCCTTAGCCAGCTCCTCTGCCCGAGGATTGGCTCCTGCTCTGCCTCTCCTCCTCCTCCTAAACTTTCCCGGAGTGAGATACGCACGCAGCACAAATATACACACGCCATCATCCGCGCAGAGGCTCCAGCTCAGGAGGACTAGCTCTGAGGAATGAGGACTTTACTGCAATATTCATCTGCCAGACAGTCATTTAAACCATTTGAGAGGCTTACAAAGGATTTGAAGATGTCCGACACAGCCTCAACGCAGAGCTTTTGTACTTGTTATTCTCCGAAAAGGACGTAATTTCATACTTTCTTGATTGCTACGGTATCGGGAGAACTTTAAGCGCAGGGACTTTCAGACGTGGCGCGTGCACATTTTCCAAACAAGGCTTCAACGAAACTTCTCCGCTCGTGCCCGTTCAGGGTTCACCTGGAGCTACTTTGGGTGGAAGCGTGAATGCCCTGTGCTGGCACCGAGGGATGCCAGCATGCCCTCGCTGACTGTCGCCCATCTGCTCCTCGTGTGGCTCGCGCTGCATCGGCTGGTTCTTTGCGGGGAGGGCGCGGCAACTCGGGAGCGCTTCAAAGTGGTCATCGCGCCGCTCATCTGCAAGCGGACGTGTCTGAAGGGCCAGTGTCAGGACACCTGCGAGCAGGGCAGTAACACCACGCTCATCGGTGAAAATGGACAGTCGGCGGACACACTGACCGGGCCTGGCTTCAGAGTCGGTAAGTAGTACAAGAAGAGTCACTTTGTTCTGAACCGATGCCAGGCCAGAACTGCTCACATGGTGTGGTCACTTGTTGTCTCCAGTGTTTTTAACGCAAAGGTATTGAGGTAGAATGTCAGCACTGTTCCCCAGTCAGGTCCAATAACGCAGTAATAAACGACAAAGTTTTGTGAGAGACGTGGTCGTCGAGAGACAGCCACAGTCCAAAAATATGTTATAGCACTGTAAAACAATCACTGTAAATTTGCAGTAAATCTGGCTGTTTGGGTGCTGTAGGATTAATGGTGTAAACAACAATTACTGTCCAGTGCTGTACTTAACACAGTTTCCTACTGTAATTAAACATCATTTACAGAATCAGTCGCATTATAGTGTATTTATTTGGTGCATTTTTCTCAGGGCGGGTTACACTAATGTCAAATAGGAAAACTATGCTCTATTTCCATCATATTTGTTTATTTAAACATAAAATAGTCATCTGGTCTTGAGAGCAAAGATTAGTTTGCATGTGCTTTTGGAACTAGTAAAGGTGGGTCGATCCCCCTTAAAAAGGAGACAGGGAAAGCAGAAATTAAGCTTTGGGGCACGCCACAAGTTAGTCCGTCAAGCTGGAAGATTACCAAATATATTTTCTTCTGTCTTTTGAATGCTCCCTCAGTGCTTATTTTAGACATTTACCAGAATTGTTTGGTACCTCTTTCTCCATTTTCCTATTTTCTCCCATAAAAACTTCTTCTGACTGCCACATCTTCAACAAAACCCCAACCCTGTTTAGTATGAAAACAACTTCACGATTTGTTGATGCCATTTACTTTATTATTAACCAATATGAAGGCACATGGGGCACGGTGACGCAGTGGGTAGCACTGTGGCCTTACAATTAGAGGGTTGTTGGTTTGAGGCTTGCCGTTGACCTTCCTTGAAGGAGTTTGCATTCTTCCAGAATTAATATAATGAATCGACTTATTTAAATATTTGGGCATCTCAAATATATTTGATTTCATGGACAGAAACCTAACCTACTACCACATTTATGATGGTTTCCCGAGTCTGTGATAAATGTAGTAATATTCAGGTTCACGCAAACAATAATTTAAGGACACGCTCTATTATCTCGACTATAATCTGGGGTTCAAACTGATTTTCCCTGTAATTTTGTAATCGCACATTTTCTGTTTTGCACTGAACATAGATTTTACTGAAGAAACAATTTGCTTAAAGTTATATTTAATTCTAAGCTAAACTTGAAAGAAGTTAGTAAATGTGCATTAATGAATGTTTTTATTTCTGCCGCAGAATTTTGTTTTCTTACTGACTACCTCACAGGATTAAAGCCCCAGGCTGTGTTTGCCTCTTATTAGCTCCACAGAAAAGGGAAAGTTTTTGAAGCATTGATAAAATGATTATAGTTGAGGGAACGTAGAGTGAACATCAAACGTTTTGATTCATAAGAATTATGGTTGAGACTGTGACTTGTGAATCTGTACGTGGGAATGTAATAATTACACCCCTATGTCTTTCTGTCTTGCTCTTAGTAATGGTTTCTGCATATTGTCTGGTTGGCAGCGGAGCTTGTGCTCTGAGCTCTGTCAGATTGGATGTGGTAGGGCAGGGTGCCATAAAGTCTACACAGCAAAATGTAGACCTTGCATAAGCATGAAGTTTATCTCTCCTCTCTGAAATAAACACATTTACTGTACAGTACAGTCACATTTACTTTGTATACATAAACAGTGGATGCTTCACTGAAAAAATTTGTGTGTACATTTTCAAGAGAAACCTCCTCTAGTGAATGGCCTGGTCTGCCAGCCTGTTACTCTGACAGCTTGACTGTCAAGGTTTTTGGGGGGGTATGGGGATGAAAGTGGTTGTTATTTTAGGTCTGCTTCTCAAAAGGTTCAGTTGCTATGTGGTGAGTTGCTCAGTTCTAATTTATCTGCTGAATGTCCATATGCTCTTCAGTTAGTCAAACCTGAAATAAGTAAATCTGATAAAAAAAGGAGGAGGTTGAGTTTTGGCTGAGTAAAAGCTACATTGATGGAAATGTATGCATATGGAGGTCAGAAACACTCACAAAGAGCATCTATTTTTTGGTTGTTTGTGGGAGAACAAACAAGAGAATGTTGAATGATGACTTTCTTCCCAATACTGATAAAGTCACATCCCATATATTTAATGTTTTGTTTATAAAAAATAAACATTTTCAGAATAAAGCAGAATTGCGAATCTTTTAAACCCAATAATGCTTCGTACTATGAGGGTCAACTGTTATAATGAAGGTTTATTTTGTAGTTTTTGGGATTTCTGTGTGGTTTTACAATGTTTCAGGTGTGGCTGTCAAGGCTGATTGGATTCACCTGAGCTCTATTTGATTCCTCTGGGTATAAGCTGTGGATCTGCAGTCAGCTGGTGCCAGTTCGTTGATCTAAATCATAGCAAGCCACCAGCCACAAGCAAGACTAGCAGACCCTGGATGACTTTTGTCCTAACCAGCAATCTGTTGAATTTTGATTTTCCACTCTATGAGAGTGCAGTTTTCAGTTTTTGGAATTTTTCTATCTTTTGGTTATTTTTTTTTTTTTTGTTAAAAGGAGTTTTTATAGATACATTTTCCTGAGTCGTCGCTTGCATTTGGGTTCACCCATTTTACCTTCCTAACATCAATTATGCATCAAATCACATATTTTTGGTTTATTGAGGAATAGTATGGCATTACTGGTAGAGCTGGCACCTTTCTGCAGATTTATATATATATATTTTAATAAAATAAGTAATAAACTGTAAGAAGAATTCAAACAATATGAAATTAAGAGCCACGTGTCGTTCTCTTGGGGAGATCCCTGCGATGGACTGGCGACTTATCCAGGGTGTACCCCTGCTTCTAACCCGAAGTGAGATGGAGATAGGTGCAGATAGCAGACCCCATTCAAATTTGTAAAAATTTTCTGCTGTTTTTTATTCTCATCACATGTTTATATGATTTTGTGCATAAAAGTAGTATGACTACAATTAGTCAACGTCAAACATACTTTGCCGTTATGTCAATATCATGTAACTAAGCTGTGTCATTTGCATCTTATAACACCCTCCAGAAATTCTTGGGAGACAATAAATCTAATGCGACTTTGTAATGCCTCTTCTCCTTGTCAGTGCGTCTGCCTCCTGTGAGAAGATTATCATACTCCTAACTGTTATAGCCCCAAACCCCCTTCATTAACTGGGATCTAAGACTACTCCTGTGAGTTATTTGTCCCATTAATTCATGAAACATTAAATCTGATTTATTAATGCTGGCTATCCAACAACTGACTTTTCTAACCCAAGCACAGCCCTAAAAAGATCCTTAATCTCTGTCATATGCACATTCCTGTTTGGGCAGACATTACGTCCCTTTGTTATCTTAAGAATTGTGGGATTTAACTGTCTTGCCACTAAATTATTAAAACAGAGGGTTTCCAAAAATCCTCAAACCCATTATCTTTCATAATGCTTTCCAGAACTGGTGCAACATATTTAAAAATTTCACCAGATCTGAATTTTACTTGAACCCTTTCATTCTTATAAGAGTTCATTGGGGAATACCCCTCTCTTTGCAAGATCTTACAATTGATGTCTAAAGCTCAGCCTTGTCCAGTGTCCAGAGTACATTGTGTTCTGGTAAAATTAGCACTGCATCTTCTAATACTTGCAAACTTAATAAGCCGTGTAAGGATCAACTTTATTCTAAATCTGTTTTGATGCTGCATCCTGTAAGCAAACAAGTGTGAACTTTTGTATTAACATGGGCTACGTTGAAACTACACAGAATTTTATTAAAAGTGATTTTAGTTTTTATTATGGCTGTGTATCAGCACAGAGAGGCTGAAATCCAAACCATGCACCGATTGAGTGCCAATATATGCCACACATTTACTTGCCAGTGACTATTTAATTCTACCCCTTTAATCGACTTGACAGCATGACATGACTTACCCTACTCTTTCTCTTGCCAGGACAATTTGGTGTCTTCTGTTCATTTCCTTTATTTGACTAACCTCTGGTTAAAGCACAATCTGTGATTTATTGTACTCGAAGGTAACATTGAGGCTGCACTTTGGTTTGGAAAGTGCACAATAGTTAAATCCAATTGTATTCAATAACTAGATACATGCAGTCTTTGGGAGTAATCTGTTTTTGTTTCTTTGTTCCCTAGGCTTGCAGTCACAAATAAATGTTGTAAGCCATGAGATATAATACCAACATCAATACATTTGAATTTTTGAATTTGTGCTGCTGTCACAGGGTTAAGAGATACCAGACTACATTTCCCACAATCCCTTGCTCCCATGTAGCTTTATTTAGGTTAAAACCAAAGCGAAATATGACACTAACTAAAAAACAAGTCCATGCTAGACTATAAAAGAAACAAGGAATGAGAATCAATCAAAACCATTACACCCAGCTAACAACTAACCAAGAACAAAAACACAACAAGTTATTAATACAACGTAACAAGATACTCCTGGAAACACTGACAGGTACAGGAAGTTGGTGAAAGGGATTACGGGAAGTAGTCTGATATATCTCTACAAACTAGTCCCTAGAGATTTTACTTTATCATTCGTTTTTTATTTCCCATGTCAAATAGGGTCTACTGGAGTTTATCTCTGCAAAATAATGCTCTGATTGTCTGATTGGAGGCTTTATCTCTAGATTTAGCAACTTCTCAGACCCCTTAGTGATTTCTTTTCTAATGAAACATTTCACATATTCTTTTCTTTTCTTTGTACATTTGACATATTTAACACTATCCATACTTGGGTTCCGGAATGAGAATCACTCACTTTGATTCCATCTTTAGAGACTGGAGGGAGGGAAAAGTAATTCTGAATTGTGGCTTTTGATAATAAAAACAAGGAATGCTGGAAATAAATTATGACAGGAAACATGTGTACATGCAATACTTTTGTTCTTTGGCATTGAGAAGAGCATCTGGGGAAAAACACGTATCATGCGCATCATGTAGTCTTTATGCAAATAGGTCAATGACATCATCTAGCAGCTGTTCTTCACATTTCCACACACATTCACATAAATCTAAAGAGATCTAAGCACTTCTTACATGCCAATTTGAAATTTACTTTTGATAAAGTAGGTGGGGTTATAGAGTAGTCCAGAATTCCAACTTGTAGTGGTACTGGTATCCGGGGTGTGACCACATTGAGTTTTTTTCCATCACCATCATCCTTTAAATCCCATTTGGAATGTGATAAGATGGCATTTTGGATAACCGAGTGTCTGTATTTAAGGGTAAGGTGGCTGCTAGGGGGAGAGGGGAGGGGGGTTAAAAGGGCAACATTGAAACTCAGGCTCTTAAACAAGCAATCTGGTTTACTCAGAGTAAACTCTTTGCATTTCACCATGAGAATGGGACCAGTTATTTAAAGCACGGCAAAGGAAATTGTGTGAGTGCGTGTCTGACTGCATGAATGTGTGCATGCATGTATGTATACCACCGTCAATCCAAGGGCTGTTCAAGTATCATTGAATTTAATGTTTTCACTTCTGCAAACACTTCTCACAAATAGCTATAATCTGTTCTATGCGCATTTCTTATGATTAGCTGACACTTTATTAGAAATTGCTTGGTGTTTTTTGCCAATCTGCAAGTCGCTTTGAACAAAAGAAAATGCTAAATGTATAAATGTACAAGTATTCATGGTGTGAGAGCATAGTCTATTGATACTGAGTGAACATTGTTGTCTTTGTGTATCTGAAACATTTGACCACTGAGATTACATATTATGGTTTTCAGCTGTGGTGGATTTATTTATTACATTAGTTTGGACTGATAGTTCAGTCAGGGAGTTCAGTGAATAGGGTGCAGGTGGTGAATCATTACAAAGGTTTGCCCCTGGCTTTACACAATACCTTTATCAATATTTCCAGTATCGTAAATGGCAAATTTGTGGTAAAGTGGCAAATTTGTGGCATTACTGTTGCCTCTTGCCTCGTGGTATAAAGTCTGAAGGCAGATAATAACTCTACATGTTTTTTTGTGAGAAGGAGCTTACAACCTTTAGTTAGAAATTTAATTAGGTTATATATGTTTTTTTTCCACTAAATGTTTGAGTGCTAACGGTTTGGAATTGCTTCTAAGAAAGTCATTTATTTTGAGAAGCTGAGGTAGCAGTCCTACAAAGGCTGCTCCGTTGATATCTTAGAATGGAGTGCACAAAATTCACTTTCTTCACAAGTCGTATTCATCATAACAAGATACCTATATGAATTAAGTTGCTGCCATGTGATTGGCTAACAAGCAATTAGCATTTAAAAAGCAGGAAAGGGTGTTGCCGATGTGTCTATTCACTGGTGGTCTGTTTAGAACCCTGTCTACATTTACAACATACACATGTTCTATGTGGGTTCGCTGTTCACTGTTCACCGACACATAAGTAGAGCATCGTTTCCATGTACTCGCCCAAGATTTGTTTTGAAAATTAATCGAAAATAGGTTTTCCTTATTTTTGGAGGTTGGGATTGCCATTGTCACCATGCTCTATATTTGGCATCACTGCTTTGTTTTTCAAATACAAAGTATAATGGTGGATGAAATGTGGATTGTGGTGCTGTTTACTTTGCTATCTTGGCTTACTGCATATAGCTTTACATGCTTATGTTTCCCAATTAATCACAGGAAAAAGGCACCTGTGTTTCTGCTAAATGCTGAATACTCTGGGTTTCTGAGTTTTCATGTGGACATGGCCCTATGCTAAAACCCAGGGGTATGGTCAGTAGTGAGGAAATCAGATAACAGGGTGACTGGTTTGCATAAAAAGAGGAGTGCATAAAACACTTTTCTCACACACTGCACATACTTTCTGAAATAGAGACTATATTGACCAGGGTTTGACATCATTGACAGTTAAGAGCACAATCAAACAGCTGCTTGTGTTGTGGTACCTAAATAAGGCAATTGATCCATGTTCTTTTGTTTTGACAGGTAGAGTCCCAAACTTTTCTTGTATGTGAGAAGGATACAGTAAACCAACGGCCTGTGCCCACAGCTGTGCAAATGTTGTGTCTCATCCCATAAATCATGTCATGCCTGGTAGCAACAAACTAACTAAAGCTTTTGTCTTGTATATTAACAGACATTAGCTCTTTTTTGTGACCTAAGAAACCAAATCAATGTGTCATTATTTCTTTTTAAATGACCTAAACTTTGAAAAATGACCAAAATCATAAAAAATAATGTTCTAGGGTTTTGTGACACATAAAAAAATGCTAACACTTAGACAATGAGATAAAAACCTTGAAAAATGATCAACACACAAATGTTGGATCAGCAGGAGGCAATGATGTCAAGCGTGCACCCTTGTTTTTTTATATGCCTTTGCAGCTATTTTAAGTCCTGACAACATTTCTGGCTCTTTCTTATATTTGTGCTCATACAAACACAGACACCAAAACACTATTTTCCAGCCAGACTAAACTTTAGTCTCTGTTCAAGCAGTGACAGATTGACTGACCACATTAAGACTCTTTTCTTTCTATAAAAGTATAAATAAATCAGACTTTCGTTAAATCCCCAATGAGTGATTTTCTTAAAGATTAAGGAGTTTGTAAAGTTTTTATTTTTAGATGTGTCTGTTGTCTATAATGGCATGCCAATGCGCAGAAAACAGGACCTAAATTAATTAAAATTTGCAACAGATGTGGATTCTATTAGGTGTAGCACTGCATTTCACGTAAAGTGAGATGGAGATGAAATGATAAATAAGCAAGATTTATTTAAAGAAAGTCTCAATATTCTTCCTAAATGCCCTCTTTCTTCTTCCTTCCTGTGCATAAATACACAAATACCAATCAAGCAATGATGGTGAGATCACAGTCAGGCATTCTATTCATCCAGGCTGTCTGCATTCTCGCATCTGTCTGAGGCCTCTGCTGACACCAAGGTTATGGCACGTTTGGCCCCTGTACAACTGTAGAGATGAGTTGAAGTAGGTGGCGTGTCAGAGCAGGAAAATGTAAATAGTGAAATGATGAGGGTTGCTTTAGCATTTTGCAAGATTTTGTTTTCTGTATAGACACTGCAAAGGGCTATTTGGGTTTGTGTGTCAGGGTAGATTTTTACGACCAACACATTTAAACACAGCTCATAGTGGTTCTTTATACAACGAATATGTTATTCTGGAAACCTGGGTTCAGTATTATAAGGCATGCATTCTGTTTTTAGGGTATTTTCTGGCCACAGAGACTTTTATTAAGAAACTAAATTACATTGACTTTGGACTTTTCCCGGCCTTCACTTTTACACTAATGGACACTTTTGTATTTTCCATATGTTTGTGCTAAGAACAGAAAATTATTGTTGCAAGCCTGTAATTTCATGGGAGGGGCTGTTGTGCTTGTATCTTTATTTTGAGATGGGTAGGTATATGTGCAAATTGGAGGTCACTAAGTTGAAAAGCAGTTGATCTTGTTGAGCGTTTATACATAAACACAACACTCTTATTATATTCCCTTTTGACGTTTGATTTGAGTGATTGTTTTGAAAGAATGCTTGAATGGTTTTTCATTGTAAAATGTATATGGATCATTAAACGAGTTATTTATAATTAAATGAATATTTCCTTTTCTGTCTTTATTTTATGGCTTTTTTTGCCATCATTGTAGAGCAGGGGTGTCAAACTTATTTTAACCGAGGGCAACATTACCATAATTGTGTTCTCAAAAGGCCAGATGTAACTTATAAATGTAAAACAATGTAATCGAATGTAATGTAAAATAAATGTAACTTCTTCTTAATGTTAAATAACCCATTATTTATAACTTATTCAAGTGACAATTCAGTTACATAGAAACAATTGTATGCTTGTTGTTCTAATATAAATCCTTTTGATTTTTGTCAGCTTATGAAAACCCACATAACTCCATTAATGAAGGATCAAACTGTCCAAGTGAATAAAGAAAAATAGCATTTTTGTAATTTGTTTAGCGAAAAAAAACCTCACAGGCCAAAGACATAGCATATCGAGCATCATCTTTTATCATCAGGCTGTGCCCATTTCGCATCTTGAAATTTATTTTAGCGTGAAAAAGCGGAGGTGTGGCATGAGAGATCACTCAATTGAGTCTTACGTTCAGTGTGTGAGAGTTGGCAGCTCTGCAGTTTCACTCGTGAGTATGGATGTGGAAACACCGTTGCGTCTTCTATAGGTCAAAGGCATTGTGGTAAATGTAGTTTTTTTCTGTTTCCGTTTTTTTTAGACACTCAAAACCTTTAAACTTTTGCGGGCCACATTAGATTACCTTGAGTTTGACACATGTGTTGTAGAAGATCTGACTGGAAAGTAAAGGATAGAGGGATGGTGGATCAAGAATGAATCCCTATTGTTAGTACATAGAATCTTGGCCTTGATGACAAATACTCAAATACATTAAAAGCAATCACAATGTAAACTTGTGTTTAAATAATGCTTTTGATCCGAAACATCATGTTTAAACATATTGTTTTGAATTCATATAGTCCAGACATTAATGCTGTTAATATTTGTTAGACTTTAAGGGGACCATGAAGTGCTTTTTTTCTTTGGTCTATTGTTGTATCCTTTTAATTCTGAAGTAGTGATAAATAAATTATTAGTGTTGGGTATTTGAAAAGGGTTGATACTTTCAAAGTGGTACCCGTTCCTAAATGGTACATAAATTAGTCCTTTAAAAAGAAACACATAAAATAAAACAAATAGAAGGTAAGATAGAGCTTTTGACCTCTAAAAGCTGGAGACATCGTCAGATGTTGGAATTAATAGTTTGAAGTCCTTCTCAATCGCCTCTGATACACCTTCCGTCAAGGAAACTGAGACTGTGAGTTCTCTGTTTAACTGAGCTGAAGTCGCCAAGGCAGTTGGGGAGCTCCTTGGTGGGAAAACACAAGGTTCCACTAGTGCCTGGAGGTTTTTGGGGTTGTTTTGATTGATAGTCAGGGACAGTCATTGCCCAAACTGGTCCATGTGTGTTTTGGGGATCTGGAGAAGACAGTAGAGAAGGGGCTTGGTTCACATTGCTGGCAATAAAACAGACCTGTTCACTGTCTTTGGTCTTGTTCATATTTTTTATGGACAGGATCTCCAGGTGCAGTAAGGGGCCAGAGGGAGTCCTGTTTGCTCACGCTGTTCTTCATCAGACCAGGACCTTCACTGTGCACTAGGGTGGTTTGTGACACACAAAATGGCTGGGTTGAGAATCAGGACCTCCAAATCTGAGGCTTTAGTTCTTAGTTGAAAAAAGGTGGCATGCTCCCTCCGAGTTGGTGGTGTGATGGTTGCCTCAAGTGTAAGAGTTTAAGTATCTTGGGGTTTTGTTCATTTTTAAAGGGACAGCGGAACGAACAATTGACTTAGATTATGTAGAGAGATACATGTCTCCCATCCGATCTGGGAATGCCTCAGTCTCCTCCCAAATTAACTGGAGGAGGTTTCCGGGGAGAGGAATGTCTGGGCATCCCTGCTTAGACTGATTGTGACCCGTCCCTGGATAAACAGAAGACCTTCATAACCGCTTTAAATATCTGAAGGGCAGCTGAAAATAACCTTTAACCAACTATGGATCAACTGAACAGAAAGTCTATTGTTAATATTATGCTATCAAAATATTCACATGCTTGTTTTTTAAACTTATATTAATGTGTAGGTTAAAAGTTTCACTTTGTGATGCCTCACTCTGCCAGGGAAATCCAGATGTGTATGTGTCTGAGCTTGCTGGTCTTTGAACCAGGGTATCTGAGGAATGTGAACATTTTTTCTTCTTCACCACTCACTGTTCCCATGCTACCGTACCACTCTCCTTGCCTCTTGTTTTCTTACCAGTATGTGTTATTTAATAATCCCCATAAGGACATTTTAATAAATTCCCCTTCTGTGAGGGTGTTTGGGAGTGTAGATAAAGTGACTGTTGGCGATGATATATGGGCATGCCCAGTTACTTCAGAAATTTAAGTAGTGATTACTCCTTTTAAAAGTAATCAGTTACTAAGTAATTTGTTACTGCCTAACACTGATGCCTAGCAAGCAGCAAAGTTAAGAAAAGTTTAACTTTATGCATATGAGAATCTCTTTTAAGGAGTAACATCCTCATGTCTTGTTTGTCCATAAATGTTATTTGATATGAAGTTGGAGCACCCACTAGTGAAGGATTTACCAGCCACTACTCAAGCAAACCCAAGTGTTCTGCGGTTTCATTCTACAAAGATTTAAAGTTCACACAAAAAAGAACATTATTTCAGTTTCTCATTTCTTTGGAGAAGCTTTACGGGACAAGCAATCAACTAAGATCCATAATGGTAATCATGATGGTTTCTAACATCCTACAAAATTGCCAATTGGATGAAACCAAGATGATTTGAGTTGTGTTGGGACTATTTACTGTAGCAAGTTGTATAAAGACCTTTAGATCACATACAAATTCAGAACCGTGTCGTGAAAAAAGTTTATAACGCATCACTCTTTGCAATGTCGGCTTTCTTCTTTTGCAAGCAGATTTTGCATTGCTCAAGCTTTGTTTCCAGTAGGTGCTTTAGAGGATGTGGCAAAATATTCCCAAATACCCCTTTGAACGAGTCAGATGATGACATCTAGGCTCATTTATTGCTTTGCAATATTTGTTCATTGTAGATGAGCCGTCTGAGCCTGAGATTATAAAGAGGAGTTACGGTAAATAAAGAAACATTAGGAAAGTTTTACAAGTTTTTACAATAACAGCTTTAGAATTACAGGTTTGGAATTTTTGTCACACAGCTCCCTGTGATTAGCCATGAGACATGCCTATAGTTTCAGTCTGGCACCTCTATTTGCTGATTAATTGTGTTTGGTTTGCGTGTTGTCCTTTAGGTTTTTTAAAATAACTGGGTACTTTTGGACGGGGCCTTGGCCTAAGAAGTGGGATGATATATAAAGTTACTCAGGCAAAAAAAATGTATGATGAACTTATTTTACCTATAAAAGATTTCACCGAAAGTAATCCCAAGTACCTCGCTTTGTTTCTCAGATTTAAACTTCTGATTTGAACACTGATCGGACACTGATTTATCCATTTCTGTACATGGTGGCTTTATGGATTCAGCCACTGCATTTATATAATGAGGTGTTATGAAAGCTGCTATGAAGCCTTCGGTCCCTTACTGTAAATACAGTGATTTTCAGATTAGATTCGACGAAACACACCCCTGACAAACCTAGAGCAAATCATCACACGCATTCTCTCCTGTAACAACCACACACACTCACACACTCCGCCTGTTATATCCATTAACGTTCATTTTGGCTCAGACAAAGCCTGGGATGGTTTATGCGATTCATCCGAAATCACAAGCATTCCATAAGTTGTGCAATTTATAGAGGCCTCTGTTAGACATAAGGCTTTTTTTCACAGTAAAATATATATTACATAATGAAAGTGAAGCCAGTTTAAACCATGAAATGGCACTTTTGGAATATGAGGCCAAGATGAACAAGAAAAGCACCAGATACCCTGGGAACTAACCCCTGCTGGCAAAGTCACATGTACGTGTGTGTGAGTTTGCGGCATGCTGAAGTCTAATGGAGTATTTTTAAAACCTCTGTCTGGAGCGCTGCAATTAACTCAGCAAGCACAGACACACTGAACCACCCCAGCCCCCAAACGCACACAAACAAACCTGTGATAACTTCACTATATACAGTTTGGGGATGAAAAGAAGAAAAATGCTCAGAAAATCAGCACAATTAATCAGAATTCACATTTTTTTTTAAGTGTAAAAGATTTTAAAAGCTGTAGTAATTCAATTGGATGAGACATTACAACTGTAATTTAATGAATTTATTCAGCAGACATATACAATAAAAATTGTAGAAACAAAAAAATTGTTGCATGAGTTTAGTGCATATTTGAGGGTTCCTGAGGGTATCCTGATTTCTGTACTATTGAGAAAAAAGGAAAAGAATAGTTTAAAGTAGGGATGTCCCGATCAGGTTTTTTGAGCCCCCGATCCGATCCGAGTCATTTAATTTTAAGTATCGACCCATACCGAGTCCCGATCCGATACTTGTCTTTCCTTGTGCTAATTGCACACTTTAAGTGCATGCAGGTTATTAAATCAATCCAGTGTGTACTCTTGACAGCCAAATAGCTCAGCAGTGCATCAATAAAAAAAACTGAAAGCAACCTGTTCCTTTACAGTTTTTTATTTCTCACAAATATGAAATCTCAATTTTACAGCTCAGTGAAGTCGCAATATTCTGTCGTGTTTTTCGTTTTAAGATGCCTTATCAAGTTGGTAGTATTAAAGGCTGCTTTGCTAGTACCACCGCGTC
>SRMA01027241.1:619260-884579 GCA_007224835.1 Danionella cerebrum
AAGCACCAGATACCCTGGGAACTAACCCCTGCTGGCAAAGTCACATGTACGTGTGTGTGAGTTTGCAGCATGCTGAAGTCTAATGGAGTATTTTTAAAACCTCTGTCTGGAGCGCTGCAATTAACTCAGCAAGCACAGACACACTGAACCACCCCAGCCCCCAAACGCACACAAACAAACCTGTGATAACTTCACTATATACAGTTTGGGGATGAAAAGAAGAAAAATGCTCAGAAAATCAGCACAATTAATCAGAATTCACATTTTTTTTTAAGTGTAAAAGATTTTAAAAGCTGTAGTAATTCAATTGGATGAGACATTACAACTGTAATTTAATGAATTTATTCAGCAGACATATACAATAAAAATTGTAGAAACAAAAAAATTGTTGCATGAGTTTAGTGCATATTTGAGGGTTCCTGAGGGTATCCTGATTTCTGTACTATTGAGAAAAAAGGAAAAGAATAGTTTTAACCTGTTATTTACTTTTCATATGGTTTTTGTTTCAGTAGGAAATTGTCATGAATTCATTGTTGCCATTTACTGTTTTTTTTGGTTTGGTTTCACTCTCCCAAAACAATTTTCTTATAAAATGCTCCTATTTTTATGGCGAATGAAGGAGCTGTGGGTGTGGGTGGGTGGAAGTCATGCACATGTAGCTGTAATTGTTTCCGTGTGTTGTCATCAAGCAGTTGGAGAACGGGATCAAAATCTGCCATGACCAGCCTAGAATCTCAACTGTTTTACCTGATTCAAGAACCTTGCCAACTGTGCACATTTTACAGTTATTTTCTTTTTCTTTATGCCTATTACTGAGTAGCTTGTTTTTCTTCCATAGAGGCTTTAAAAGTGCATTTCCACTGGTTTTTTAATTCAATAGATTTTATTTTAGCTTTGACTGACAAAACTGGACAGGATTTGTGTAAAATAGTAAAAGCTGAGCCTGGTTTTCCCTCTTATTGAATCTACAGTAGTAAGGGAAACAAGTATTTGACGCCCTCCTGAATTACAAAAGTGTGCATACAAGCAATTTCGAGTGATTAGTCCATAAAAAAAGACTATTGCTGAGTCAAATATTGAATGGAAGGTTTATTTTAGATGAAAAAACTACTAAAACGTTCCAACTCTACTTTAATTCATTTACCAGTAGCCCCAAACAACTGAGAGGACCTTAGTTAGTGTTCAGCTTAACTGTGCAGAGCTGTTGCCACTGAAGGTTGAAGGAAGAAGGTTGCCCAGCCATTGTGAACTCAATGTAGAAAAGCAAGGCATTAAAGAAATCTTAACACAATTCTTATAGAGCTGAATATTAAAGAGAAAATGCTAGGAGTATAGGCAACATGAAGCAATGGGACCACTGCACAGCAACCTTAAAGGGCCATGAAACCCTGGTGAGATTGGCTGAAATGGCCGTGTACAACAGAAAAGGAAGGACTGTGTATGCTGCTGGGTAGAGAGGCGTGAGTGAATGCTATGATCTATGCTCCTTTAACCACAGATTACTCACAAGAATAATGGACAGAAGCTTAGAATTCTCGAACTGGAGGACTTCCTACTAAATCCCAAGGGCTCCAAAGAGACACACTCTGTTCAGACCTTCTGCCCTTTCTATTTCACCGATTAGCTGTAGCCTAACAGGACTACAGAGGCAAAGTCTGTTGGGTGATTCTAAAATCAGAGCCTCATGGATGCTCAGCCCTGTATGCAGTTAAAACATGAATACCAGAAAAACTTATAATTTTTACTGGCCAATTAACAAACAAACTAAGGATGCTGGTCTTTATTGAAGATTAAGGAAATCATATCTCTGTTAGTGTTTATTTTAAATATATAGGTGTTTTCCTCACATATAAAGTGCTTATTTTTCAACCTAATGTCAGGGACAAGTTTAGAAGTTACTCTCAAATTCCAATATTGATTTTGTAATGTTTCAGTGGTTTGTGTGGAGGGGAGGGTTAGTTTTGTTCTTGTAATGGATCAGAATGCATGAAATACTTATGTAGAAATTAATTACCTGAAACTGGCAGCATGTACGATGCACACACATAATACCTGCATAGAAATGGGGGGAAAGTTGTCAGTAGGTGGGACCAGAGGTCAGACCAAGTCACTACTACAAGTCAAGTTCCAAGTCAATGCAGGGCAAGTACAAGTCAAGTATATGTCTCAAACTTTTCATTTCAAGTCACTAATTTCTAGCCAACATGACTCAAGCAAAACAAATAGCTTAAATGCAGACTACCAATACCAACTTCCAATAACCTTGAATGCGGATTTGAGAAAAGTGCAATCATGTGCACGTCACTCCAGCAGGGAAAGCCAGTCATGTGTCAGCAATACTGCCAGCAACCAATAGTTTAACTTTGGAGTCATTGGGGTTCAAGTCCAAGTCAATTTGCAAATCTTTTGCTATATTCTCAAGTCACAAAATGAATGATTCAATTCTGACTGGAGTCCAAGTCATTTTACTCAAATCCACACCTCTGCTTGGTATGGCCTCAGCCAAACACAAACTGATGATGTGCAAAGCTTAGAGTTGTGCTCAAAAGTTTACATTCCCTGGCAAAATTTGAAATTTTTTGACAATTTTTCAGAAAATATAAATGATAACACAAAACCTGTTTTCCACTCATTAGGGATTGGATGACGCCATTTATAGTCAACCAACTGTGTTAAATCATAATGACAATAGAAACGTTCCAAATGACCCCGATCAAAAGTTTACACACCCCAGCTCTTTATATTTTTACATCAGTAATAATTGACCGGTAATATTTAATATTTGACCCTTTTAACATCAACGACAGTCTGAAGTCTCTTGAGGTAGTTGTTGATGAGGTTCTTTATCTTCTGTTTGTAAAGCTGCCCATTTTTTTTGGCCAAATCCTCCAACTCTTGTAAATTAAACCACTATCCATAAGTGGAAAAATTCTTAGCGTTATCATTTCAATTTTTCAAAAAATGGCAAAAAAAATCTGATATTTCCAGGGGTCTATAAACTTACAAGCACAACTTTAAGTCCATCATTCACTGCTTTTCATAGCTTTCCTGATGCTTAGTGGTAGTGGATAACCATGCGGCACTGTGACAAAATTTATATTAAATTATAGTAAAGTTAATGTTAAATATTGTTAGCTCATTGTGACATAAGATCTCTATTGTGGGTGTATTTAAGAGCAGGCAGTTGTGACGGTCTTATACGACACACCCTAGAACTGACTGTAGAGTAATGAGGAGCAACCATGCAGTTCTGATGGGAATACATTTGTTTATCTGTTTACAATGACATAAACTGTCCATGCATCTATGTTCATTATATCACGCCTTAAGCGTCGTTAATATTAAAGAGATAATGATTTTCTACTACAGCACGCAGCTAGAACTTAGGCCTAATAGCATCACTGGGAAAGCCATACAACAGACCAAAACGTTTCACCACGTAAACAAATGTTCTGTAAATATTGCTTAGTCTAGTTTGTGTTTTGTACCTCTGCAGTGGTGTGCCCCCTCACCTGTATGAATGGAGGAGTGTGCAGTACCCGCACACACTGTCTCTGTCCACCGGGTTTCACAGGACGCCTCTGCCAGTATCCTCTCCGCACGCAAGCTTCTCGGGGAAACAAGCAGCCAGTTTACACAGTGCAGGTAATCGTCTTGCTCATATTAATCAATCGGATGTTTACATTATTAACTGAAAGGCCGAATGGATATTCATTTGGTGAGAGTAAATGAATCTCTCCAGGTGATGCCTGAGTCAGAGTCAGGTGGTATAGGGGTACGTCAACAGATGGCGCAAACACATTCTGTGTTCACTCTACAGGGCACCGGACATCACTCTTCTGAAGGTAACCAGTGCATGGTACTTCCACATAGCCTTCTGTGTGTGGGTGTATGTTGAACATGGAAATCTAACGCACCTGAACCTAATTAGTAGTTAATAAACAGGTTTGTTGATGAGCAAATCCCAACACTCTCTTTTTTCCACATCTCCAGTGCAGTTCAATGTTCGTGTTGTTCACACACCAGACACTTCAGTTGTCATTCATCCTCTCGACCAATCAGAGAACAAGCCTCACAGCACCAAAACAGTGACCCGCCTCCCTCCGCAAACTCATAAGCCAAAGGGGAGGTGCTTCCAGGAAACTACTCCCAAACAAGCCGTGAGTGACAGATGATACAGAAACATTGACGCATTAGTTATAATACATTTTAACCTTCACTTGCTCTCTTTTTCTGTTTTTTTTTTTTCAGTGCAGTAGTAATCCTCTTCCAGGTCTGACCAATCAGGAAGACTGTTGCGGCAGTGTTGGGAATTCCTGGGGTCAAAACAAATGCTACAAATGCCCTTTACTACCTTGTACGTTTGATTCAAATATATATATTATTCTGGGAGTTTTCATTTGATCTCTCTGTTATAAGATCAAAGTATGTTCTCATCCAAAAATGACCATTTCCTGTTTTCCTCTTCAGTTGTTTTTGTCTGCTTTTCCTTCGTGATTTCACCCCGTCATGGTTTGACGCATGGGAATGTTTCAGTCAAGCTACGTCCAATGTGGGCTTAAAAAAAGAGTTTGGTCTTTGTGAGTCATTAGCTGTCTCAGAGCTCAGACGGGGTTTCTGACTTGGTGAACAGTTTAGTAAGTGAGCGGATGTGTGCTAGTGTTAGCTTTCAAGTGTGTGCGAATGTCTGAGAGTGTCTCAGCAACATCACCATATTTTCCACCGACACACCCGTTGCAGTAAGAGGAGACAAAAGTGAAGGATGGAAAAAGAAGGAAAGAAATGTTGGCTTTGGCAAAGGCCGTTCTGGAAAGTCACTCTGCGTCTCTTCTCACATGTTTTTACACAGAGTAGAAAAGATCAGCTTCGGAGAAATGTTCCCACTGTGGCCCTTCTCTTCCTCTTTCTTAATATGTCCTTGAACTTACAAAAATTCTTATAAAACTCAGTGACTTCAGATGGTCTTACAAAGGAGCAATCACTTGAAAAATGCTTACTATAACACATAAATCTACATTTAATAAGGTGAGGACGATCCATTCTAGGATGTTTCAGCTGAGTTCCATTTGTCTACCCCTTGACCCTTTTCTTTGAAACTTTAGGGCTGAAAGTATACCCTGTATTCATCAGCCTAATGGTTCTGAATGATCAGCAAATGCATCATTCCTGGTACTTTTTTTAAAAATGTAACCAAACAAAGCTTTGATACGTCATATACTAGTCTATTGTGTATCTTTCATGTTATTAGTCTATCAGTGGTGCATAATTCCTTTAAAAGTTTACTTTTGCTAAGCTATATCCAAAAATGACATGAAATCTAACATAAAACTAGGTTATTTGTCATTTTAAATGTCAAAATTACTTACTTTAGTCGTGCTGGTAAGAAACAAATCAAGCTTAGACCATTGTTTGCAAATGTGGGTCCGGACTTCACTAGTTTACAGAGGGATACTTACCCCTTAGTCTTAGCCTTCAAAATAGAATTGGGACACCCCTTCAACTAAAGTAAAACCGCCAATGGATGTGAAAGGGAAACCGGTAGTGGTAATGATTAGAAAGGGAACACAGTTTTATTAACAAAAACTATATAAATATAAGAGGAGAACAATAAGAAAAGTTTTCTCAGGATATCCATCAGTAACAAGAGGGCAGTAGCTTTTACCAGTATACCTGTATGGAGTATGCGCAGGAGGTGGTGATGGAGACCAAAAAATTAATTGAACTTACGTATTTCCACTGTTCATCATTTTAAAATGTGACTCATCAAAAACAGCTATTTTGACTTGATAAACAAAAAAAATACAGTGTTTTCATAAATTTCTATTTCAGAGGAATAGCATTTAATATTACGTGTTCTCATGAAATCTCTCATTCAGATGCCGGGAAACATCAGACTATAGTGGAGGACTTGGGCTCCACATGCCCTCAGGGTTACAAGAGACTCAACAGCACTCATTGTCAAGGTAATGTGTTATTTATTTATTTTTTTTTGTAGTATTTGTGAGGCCCTTTATACACGTATTTTTAAAACCAGAATTTTTTTCTGCAGGTTATAATATTGGTTCACACATAAACACACCTTTGTTTTTATGTAATTACGCATTTTTGAAAACGCCAGCTAAGTTTTTTTGAGTAATTTTGAAAACATTAATGTGTGGGCAGCAAAACCTATTTTACTGAATTCTTGAGGTAGAATTTGTGATTGTCGTCACACTCTGTTCTTGGCGTCAATGCTTTGTTTACAAAGATAACTCTGATGGCGGACAAAAGAAAAACTGTGTAACTGTATACAGAATGTACAGCATGTTTAATATTTAATCACCAAAGGCACCAGCGTTTTTGCAAACTCAATGTTGAATACTAATTTTAAAAGCAACTGCTGATGGTCTGGTAACAGCGTTATTATAGTATATTTATTCTAAACCAAGTTAAAAAAATACTGCTTCATTTAGCTTAACCATGATTGTCAGCTAACACCAAGCACTGCTATGAAAAAAGATGGAGAAGGGGAGAAAAGAGGAGAGAGGGAGAAGGGAAAATCTATCCCCCAATCTACAAATCTCTCCTTGTCCCAGTGCATGAAATACTTCCAGAAGACAATTAATTGATTTGTGTTGAATCAAGAAATACTTGTTCATCTGTTCATTTACATTTATTTTGGACACGTTTGAGTTCTCCCTTTCACTGAGAGCATTCATTTTTGTGCCTTTATTAAAGAATCAGGGGCATATTAATAGTCAAAGGCAGTTTACAACTGCTTCTTTACAATTTGAAGAAGATTTTAGAAATTTTCATTATTGACTCAGCATTGGTAATTTTAATTATGTCACAGCGGCTAGATTATTGGTTAAGAATATAAAAATCTAATAATTAGTAGAGCTGGAGGATTGACAAGAAAACCTGACCGGATTTGAGTTTTTGATATTCTTTTTCATGTTACTCAATTGTCTAAATAATTACTTGATACTTGCCCTCACTACTCTTGTACTTTTATGTTATTTTCATTTGTTTGTTTTAGACATAAATGAGTGTATGATGCAGGGTCTATGTCGAAATGGAGAGTGTTTGAACACACAAGGAAGCTTCCGATGCAGCTGTAAACCTGGATATGTTCTGACAGAACAAACACGATGTGTTGGTAAGACATAAGTTATAAAGCATAAATACTGCAGATGTATCTATAAAATGTTTTACATGACAAATATCAAATGCTGAATTTTTTTTTTTGGCGCAGCAACAACAGCCGTTGAGCAGGGGCTGTGCTTTCGAATGGTTACAGAAGCCGGGAAATGTGAGCATGCTTTTCCAACACAGCTGTCTCAAGAGATGTGCTGCTGTACTGTGGGAAAAGCCTGGGGAAGCAACTGTGAACGGTGCCCACAAGATGGCACAGGTGGGCCAATTAGGAATGTAACAAAAAAGCTCAATGCTTAGTGTGAGCTTCACAGTTTACAATAAAAAATGTTGATCTGTAACCTGTACGTTCACTTCACATGTGACCTCTCTAATCTGGTGGCCCAAGTCAAAATCTAAAGTTGTTTCTGGGTTTACATTGTCAGATGTGTTTTTTACATAGTGTGACTGCCCCATCACTAGATTTACTAGAAAATTCTGACCATGTGTGTTGAGGCAAGTTAGAGCTAAACTTTGCAGGACACGGGCCTCCTTTTTTCTAGGTCATGCTGCAGCAGCAAGGTCAATTGCTAAATGTATTTTTTTGAAGAGATTGAGTTGATTTGGAATGCCCCACCAATGATTAAAAAGCTGAAGGTGATCAAGTTGATTAGTTTTGATGCAGAATTGAGTTTAGTGTAACACGACATTTATTTACTTACTTTACTTACGTTACTTTTATGACTGATCAAAGTACAACCTTGATGATAATGTCAAAACTTAATGTTGTTTAAAGTGATTTGTTAAATAATATTCTAAAAATGCTTAAGTGGAAAGCATTATTTTACCATTTCCATTAGCGATTTTGAGATTTTATTTCATAACAGAATTCCTGTAATAAAAGATACAGCATTCAGTTTTTTGTTCACTTTTGCAGTTTTTTCTAACTTTGCTTTCTCACTCGCCTTGTTTCTCTCTAGCTTCCTTTAATAAGCTCTGTCCTGCGGGGAAGGGGATGTCCTTGTACACCTATCACAGCACTCTGGCCATTCAGCCCTTTTTGACCAGTATTGAACACGTTAATCCTGACACCGGTACAGAAATTTAATGAGAGAAGTCTTTAAAATCATTTGCTATGTTGTTAATCATCGAATCACTCACTGAATATTTGTGTTTGTGTTCCAGAGTTCAAACCTCCGGTAAGAGTCTAATCTAAACTTCTGAACCCTGGGGCAAGAATGAATTGTAATATTTAACATGCATCAAACAAATACAATCCACATCGACAAAAAGATAAGTCACTTACTTTGTCAACAGGAAGTTCCAGTTCAGACAACCACACCGTTGCAGTTTGCGCCAATCATTACACGGCAGCCTGGTAAGTGGTTCAACGGCAATAAACATTTCATTAGAGCTCAGTTAACACAACATACAACACCGAATCAGAAAACCAAATCAGAAAACATCGGGACAGCATAGACAACACGAAAAAAAAGAAGTAGTAATTTCAGTGCAGACAACATAAACACAAAATATGTTGTTTTGTTTCGGAAACTGGAATTTGTAAATACACATAATATCCTCTCATTCAGACCAGAAACAAATTCCCAAAAGAAAGTGGGAGCAATGATATAAATTTCAAAGGGTGTCAACAGATAATTGTAATTATCATTTCGTACAAAAGAAGCATCCAAGAAAGGACTTAAGGAGCAAAGATGGGCTGAGGATTGGCAGTTTCCCTAGAAGTATTTGATAAAGTTATTGAACGGTTTAAAACCACTGTTCCTCAAAGAAATGATAGGAAGAGATGATAAGATTCAAGAAGCTGGAGGAATTTCATTGCGTAAAGGACAAGCTCAACAACCGTGATCTCTGAACAGCGTCAAGGACTCATGAGCTCATGACTATTCAAGTGCCACAATATGTAGTTGCATCCCCAAATTCCAGTTGAAACTGTACTGTGCAAAAATGTTAACAGTGTCCAGAAATGATATTGACTTCTCTGGGCTCAGAGGCATCTGGGATGGACCATTACACACATCACATCTTTTCCCGGCACATCCATGCATATGTCAACCAGATGATGCAAAACCACGTTCTGCACACATTACAAAGTCCTAGCTGTAGGGGAAGAGGGTACAGTTACTTGACTGAGCTGCCTACTGTCCCCACCTGTCCCCAATAGAGAATGTGTGGTGTATTTGAGCAAAGACTTCATACTGTTGCCCACCTGAAGACTTGTTTGCAGGAGGAATGGGACCAAATTACACCTAAAACACTCAGTCCCTAAACATCTTTTGATTGTCACAAAAAAAAATAAACAAACCACAACTTTGTGATTTGGTGTTGTCTATTGACCCTGTTTTTTCTCTCACCTATTTGAGTGTAAACAAAACTCAAGGTTCATGTCTGTAATATTGAAGAACTTGAACTGAACTACTCAGATGGCAAAAAAGAACAAAACCTCTGCGTTATCCATTTAAATTCCTCATTTATGATCATTAACCTAGGCCGAAAGTGTCTGTGTTTAAAATGTTTTATGAACATTTAAATCACCCTTTTCAGTCATTGCCTCTGTAGAGTGTTCTTTTTCAAAAAGTCTCATTTTTATCTCCCAAGTCATCGTGCCGAAGCCAACATCTCCTCCAATAGTTTTGGTTCCTCCTGAGAGTTACTCTCTGGAAGTGTCCCAGACTCAGGTCTCACGTGAGTTCACCTAAAACTGCACTTTTTAACTGCAATATTAATATGATCTACAAGCAAACCTGTGGTTTTGGTTTACATCTCACAGCAATGGATGAATGCAAGCTGAACAGGAATATATGTGGCCAGGGAGAGTGTGTGAACACACAGAATGGTTTTATGTGTCACTGTTATCTTGGATACAGGCCTCATGCGCAGAGAAAGAGCTGTGTGGGTGAGTGTGAGCATTTATATAGAAATATTAGGTACAGTCAATAAAACCCAGGAAGATCTTCTCAGTAACAAACTACTTTCTTAGAGATGCGTATACACCACAAATAGATTTCTCATGGATAAGGATCGGGATTGAGAGTATCGCTAGATCTGCGGGTAGTTTAGCAAGAGTTTTATTACAAAGACTAAACAAAATCAGCAGAAACGTCCCTTAGCTGGGGAAACTTCCCAACAGAGAAACTAAACATGACAGACAGAGAATAAGCGAAATAACAGAAAACTCTGGAAACAGAACTTAAGGTGAAAAACCAACAGATAGGGAAGGTGGATGCCAAGCAACGGTGAGACTGGAGCTGAAGAGATGAGAGAACAAGGGTTGAAGTGCAACCAAGAAGATGAATAACCTGACAGTGGGAGAAGTAAATAGGGACACGAGAGAACAAGCAACAGCTGCGGAAAGGAACACAGATGAGACACAGGTGAAAAGGGAAAGAGACAGAGGTAAACATAAACACGAGAGGAGAAACAAAGGGACGCGCGCAGCAGGCGCACGAGGGAAAAAGAAGCAGAATTTCCGAGGACTGTATAAAACAAGCATATTTTGTATTTAACAACAAGAATTAGTTGAATTAATATTAACATATTATGAAAGCGTAATATTAATTCCATGAAGTGTTATTCTAATATTATTAACAATGTTAATAATTGTCTGATTTATGTTTTTTATTTATTTATTTAAATCTATGCAACGTTCTCATGGTGTGCAGATGAAAACGAGTGTGACTCGGAGCCGTGTGGTCGGGGTGTGTGCATCAACACTTTGGGTTCCTACAGATGCAGTTGTCATTCAGGCTTCAAGTTTGTGTTTCATCTGGGCAAACGCAGATGTGTTGGTGAGTGACCCGCACCAGCTGTTCAAAACCAGTCCAGGGACATAGAATCTCACGCTCTTCTTATTTTTATTTTTTTTCAGATATAAACGAATGCTCTAAGCCTGAAATCTGTGGAGTAGGAGGGCAGTGCATAAATTTGCAAGGCTCTTATAAGTGTGAATGTTTGCCAGGCTTCCGCAGCAAATTACGGAGACAACCTCTTTGTGAAGGTGATGATGGTTTATTGATTAATTTGGTCTGTGATTATTCCTGGAAAAACTCATTAACTTTAATGGTCCTGTCTCTATAAAACAGACATTAATGAGTGTGTGGATCCAAGCACCTGTCCTGATGAACAGTGTGAGAATACTATTGGCTCTTACGAGTGTATACCCTGCCAACCTGGATACCAAGCGCAAGGAGGAGTGTGTTACGGTCTGCAAACATACACACAATGAACCACATGCAAACTGCTTTTATTAATAAAAACAAGCATTCCAGATCTATGGTTACTAATTTTAAGTAACCACAGAGAAGCTTGTGGTTGAGCACCTGAAACACAGTAAAACCTGCAAACACCACCCAGCAGGTTGTTAAAATGACCTACTTTGTATGCAGAAAACTATTTAATAATTTGAAAAAATAGGCTAGATATAATATGTAATGCATACAACTGTTCTGATTCCTCCACATTTGAACCATCATTGTTTACAGTATTTTGAATAGCAGTGGAACATGCTGGAGAAAAACGGTTGGTGCATTAAAATGATCTCTCCCTCCATCAGACATCAACGAGTGTCAGAAGCGTGGCGTGTGTCTGAATGGTCATTGTGAGAACTTGGCAGGATCTTACCGATGTCTTTGTAATGAGGGCTTCCTGCCTGAAGCCGATGGCAAAAGCTGCAGAGGTCAGTGGCTCAGTGCACATACTACTCAGCAGGTTGCTCATTAAAAGCTTCATTTGGGAATTCGGAATGATTCCCAGATAGTTTCTTTATTTTTCATAGATCTCAAAATACAGAGCTATCCAATCAACCCATAAGCAAAAATTTTAGGTTGTGTGTGGGTTTGTGTGTCTGTATGTCTCTCCATAGACATCAATGAGTGTCAAGATAATCCTCTTTGTGCTAATGGCCACTGCATTAACACTCAGGGCTCATTCAGCTGCCAGTGTTACCCTGGTTACCAGCCTACACAGGAGGGAAGCCACTGCGAAGGTGAGTGAGGACCGTGGCAAGATCCATGAACTTAGCTCTGGACTTTTCCCATTTTTTTTGTGTTAATAAGCATTGTACTGTCTTTATATTATGAAATACCCACATTTTAAGTCATTCGTTCATTTCATTTTACAACCAGTTTTATTCCCTTTTTTTGGGGTCACAAATGTCTGCCGAGGTATCTTTTGGGGTAACTCCGGCGCACATCAGGTGAGAGGCAGGGGGACACCCTGGACAGGTCGCCTGTCCATTGCAGGGCAACATTCACACAGACATGTTTCCCTCGCCCAATGTGAGCTTCCGTGACCACCAAAGGGAATAAGCGGGCAGGAAAATGATTGAAACAGTGACAGTTGCAATTAATTATCATTTCACTAGAAACATGTTAGCACAATTAAAATGAACTTAATGTAAACTCAATAGAGTTTCATTAGATAGACGGGTCAGGATGAAATTAAATAAAATACCTTTATCCTAATTCTAACATGAATGAATTATTTTTTAATTATATAATGATGGGGTTGCCAGATATTAAGATAATTTACATATGACAACTTTCATATATGGTCAATGTTTTTTTCTTGATTTATTACTAATTTTTCTAATTATTTTATAACATTTTGGTTGTGGGAACTAACACATTTTTGTATTGAAATGCAGGTTTATTATGCATAAGTTAAAACAAAGTCTTATGGTTTGCCTCTATTGTTTCTTATTTTTGAAAGTTGAAAGACTTAGATTTGTCTTCCGTTTACAAAGGATATTCAAAAAACTTACACATACCAGGTAATAATAATGATGCGATAATGAATGAAGGTTTTCCTGAAAGAGATCGTATTGGAGCACAATCTTTTATTATCGCGTGTTTATTCTTGTATATTCTTACACACAATCTGCAGAACTCTTTAAAAATATTTGTTCATTTTCTGCACAGAAATCAAAAGTTTGTAATTTATGTTAAAGTATGACAAGATTTATTGAACACATCTGTTTACCAAACAAGTACAATGTGAATGTTTTTGATTCTTCTCAGATATAAATGAGTGTGAGCGAGCCTCCAACTGTCAGCGAGGACGCTGCATTAACATGATGGGGTCATACCGTTGTGAGTGCCCGAAGGGATATAAGCTAGTCAGTGGCCGCCGCTGCCAGGGTATGAGATGGTTCCAGGCTTTCTATGCCAACAGGTTCTTTACACCTAGAACTGTTGTTCATGCTGATTCTTCTCTTTCTCAGACATAGATGAGTGTGCAATGGAAAGGAGTCTATGTCAACCTAACGGCGTCTGTGAAAACAGGCAAGGTGGATTCGTGTGTGTGTGCAATGATGGTTTCACACTGTCTGATGACAAACACAGCTGTGAGAGTAAGAATGCTCAAATTCATTAGTCTATTTGGTGAAGTTGCTTTGTTGATTTAAAATGATGAGCTGGTAATCGGTGTTGTGTTGTGCAGTGTCGTCAATACAAGTTCTGCTAGTCCAAAAGCTTACAGAGTAAAAAGAATAAAGGAGATCTTTACAGAATATAAATAGAGAATAAAGCTAAATTGGTGCAGAAAATTGATAAAAAAAGTGCTAAAATTAATTACAATAGTTGGGTCATAGAAGTCAAGTTTACATTTAACAACAATGTGAAAATAAGGACTTGAGGATGCAGGCCTAAAATATCAGAAGCACTGATAAACATTTGTGACAATATTCAGGGTTTCCCCTACCATTAAATAGAGGGGTTCAAAGCTAATTATTTTCCATTGATATTTTATTGTGATTAAACTACGTGTTCCATTGCATGCACTGCTACAATGCTTCCTCCCCCCTGAGAGATGCACCAAAGTAAGCAGAGTTCCGAAGAATTCAAAGTTAATGTGCTGCTAAGCCAAGCAAAGTTTCCGAAAGATAAGATAAAACGTAGAGTTTGTAAGTAGAGTGTTGGCCTTTCAGCGTTGGCCATGACGGACATGCTCCGTCTTCCCGCGTTCCTTCATTGTTCTAATTTTCTGCAGCTGTCTCTCGTTTTCGTTTACAGCTGTCCCCTTTCAGTGTCTCTATTTATTTCCCTATGGCATTTGTCTCTGCGCGGGATTATAATGATCAGTCAGCATTGTAAAGGAACGCTAGCTCCTTATGTGGCCTTGTCTCTTTTTATGGTTACTTTCCAAGTGCCATTCCTGATGTGCTACTTTGGTTTATCTTATTTGGTGTTACTGGTCTGGTTTTTAGTTAGCTTTAGCTGGTTCCTGAGTTTTATGTTATGTGAGGTTTTGCCCTATTACGGATATTTTATGTTTGTTTTCTGTAAAATAAAAGGACCACGAGCCCAGCTCGTAAGACTTGAGTAGAAGGTTGACAGTTAGAGATAGACAGTTGATCACGATGGTTTCAGTAACTCGTCAATACACATTTTCTTTTGGAAGTAACTGATGGAATCTCCATTCATTGTAGATCTACAAAGGTTCAGATTCCACCACACTAAACAATCAAAAAGATAGCCTTCTCAGATCGTTTACCCAAGGGTTCTGGGCAAATTCAGGGATTTAATATTCATAATGTACAAAGGATTACATAAAAAGTGATATCATTTTTCCAGGAATTAATTCAACAAAAATAGTGTGTGTTTGATTTTTCTCATCTAGAAGTTGAAATGATTGAGACTGATAAGAAGGAGTGCTACCTGAACCTGGATGACACGGTGTTCTGTGACAGTGTCCTTGCGACCAATGTTAGTAAGCAGGAGTGCTGCTGCTCTATTGGTGTCGGCTGGGGAGACCACTGCGAGATCTACCCCTGTCCCGTCTTCCACTCAGGTTAGGTTACAAAACAAAACATTTGTTGATGGTGGATAAATGGGTTGTTTAATATATGTTTCCTTGTTGTTTCCAGCCGAATATCACTCTCTGTGTCCTATTGGCAGAGGGTTTTACCATGAGCAGGAAATCATAGAGTATGGATTACCTTTACAAAGAGGTACAAACTTCACATGGTGAAACATAGCATACCGATTCTCAAAAAATTAAATGATATTTCCTTTGCTGTCTTTGTAGATATTGATGAGTGTGTGTTGTTTTCAAATGAGATCTGCAAAGAGGGACGTTGTGTGAACACACAGCCTGGCTTTGAATGCTACTGCCAACAAGGATTTTACTATGACAGCAATCTTTTGGAGTGTATCGGTAAAATCTAACCCACACAGTACATTTATGTCAGAATTCTCTGTGACTGACACTACAGATGCTAAATTTGTGTTTGTTGCATTCTAAGTGTTATGTCAGATCCTTACTTCCCACAAGAATCTGATTCTTTGGGGGATTAAATATATGTGACCTCACAATCTGAGAATGGTTCTTTCTGAAGGAATTCAACATATGTGTGATATAAAATAAAAACCCTGAATGGGTTTTGATTAGGGGTGTAATGATACACTCTGCTCACGATATGATACATACCTCAATATTATCTCCACGATACGATGTGTATCATAATATTTAACAACACTATTTTTAACAAGCTATAGAAATCATCATTGGAAAATGTCATTTAAAAAGTTTTGAGGCCACAAATCTAAAAAGGCTAGAGTCTAGTCTAGTGAATGGTAATGCGATTTAATTTGTGACTGTCTGTGTGTATTTTGTGACTGTCCATCCACTAGGGGGCAATGTTAATGTTATTTATTTTCTCAATGTGATTGAGAGAACTAATTTTATAATCTTTCTAGTTTAAAATTTAAGTAATTGATAATTGTCTCCTAGTAAAACAAGAAGACAAGGTAAAGAAGTTAAAAAAGTGATAGAACCACAATCACCGGAAGAATGAATACACTTCAGCTCCTAGACGATATCTCTCAGGAATCACACGATATGTATTGTGACAATTTTGTATTGCGATATATCGTGCCATGATATATTAGTATTACACCCCTAGTTTTCATTACTGTAGAACAATTGTATATACAGTGGTCCCCAGAGATACGAAAGTTATCCGTTCCAGGGTGACGTTCGTATTTCGAGCAATTCGTATCTCAAAGCAAGTTTTACATGTTAAAAGGTACAGAACGGCTCTTTCCACATTATAAACTTTCTTTTTTTTCAACACCTTGACTCTAACATTAGTACATTATTGTTAATCAATACATAATGTTTCGCTCGATTTAAAACTGATTTAAAGTGTTTTAAGGCGTATCAGGCGAATCAGGAGAAAGGAGCGCAAGGATGTTGAAGCAGACGTGACGTCAGCTGATGTGACGTCAGACAAACAAGTGGAAAATAGAGCAGAAATGTTTGTTTTTGTTCGTATCTCGAAGCAAAAAATTTACCGCGAGACCTTTCGTATCACGAACATTTCGTAACTCGAAGCATTCATATCTCGGGGTACCACTGTACACTACAATTCTAATCTAAAGAAAACCTATAAAAGTTGGGTTTTTAATTAAGGACCCCCAATAAATAACAATAAAATGGTTATTTCCCAACTAGTATAAAGTACATTTTAAATGTTCACTATTCCGTCATTGAATTAATTTTATTCTATTTACTCCGGGCTGCATTAATTTCAAACATATTTATGAACAAAACAGGGAAAAAAAATCAGTTTTGATCAAAACTGTAGGATGTAATCAAAAAGTAAGTCTACCAACTACTGGCTGGAAGAAATTAATATCATTTATTCTGTAGGCCTATAGGAGGCAGTAGAATACAATATCTGTTGTTTAGTGCATATCAACTTCGTTTTTGTATTGAAAACAAAGTAAAAATGCACTATATAATATTCTGTCTATGTTCTGTGCAGATGTAGATGAATGCCATGATGAGTCGCTGTGCACTAACGGTCATTGTGTCAACACTCGAGGCTCATTCTACTGCATTTGCAACTTACCCTGGGTTCCTGATTCCACCAAAAAGAAGTGTCTTTTCCAATCAGTTTCAGGTATGTGTCTGGAATGTGTGACACAAAAGGAAACTTGTAGATAAAGGTTCCTGTCCAAAACATTGTTGCCCTGTGTGAGGCTTGAACTCATGATCTTCAGATTGAAAGATTATTGGTACACAACGGCATTTGTGTATTCTACTTATCTTTTTACTCCAAAAATGTAAAGTATAGTTTAACCGGATTGAAGTCTATTGATTGTTTTTAACAAGGTTATTGCTATAGGTGTCGATGAATGTCAAGATCCAGCGAATTGCAAAAATGGCCAGTGTGTGAATACCCAGGACTCGTATTATTGCCTCTGCTCTCATCCCTGGACCTTGGCAAGTGACCGTAACAGCTGTTTAACACCCGAAGAGCAGGCAGGTGAGTAGTGCTGTGCCAAATTTCTTAATAGAACATGCCTTGATTTCTTTATTTGGTGTCACTTGGACAATAATTGAATAAGAAAGGTAACAGAAAACACTCCAGTGTTTGTGGAACTTCTAATTTGACACTGTGTGCTTCTGATGAGTCTCTCATTTTCTTCCTCCCTCTTGCTTTTCTCTCTATCTCTCCCTCGATCTGTGTATCTCTTTAGTAACGGGTGTGTCTGTGGTGCACCTTTCAGATGTGAATGAGTGCGAGGATCCCTCCTACTGTAGGAACGGGAGATGTGTCAACACTCCCGGCTCCTTCCACTGCATTTGCACGCAGCCTCTCACCTTTAGTGCAGCCCTCAAGCAATGCGTCTATGATGGTGGGTATCCCAAGCGATTACGGTTGGTCATTTCATAATCAGCACTCGTCAGCTGAATTACTGCTGGGCATGGACCGTCATGATGTTTTGGCTTGTTTCCATTTACCATCATGTATTTGTTCAAGTGGCCACTCTCATGTCCTCATCTCTTGTTTTTCTCAGATCGCACGGCAGCTCACAAGGACATATGTTTCCAGGAAGTTGATGAGGATCATATGTGCACAATGCCACGGAATGAGCTGACCGTGACATACTCTGAATGTTGTTGTCACTATGGTCGAGGCTGGGGCCCGGAATGTAGGACCTGTCCAATGAGAAATACAGGTAAGAAGTCCCTTACGCTGGAGGTTACGATGATATGATCATAAATGTAGTAACATGTGTAGCGGGTGACGAGAGAGACAAAGACACAATGGGGTGCACCAAATAATAATAAAAAGGCGCTCTGTCTGGGATGGTGGTGAGCCGGATAGACGTAGACAGGCTCCCGAGCAGTGTGATGGGTTACTCCAAGTGCCTGCATCCCGCTAAATCCAGTGGCATGTGGGTTTCCGGACCAGAGGTGTGGGATCTCGTCTGTGCTGGTGCATCTGCCATGCTTTGGGCTAACCAGATCCATGCACCCTTGTCATCGACTCCTGGTCGGAAATGTGCGGTCCAGTGCCTGACATGCTCATCGGGGGGACAGGAATCCAGCTGAGCCCCAGTGACTCAACTTGCCCGACAAGGACACTCTAGACCCGGTCGGTGGGCACCTCCTGGGGCCCTTTGTCTCCAGGTGGCTCCATCGGTGTCCATTTGCTGCTCCCAGTGGAGGGAAATAGTCTGCCCTCTTTTGCATGCTGATTGATGCCTGCTCTCCCTCTGGGTCACCTTTAAATGCACACAACCTGATGATTTGCAGCTGGCAATTGCACACAGGCTGATAAAACGAACCTGGCAAACGTTCATCATACTCCGGCTCGTCACAGAAAAAACAGGCCTGTGCAATTAATTGAGTTTTGATTATGAGATTGATCTCAGGCTTAAACCATCACAATTTCAAGAAAAATATCTTCTTTGTTTAAGATTATATTTGTGGAGTTTTGTATTTATTTTGAACAGACAGAACAAGAAGAGAACCAGGAAGGTTGGGAAATGACGATTTTTTGCGATTCAAACCCATGTTTCCCTGCACAAACGTGCCGCATAAAAGTCCTACATATATTTACAAAAAAAAAGCACATTGTACCAAATTCTAGCTTGATGAATTACGTAACAGGTCTTGAAAAATATTTATGCAAACTGCTTTTAAAGGTAAAAATAATAATAATAATTTTAAATGATTCGGATTTCATATATTATCAAAATATTTGTGAAACAGCTCTATTTGAAAGTGTGGTGAGGAGTATTAGTATGGGTATAAGAAATGGGACACAACCCTTGATAATGCTCATGTACATCAGCTTGCCTTTCCTCAGTCTCTACAGTATGTGTTAGGAATGCCACAGAAATCAATCTCACCATACAGAATACATAGCTTTAGGACAGAATTACAAGCTTTGGACCTTTGTTAGCTGAGAGGTACTAGCAGAATCCTGTGACCGGTAAGACGTGGGTATAAAAGGTCTATATGTAAAAAGGTAATAATAAGCTTCATTTTGTTGTAGTGCTCTTTAACAGGTTGTGTGAGATGCATCTGGAGACCGAGTCAGATGGAGAGGGTGAATTTCTGGCTGCTTTTTCCAACTACAACCCAGGTGACCATGACAATGTTACACAGATCATAACAACCTAAACTAAAACCTAAAACTTCATTTCTAATCCATTCTGTCGTCCCTTTTGTGTTCAGAGGGAGACAGTTCTGAGGAAGACTCGGATGAGTGTAGCTGTGCCAATGGGCAGTGTGTGCGTTCCTATCTGGGGACCATGTGCGAGTGCAATTCCGGATTTATCCTGGACCACTCACGAACACGTTGTACAGGTGAGAGTTCATGCAGACTAGTAATATAATTACATATTAACTATTGAAACCCAAACCTTCTAAAACCTTAACTTATTATAACCTTAAAGTAGGATAGCCAGTGAACAAATAAAGTGGTCAAAACAATATATATACAATTTTTCTGTTTTTTTTTTTCAGTTTTTCAAGTTTAAGTTCAGGGAATAGGGGTTTCAAAATTAACCTAGATGTTCCCTTTAAGCCGTTCACTCCGATGTATGTCGAGTGATCGATTATGGGATTGCTCCCATAGTCATTCACTCGGCATCCATCAGAGTGAATGCTATTCAATATCAACAGCCAGCCAATATTAGCTAAAACATTTATTAAGAAGTTAGCCGGCAGAGTGAAATAGTTCAGGGGCAAAAAAAGGGGCGGAGTGTTATTCATTTCACTTGTTTACGTTACAAATGCACTTATTATAATTGGCCAAATTTTCATATCAAGTGAAAATGTACTTAGTTCAGGTGACTGAATTTTTTTTAACTTCTTTTACCTGTTTTGTACGCCATAGCTTGACTCTGTGTGGTTTTCAAGGATTTTCCACCTCAACCCTGTACCACTTTTTTCATGTCCTTTTGGATTAGATTTCTAAAGCAGGTTAGTTCAATGTGAGTTCTGCCATTAAAAAAATCTGGTGGAATTGTGAAATTAAATTCAGAAAATCAGAGGCTCTGAGGCCAACCTTTGTGTTCAATGTGTGAAAATGTTTAAAATGGGACATTTTCAATGTATCGACACAGAACTTTTTAAACAGATTCAAGTTTACGTAATTTGGGCCTGCCTTGTTCCGGAACGTGAGTGGTGGAGTATGAACATACAGGAAACTTGTTAAGCTCGGATACGTCCTCCAAGAAGACCCTGTGAGAGTGGTGAAGGGGAAGGATGGTGGGGTCGAGTCTCAGATTTGGACTGAGTCAGTTTCCAGAATAGTTGGATCTGCTTATAAAGACTTGCAATAGTGGGATCATAGAGAGGGTGGCATTCAACTTAACTTGAAACATGTTATGCAAATCAGTCCTTGTTTAGCCATTCAAATCAATCATTAGCTATTTTTGGACCACACTCAGTCTGTGGAAATGTTAAACCTCCCTCAAACACTTTAATAGATCTGTTGTGAAGACAATGAAGGTAAAGTAGGTTTTTCTGCCAAAATAGCAAGAGTATTTAAGTTTATCTGTCCGAGTAATGGTCCGGAAAAAACTGGTCATCTTTGTGGTAAAGGGGTAGAAGGTGAAATTTTGTCAACAACTTCACCTGATTAGATAGAGGAACTTTTTTTTAAAGGTAATGGAGATATTTAATTATATTACAATTTCAAGTGTGAGGAAATACATGTTGTATAATCTTGCTCGGCAACTAAGGAGACTTTTTGATTAAACTCGCCTGTTGGATTGAATCTTTTAAATGGATGTATTTTCGCCTGAAGCCAAATGTCATTGTTATGTGTAAGTCTTTCGATCTCCCTCTCTCTCCAGATATTGATGAGTGTGCTGGTCGGGGGACTGGCCAGAGCCCCTGTAAAAACGCCCGCTGCATCAACACCCTGGGCTCATTCAGATGTCAGTGTAAACATGGATTTGTTGCAGCACGCCGGCCGAATGTGTGCATACGGGCTAGGGCTCAATAACAGCTACAAAACACATCACACACCCCCTCTTCTCTCGTCCAAACCAAACCAACCCAACCATTGATAATCCACCACTAATCTAATGTCTAGAATAGCTGCAGCTACGAACATTTATTCACCAACAAACACTACATTAATCATAAACTTCTGAAATATAAATATGTTGTTATTTCAATGTATTGTAGACTTTGATATTAGTTTGCACACGTTTAAAGAAGTGTCTATTGTTGAATAGGAGATTCTCGAAGGATGTTGCTACTTGTTTGGCTCACTTTTTCCTAGCACACTCTGTTAGAAGTTTCCTTTTTTATTTAGAAATGTTTAAGTTGGTCTCTCTTTGTAGATTATGTTCTCTCTACAATTGCTATATGTCCTTATTTTGTGAAATTTCATTAACTTTGTTTAAAAGTGTCAATTTTTTCAGTTGTCTGTACGTGTTTTTACTTTTGCCGCCAGTGTCATTCGTTTATGGTTGCGACTCATTTTATATGACATTATATTTTTTGTTTAAAAATTAATTTTATTTTGCTTTCTTGACAAGTCACAGCTGTGAGGTTCATTTTCCTAGAATATCTAGAGCCAATGATTATACAGAGATGTACCAAAGACCTTAATTTAACTGAATAAACAAGAGGGGAACTGTCAAGCCCCCCATGCTGTGTGCTGCTGCATAATGTGCTTTTATTTAGGGGTTTGTATTTTTCCCAATTATATTTGGCTTTAGTAATGTGTGCACTTATAGCTAACTAGAGAAAATCCAGACTTGTGGTTTATCTTCTACGAGGACTGAACACTTCCTCTCGGGGTTCTGCTCCATGGTGAGGTTTGTTATCTTTCTATAGACATTACATGAAATGGATCTTTGATGTTCTCAAGCATATGAACGAAGCTAGTCTGATTTTACTTGGTGTAAAGGTTAAAGATATGGTCAGGTTTTAATGATGTGCTTGGTTTTACAGGCTGTCCATTATCTGTGTACATGGATCAATTGTAACTATGTGCCAAACCAAAATATAAATACTTTTTTTCCCTTTTTGATTACTCATGCTCTTTTTACTGATATATTCATCAAAACAATGATTTCCTAATCCCAGCAGTACATTTTTGTACCCCTGATACACACATTTAAGGGAACTCAAATGAGCAGTTGGTGTTTCACCAATGCAGCAAACGCACAAATTGTAAAAACAATGGCAGGGAGCAAAAATGCATCAACATTGAAAAGTAGTTTAGGCACACTTGTTTGTGAAATGTGGGTAAACGTATGGTGACGGAAACAGTCACCGTAAAGCTAATAGAACAGTAAGTCTTCAGCTCCATATAGACCTCAAGAGTTGTCGTTTGTGTGAAATGGTTAAAAAAATGTTCTGATATTTTAACAGCTGGGCACCGTCTTTTAAAAACATTTATCAAGTCTCGTGCATTTATTATTGGCTTGTGAGAAGTTACTTGCCTTGTCTGTCGATTATGTACATAAATTCTCAATTGAGCTAAATAAGTTTTATCTACATTTTCGGAATAATTAATTGATTTTCCACGCTTAAGAGAACTCTTAAGAGTTGTTAATAGTGTGTTATGTTTAACTAGAACATCGCTCTTTGTGAGCAGTACCCAAAAAATCATTTTTTGACGCAATTTTAACTTGCTTTACTATCAGAAGTTAACCAAAGAATGTTATAATCTTAAACCTCCAAAAGATTTAAACATTATTGATTTATTAGCATCTGATTGGACAAAACTTTGTTGTACCTAGACATAATGGAAGCAATATGAGCGTTGATTGGCCGTGATATATGTTTTGCCGTCGTAACCCAGAACACGAATGCCTGTCCAAACTAAGAATTAACGACAATCCGCTCCTCAGCAAAACCGTGCAAAAAAATCTGCCCCGTGTGAGGCTCGAACTCACGACCTTCAGATTATGAGACTGACGCGCTGCCTACTGCGCCAACGAGGCGTTGAAAGCACTTGCATATGTAGTTAATAAATCTTAACAAATTCTTTTTTTTGTTAACTTTTTGAACTCACAACAGAATCTTCACAATGATGAGACGCGTGATCTATCTTGTAATTCATTGACCCATTTTCCAACCCGCTTATTCCCTTTTTTGGAGTCACGGGGGTCTGCCTATCTCCAGCGCACATTGGGTGAGAGGCGGGGGTACACTCTGGACAGGTCGTCAGTCCAACGCTGATCTTTTAATTCCGTAAGACAATTGTTTTTTTAGTTTTTTGTTTTGTTTGGTTTTTTTTTTTTAATTTTGCGGTAATAGAGCGCCCTCTCGCGATTAGAAAAGATGAGATGGCAGGGACGCAACGTTATTTAACAACTTTCGACTGCGATCGGGTGGATTTACCAAATTTCGCCTCACGTTTGATATCGCACACGCATCACAACATCTAAATCGAAAGTTAACTTTTCGTGACGAGATCAAAGTGTTAAAATATGTTCGTGACTCTGTTCTCAAATTTTTCAACTGTGGTAAGTGATTACTTTACATCGACTCGTGTTTTTCACGGTAAAACCAGATTGTCTCGTCGCACGCTGTTAAACTATCTGAAACGGGGATATGCGCCTTTATTTCTCCTTTTAATTATTTGCGGGACTTAAAAATATAAATAAAGGCTCCAGCCACTGGCACACATGACAGTCAGAAAAACGTCGCGATGCAGATAAAACTTACAGTCCACGAGAGAAACATTCAACAGAGAAGATGGGCATCATCAGAGCTGAACAGATGTCCACCCTGAATCTCCTGCTCACAGCACTGTATATCCCCTTACACACCCCTTCGTCCTGCTATATTGCTCTTTTTGTGGAAACGACTTTTTTATTGCCTGTAGAGAAAACATTGTTTCTGGGTTGTACTAAGCAAACTTTCAGACATCCACAAATTACTCCCTAGAGAAATTTCTAAATCTTCTGACAATCTTCTCAGGAAATAAGTTTCCCATTTTGCAAAAAAAGGTAAATCTGACCTTGCATTACCCCAAGGAACACATTTTAACAAAAAGGTAGGTTCATATAGAATAGTTTATTTTGAAAACCACATAAACCAAAAAAATGCAATATGTTCACTATATAGGTAACTACAGACAGTTTCTGCACCTGTGCTCAGTGGCAGTCAATGAACTTTGGCCTTTGCAGAACATGTGAGCATAACATTTAACAACCAAAAAATTTAACAGCCCTTATACATGCCAATATAATAATGGTAATATCATTGCATCAGCTGCAGTCAGGTTGTGGTATCAAAGATCCTTAAATAAAGTTGTAGTCGTTTTGACCTAGAATATCTCTAATTTTAATTTTCGGTTAATATTAGATGTAACCATAGAAGTCAAATAAAACTTTCTGATAATTTTCGAAACAAAAGGCTTCGGGTCCAGTCGGAATCAATGATCGGTTTTTAGCTGCGATAAAAGTGCTTTTGTCAGACATGGAGAATGGATTCCCTATTAATTAATCTCAACTTTACTCTGGGAAAAGTAGGAGAATGAGTCCATATGTTCACAAAACAAAATGCCAATGTAAACTTTTACTATAGCTATAGGCACAAAAATTTACTTTTTGTATAGATCGTAGAAATAGGATGAGTTGTTACTTATAATTTCCCATAGTAAAATCTTTAATAAACACAATAAGAGCTAGTACGGCAAAGATTAGCAAAACGCAACCCATTGTGATGGCTGAATACAACGTTTTATCATACGAGATTGGAGTCTTCTTCTGCCTTTGGTGCCCTGCAATCTTTGCTGTAGACTTAGCTTTGTGTTTGGTGGTAAACTTGAGTGTCCTTGTTGTCATTTCTTTTACTATTCTATTACCAGGTCTTTTAGGTGATATGGGTTCCAAACTACTTACGTTTGATTTGTTTGCTGTTAGAAAAATGGGATTTATTGTCTTGCTTTTTGCTCTACTACTGGATGTTTTACCTTGAGTTGAAGTGCTAGCTTGAGTTATGGTTGTGCGTTTCACACCAGTGTCTGTGTTTATTCTTGTAGGACCATTTGAGATTTTTATAGCCAAAGTATATTTTTCTGTTGTGACTGTAGTTGTTTCATCTCTAGGTGGTTGCACATCTTTTGTTTTTTGTATTTTTAAGTCTGTGCTTGCTGCAAAATTTTCTTTGGTGAAATCTACTTTTTCGGTTTTGCCAACAGTTAGTTCTTGTCTAGTTTTGTTTGGTTGTACTGTTGGTGTTGTTTGGTTGAGTGATGTTAAATGTTCAACTGCCATGGGCTCAGGTATTGACGTTGGATTCGTGATGTTAGCTGTAGTTCTTATTTGTGCGAAGCTGATCGATTCTTGTGTTGATGTAGTGATTCCATTTTGGGTCTGTTTCACAAATATTGGTGCCTTTGTTTCTCTTTTTTGATGAACCTTATCACTAGCTCTGGTCTCAGGTTTGGGTGTGTCTGCAGATGTTTCCACATTTGTACTTTCTACCATCTCTGTACATGTGATGAGTGTTTCATCTGGTGTTGATTCTGCTGTTTCCAGTGTTTCACGCTTTTTTGTTGAAGGTAAAATGTCCATCGCCTTTCCTTCTGTAGTGTCAGATGTGATTTTTCCCCTGCCTGTAGTCTGTGCAGATAGTGTTTGGAATGGAAGTTCAGCTGAATCAATAGCAGATGATGCTCTGGGAACCACGGTTGATCCAGAAATCACTTTCACTGATGCAGTTCCAGGAAAATGTGTGTTTAATTGTGCTTTCTGTGTGTGTTCAGTTCCTGTTAGGGTTTCCAGTGGTGTAGAAGCTTCTTCCAGGCTGTTCATTGAGGATTTCCTTTTATTTATTGAATGATCGAACCTTGACAAGGGCAAAAAAAATTTTAATATCGATAACTGGTGGAAGTTTTAAAGAGGAAGAAGACAAAAAATAATCCTACCCCATCATCCATGACACGAGCAGGCCAGTCACAATGATCACCCCTAGAGAATAATTTGAGCAAGTGATTTAGAACAAATTAGTATTTTTCAAGTTTAGTGATGAGTGAATGCTCACACCTGTGTAGATGACCAACACACGGATAAGTCTGGCAGCCATCTTGCCTCTTTCTCAACTGTCATAAACACAACACCATTACAGTCTGCACAGTATCCAACTTGTAAACGTGTCGGTAGTTATTTGATGTGCTTTTCCGAGAGTATTTGGCCAGGAACTAAACAGTTTTATTCTAGAGTTGTTGGAAAGTGAAACCATAGCAACACACAGTGTATCTAAAACAATATTTTGACGGTGCTATTTAATGTTTGTATGAGGTGTTGGGCTACATGTAACTGCAGTGGTCCATGCATACGTGGTTTCTGAAGGTGAGTTCATGAGGAGCGAAGAGCCAATTAAACTCATATTTGCATGGTGATGTTCACTGTGGCTTAGTCAGGAGAGTGTGGTGTTCTTGGGTAAAGGCAGAAAGAAAAATCTTCTATGTTTGACTTAATTTAGGAAACCCCCTAATAGCCTATTGTGTACCCCCAAGGGTTGTATCCTCAGTTTAGGAAGTACTGCTTCAGCGCAATGCACAAAGCTTATGACGCACATTCTCTGCCTCATTCTTCCAGTCATGAGAACCTTGTTTTGGAGAAGTAACCACAAAAATGTTTCCCTGTACAAATCCATCATTTTTTGGTTGTGTACAAGTTGTTAATCATGGCTTGGGTTTGAATCTTACTAGTGAACTAAGTCCCTTTTTCTCTATACAAATCCATCCATTGCTAACCACCAAACATCTTTATAATCCTTTAGCAACAAGCTGTTTTGCAAGTATTATGTTTGGAATCTAACAAATTTAAGATCCCACCAACATCTCTTAAGTATTGCATAACTTGCTCATGGTCACGATCTATGGCCACCGTGCTATAACTAACCAACTAGGCAGTCCATTGTGTCAAAGAACTGTAAAAACATATGCCCAGAAAGGAAGCTTGGCAGGAGCTCAGTATAATGAGGCTGTTTGTGATTTAAAAATATTGAAATTAATCTTTAGCTTGATAAAGGTTTTTTATGAACTTATGAGGTCAGCAACAGCAGAAAACAACTTAATCTTACTTCTTCAGTAAGCTCCATATTGAATCTGTGATTAAATAAAAATGGTATGGAAGACACTTCCAGTATGCACTGACTTTAATAAAATAGAAATTTTATATTTATATATCTAAAAATTGATACATATATTTTATATCTCTCTCCTTAGATTTTATACATATTTTAAAATCTGTACATTAACAACAAAAAAACCATGAGAACACTTATTATAAAGCATTTTCACCTAAAACATGCATTTTCACCATTATAAAATAAATACATATTTCACGTGAGATGGCTAACTTGAACATTTCCAACATCTATAGCTCTATTTTCTTTTTGGATACATCATATATATATATATCGCAATCCACATATTAAGTCATTTTTATTAGAGAAAAGACTAGTTACACAGCAGAATTTGCATTTTTTTAAAAATAAAAGAAGAATTCATGACATATGAAAGTTATGAAGCATATTTACCTGTTGAACAATTCAATGTTAACCAGCTGTAGTGTATCTCCCGTTCCTGAGGCACTGAGCGTTTGGACTCCAGCTTATCACTTAATTTGCATGTTAATCAGCCGTCTACTTCACACACAGTTTGAATGTCTATTAGATGAATAGTTTCCTAGTCCATCTTCCAGGCATCCTTATACCTCCAGACCTTAAAGTGTCTGGGACTGCCCGTTTATGGAGTTGACTTGAGAAGTTCAGCCGTCCGCTAAATGGTAAGAGAGAGTTATAAAGATAAAACAGCTTTTAAAAGAAGTTATTATTTTTACGAAGATATTATAAAACTAAGAATAGCATTCATGGCTTGGCTTGTGACATGTGACATGCATCTCAAAAATGGTTGCTTACAAAATGTTTCTGAAAACTCAATTTCAGTCATGAACAATGGCGTACTTGAAGTGGAACAAAATATATCCACTAGAGAAACACAACACAAACCTTGAACAACTCTATTTGCAGCCATTACCCCCAATACTTAGAGCTCATTAGAATCTGAACAAGATCTTTCATGTAAAATTGTCAAAGTGCTTATAAATGTATAGAGCTTCTTTCACAAACACGTATATATTTAAAAAAACTGCATTTATTCATGTAACCACATTAAATTAAGCAGATTGCAGTGAATTTCACCACTCGAGGGAGCCATTCACTTACGTGAGCAAGGTTTGAACACTGCATCTGGAGCTATTTCCACATCAAAGGAGGTGAGGCCGATGATGTGGAAGGATTTTGATTGAAAGTTAGTTTGCTTTCAGATTTACTTCTTCCGTCATCAACCTACACATCCCACTTGTCATCTGGTTGTTTCATAGATTGTGATTTGCTCTTTATGAGTCATTCTCAAGCTCAGAAAATGCTCTGTATCTCTCCATGCCGTATGACTCATGGTCCTTAATCAGGGTTATAGAGAAGAGCCTCAGCTTGACGATCTGTTTATTTAGATGAAGTTGTTTTCTGTCACTTAGCTATACTGCTGTCATTGCTGAAGTGTGCTCAGTTTGTTTACAAGGCTGGATCGGGGTGACTATAGCCTATATGTTATCGACTGAGCTGTGAGTACATCATTGGGAAATTCTAAATGGATGCATTTGTATATGGCTATGAGCTTTAAAAAAAAATTTTCATGTGTGTTTTTCAATAGAAATTCAATAGACCACTCACTGCTCCTTGACCTAAACAGAAATAAGACTTTAAGAAAAATTTAAGTAAAAAAAAAAAGCTTTTGTCATTTTTCAATGTAGGTCCTGATTGGTCAGAGGTGTTGTTTATGCACATTTGAAGGCACAGTTTGACTAACTCACACAGAGAAGCAGCACTTCAATACAAAACACTGGGGGAGCCTAGAACACAGACTTGTGTCTAGGGGTCATCATAGATTCCTGAATTAACTTACCAATGGGAATTTTGTAGTATGTTATTATTACACAGCCTGTCAAATGTGACCCTATTTCAGTTTTTTTTGCTCATATGTGAATCTGATCGGATCTGATCTATGATAATGTTAACAGAAAAAACATGCATCCAGATATTTTGAGATCAGCTTCAGGCATCATTCATATGTGGAAATTAATCAGATCTGCAACAAAGTCACTGTCATGTAAACAGGCAAACCACATTTTCTGGTGCATTGTGAACATCATTAAAGTGTAGCAATTTAGAATGACCAGTTTTATGAGGTGCATGTGGAAGCGGATCAGCTTCAAAACCACAAAAAAATGGTTCAATGGAGAAGGAAAATGCCCTTTTTTCTGCTCTCTCTCTCTAAAATAATTTGGTTATTTAAAGTAACAGAGAGAAACAAAAAATATCTTTTCCACTTCGCCCTACTACAACATCCTGGGAACCTTGTGCATGTTACTATGGCAGTGTAAGCACACAAATTGGATAAGGGTCGCATTAAAAAAAAGTGCAAAAACAAGGTGAAAAAAATTGTAATTGAGTATCAAGGTTTGCAGCGCAAACAAGGTTTTCGTTAACTTTTACATGGGAGAAAACAGGAGAATGGCAAAAGAGGTACATTCTGCTTCATCACGTAAATCAGGAGAAACTTGATGGCAAGAGGTATGACAAGAAAACTTGGCTGACTGGATGTGCCAAAGACTTCACGATCAGACCCAGGTGTAACTGATTAGATTCCCATTGTAGTAAAAGGCGGAAATGGTCCAGCCCTGTGGTTTTAAGTATCAAGTAACAACGGTTTAATGTATAAAACGTAAAAGCACTAAATCTGATATACCTTGTATGTTTAAATAAATAAATATGTCATTGACAGTTTACTAGTTTAGTGTGCCATGGGTTTCTTCTTGAAATATTGCCTATGATCATCCCTGCCCTCTCTGAATAAAATTTGGATATTCATCTCATCAAGATTTTGAACACATGGAGGAATGCCTTCTTGTCTGACTGCTGAGACAACACCAAACCACCTCCATTGATGGAAACATTGACTTCAATAATGAATGGCTTGAATGGGTTTAAGTCTTAAGCTGATGAAAAGTGTCTACAGAAGGATTGGGGTTGTAATTATACCACAACTTATCTGATGGTAGTGATTAGCAAGAACCTCTGTAACTGGTCGGTTTGGGTCAATCAATGATGGCTGAAACTTTGTGATCCACGGTGTCTCCTAGTGTGCAGAGAGTCTAGTCTAGAAATGACGAGAATATTAATGAAACTCAGTTTTCATGTCTTAGATCCATTTGCTTCTGGAGGTTGTCGATATAAACTCCCACAAATACATGCAGGTACTCATGGAAGACTCAAGCCATAGCTCACTGTTGGAGAGATGGATGTTACCCTCAAATCCTAAATGAATTTGAGAGGAATTTACAAATTTGAGGGTGACTAAATCCCTCCTAGTATGTATGGAAGCCTGTAAGAAACATCTGACCCCTCTTACTATCATCAAAGATTGTGCCACCGAGCATTGTAATCTCACTGTTGAATTTAACCTGCCATTAAATCTGTCAGTAAACGTTCAAATGCTATGATTGGTTGAATACTCCTTAGCCCTCATCGAAAAAATTGGAAATCTTACCAATAGACCCTTATACTAGTACATACCGAAGTTATGAAGATAAACAGATTGTAGAAACATCATATTAGAGATAGTTTGAATTCCATCTGAGCAGTCTGGCTCCTGTTTATTTCAGGATCTCAGACGCATTACCATACCCTGAGCCTCTGATGCAGATGGCTCTGCGTTTCAATGGCTGGAGTTGTCCATGACACTGAAAATCCCACCATTCTATACCAGTTGCAGTTGCATAGCAACAAGAAGCATCTCATAGCTTGCTCCAGTTACACAGGGTGAGAGATGAGAGAAAGTGAGAGAGGGGATAAGCAGATATTTTAACATACAGTAGCATGGTTATGTAAGCTGCAGATTCTGTTATGGGATGGTGTATGTGCTGAATAAAAGAGAGAGTATGTTATTAATAATATTACATGGAAATTATTACTCATGTGTGCAGAGCTTATCCTCATCAGATAATGCTTGGATCTGCAGCCCTCAGCCCTGTTAAATCTTAATTAGCATAATGAGAAGGCAGATGATTAGGTCAGCAAGTCTCTTGGTACCAAAATATAGGGCACTCTTGCAGACTTTGTGACAAAAGTGAGATTTAAAATTAAACCTCACAAATTAAATCGGAATGATTGCAATGAACACATTGATGCAAAATCGTACCATCCAACCTGGTGATGACACCTGTGCTGTCCCTGTTAAAACTTGCCCTAAATCTTTGGTGAACAAATCACAGAAAACCTCATAATCAATCCGCAGTGCTAAACTATCAAATAAATAATTTTGGATAATAAAAAAAAATAAGCCTCAAAGTCACAGAGTGAGTGTGTTTACCAGCACAAACCCTGAGAAAGTGACATCATTAACAACAGAAAGCCTAGCTGGAAATACAATAGCTAGAAATTGTTGTTATATACTGTACCTGTAAAAATATAAAGTCTATAGATGTCTTTGTCACTTAAATGCCCCCAACAAGCGTCACTTTAAAATTCAGTGAAGGCTTTTGGTTGCATTTAAACTGTGTTTGTGTAATTACCCTGTGTTTAAACAAGGAACAAAAATGTCAGGAACAAAAGTTCTATGTTTATTTAAAGCTGGTCATCTTATTTGTTGTGTGGAGTCAAATTCTTTTTAAATTAAACCTGTTATCTTCATCATAACACTCGGTTTGGCACTTTTCTGTATTAAACAGAGCCATTTTACTGCCTGTTTTGCCACATACTCTCATCGGAGGGGGTATGACCCTGTGGTAAAGTGAATACAAACCGACAATTTAAAAACTACCAAGAACATATTTTACATCTATTAAATTAATTCTTTGCAGCAGGCAGCATGGGGTCCTCTCAGACAGAAGGGGGATTGATGCCATGAGACCTTTCTCAGAGGTGTTTGTTCTCCACATTTTAGGGTGGGTTTCCTCCCACAGGTTAAAAATATATCTTCTGCTGAAATGAAAATTCCTAAAACTGCCTCCAGAAGTGGATATTAGCGCGAATAGTTTATGGATGAGTCACTGCAGAGAGTTGGTGATGTGTACTGGCGATGTGTTCTGAAGAATTATCTGATCCTAATCTGGACTAAGTGAGAAAGAAATGGATTTATTTCCAAATGCACAATCAAGTATTACTCTAAAGACAATATGCAGTTACTCAGTTTGGCTCTTAACCTGCCTGCAGTTCCTTTATGGTGATCTCAATAGTGATGCAGTACACACGCACAGAACAATATTTAACACCCCTGAAATCAATATTAATTATTCAAAACAGTACACAAGGTTCTGAATAAACATGAATTTCCTAATGAAAATGCTACTCGTTCTAATGAGGTCAAAGATTATGTTTATACTAGAAGCTATCCAGAAGACGATTTATTCTGCACATCTTGAGGCTTGTAGATTTAGGGAATAAAGTGTCACTTTGGCTATATGGAAGTATGTTCTGCAGTGAGAGCGAGAGAGAGAGAGAGAGAGAGAGAGATCTGTGGGTCTTGAATCTGTGTCCTGGTTTGAGATGGCTATTTTAGTCTTGATTGATTAAAATAGTTCTGAGTTTTAGGGCACCTTTCTGGGACATCTGGGTTATTTCACGTTTCAGGAATGATGCGACTCCGTACCATGCACTGTGAGAATATCTTTTCTTCCCATGACTTCCCCCTCTTTTCCCCTTTAATCTTTGTTCAGTCTTATCCACTCTGACTACGGCTTTCGATTATGTAACATTGCCTTCACATGTTTTTGCTGTTATTTTTATTCAGATTAAATGCTGAAATGAGGGCAACATCACATACTGTTTTAAAACTGACAATTTGTGACCGTGGTTCCAATCTCTGTTTGTAGATGAGGGATTTCACACTTTAAAACATTCCTATGTCATGAGGGAAATATTAGCATTTTGATCTGTAAGATTACAGCTTTATAGATTTTAAAGCAAATACACTTGTTCAGCACCAACTGTGGCATGCTAGACCTCAAAAAAACATGGCTACAGTCGCTTTTCCTCCTCCAGACTTTCCTCCTGCAGGTTCTTCTGTATTTAGCCCTGGAGAGACACGTTTGACTCTGTCTCTTGTTCAAGAATGTCTTGACACAACGAACAGCTTAAACCCATGTCCTGGTTATGTTTGTGGGTTGTGGTTCTTCAAGAACCGATTCTAGCTGCAGTCTACTCTTTGTGAGTCTTCCCCAAATTTATGAAAGGGGTTTTGTTTCACAATCCTCTCCAGGGTGCGGTTATTCCTATTGCTTGGACACTTGCTGCTTTTTTGTCTTTTGATTCTGTTCACATCTCTTAATGTGCTTGGACTTCTCACAATAACCAAATTGTCAGTTTTAATGAATTCAGGGTTTTAATTCGTTGTTAGTAGTTATAACCACCAAAATTAAGAGAAATAAACACTTAAAATATATGAGTGTATATTGATATATGTTTCACACTGGTAGGGGGTTATGAGACTCCCTCCCCTATCAGATATTTAACACTACACCATAGATTCCAGAAAATCTTAATATAAATGAGACTAATATGGTATGCCTTTGCTGTTTCCACAAAGCTCAAAACGAAACTTATGCTTACAGCATCAGCTCCCTTATGATATTACTTATTTATTTGCTACTTATATATTCTTGACATTATTGCTGCAGCAGTATCCTGGTTTCCTGTGTAAACCATGTTTTGTCTCATATATATCACAGATATTACAGTCCCTTTGCAGTTTTTAAATCTCGGTATGTGTCATCTTTTCTAAAGATGGCTAAAATGGAACATATATGTGACCTTGAAAAAACTTGTTTCTTGAGGATAGGTTGAACGTAATGGTGGGAGAATGAGAAACAGAGCAAGAACAGAAATAGTTTGCTTGTCCCACTGAGATGACTCCAGGAGGTTGCATGAGGAATATAAATATCTTTTAGTAGGTCGTGGAAAGAGTGCAAAAAGAGAGATGGGTATAGGTTAGAGAGAAAGACACTATTGGAAAAGAAGAATCTAGTTGGAATTGTGACTCGATATAGGATTTCACTGGTGCACAATTGTGAGTCAGGGCTATCGGTAGAGCTATCTAAACTATGTTCTCTACTCGTCCACACAAACTTGAAGGTTATTTGCTCAGATATACAGTAAACATATTCAGTAAAATTCTGCAGTGGTCTCCTAATGCTAACATTGTTTGAAACTATACATAATATTATTTTGGTTTTGTGACCATGTGTGTCTTCCTGCAAGAACTACTCAGCAGTGCTGTTTTATATACAATTGTATGGAATTTGTCAAACAATAAACTAGGCGTTGACAGATGAATGAAGATTAAATGGAGACACAGACAACCACTCACACTCCCATCAACTCACCTGAAGAACCAACCAACCAACCAACCGGTAAGTTCAACCCAATCTCCCACAGTGATGATCTTTTTGATCATCCAGTTGTCAGACATACGGTTCACACTCCCTGACACACTTCCTAGCTGTGTTGTGTCTTTTTAGGATTCCACAATCACTCCATTCTGTCATCACTCCAGAGAAAAGTGGGTTCTGCTGGTTCTGATTCTTCCTCCTGTGGGAATCTAACTGATACGCTGTGTTTCGCTTCCTTTAAGGGATCTCGGGTTGACTGTTAGGTGTTAACAGAATGGTAAACAAAGCCAGCCTCTGGGAAGATGCAGCTCCATCTGATGGACTTGTCTGGCAGTGTAAGGGAGTATTGGTTCTCTGTTTCCTACTCCTGTAAACAAACTGATATTTGGGATCAGCTGCAGATTCCATGGTTCACTGATTATGGAGATTGCATTTCCATGGCAATGGAAAAAAAATAGATCCGATTTTTAAAATAATCAGAACTTTTTTGTCCCTCTCTCTCTGTCTTCTACACCCAATCACAGTCCATTTTATCACCACCACTCCTGTTCCTAATTTTTATGTTTCACTACTCACCCAATGCCTGCCTCCTTTCTGCTTTTCAGTTCCACAGTATGTCTCCAGGAATCATGTGCAGCATTGTTTTTATGTTACCAGTATTTTTCCAAATCACGACAAGGTAAGGAATTTTGAAAACGTGTTTTCCTGGATGTTGGAGGTGGCGTCTTGTCATGTTCCGTGCTTGCCTTCATTGCTTTGTTTACAAAGACCAGATGTAATGGCGGACGAAAGAGTGCTGTGTTGAAGTTTGCTGTGCTATCACGTCTTACAGCATGTACAAGATTACATTTTTTTAAAGGGCACGTGTGGAAGTGTTTTTTTACATGCTGTGAGAAAAAACTGTTTTCATAAAACAATTGAGTAAAGGGTTCATGTGATTTCTTCTTTGAAAACGAGGCATTTTCATACTCAGAATGCCTACACACTGCATATTTATATCGCTTTTCATTATATTTGGAATGTTCTGAAATATTTCCATAAGATGAATAAGCAACTGATGCTTAAACTTCAGAACACAGTCTTGACCATGAGTATTTCAGCCTTATTACTGTACTGTACTGTACGTTCTGTGAGGAAAGATCAGCCAGTGTGACTGGTATAATTCAGAGAATCTGTGGATAAATAGATGGACATAAAAAAGATTAAACAGAGGCAGAGTGAGAGACTGAATGTGCTGCAGTGAGCAGAAAGTCTGGTCTATTTAAGCAGAGCTCCAGCCAGTCTGTCCCAGCTAGAGCAGGCCCCAGTACACATGCATACATGCCGCTGCCCACTCAGCTCTTTTGCTTTGTCAGAAAAACTATTGTTCACTCTTTCAAAAGGGGGGACCAGGTAGGAATGGGGACCAGAGTGGGTGTGACAGTCTAGAGATTTATTGAACAAGAACCAGACATTTGACGGATCACTGAATCAGGCTGAACCGATTCAGTCTTATCTAAGTTCACAAATGTTCTGCTAAAAAAGGAATATCTGTATACAACATGTGCTGTGGAAGAATATGTACTGTGAAATATTCCAATTGAACATTTATTTTGTCTGTATTAGTTTATATAGCTAAAATGTGTATGAGGGTAAAATAAATCACCTTGTTCCTTCAGAAAACTTGTGAATAGAGTAGAACTGTGTGACTGTTGATCTTGTAAAACTTAAAATCCTATATCTTTTCTTCAAGTTTTAAATGAAATGGCAGATGCTTGTTCACACTCGGATTTGTGTCCTTGATTGGTCTGGATTTACCAACATGTGGGACACATGCCCAGAGGCTCAAAGTTGACCCCCAACCCCCAAAAGAATTGAGTCCCCATCCCCCAATCTCAGACATCTATGTGTAAAAACACATTAGACCTTGTTTGCGTCATGGTTTTTTTCCAGCTCCAATTCAAGAGCTAATAGTTTGTTTCTATATGCAAACATATCATTACAAGTATAACTTGCAAAAACATATATCTTGCTGGGCAAGGCTGCTTGGGTAATCGACATGCAATGATGGTGAAAATTGGTCTCTTTCTCTCCCATTTATGATATATATACAAAATATGACATTATATATGTTTTGGAGCATTTTACAGATATAAACATAAAGACATAAAAATATTGGTGAAAAAAAAATCTATAAATTGTGTTTGCTAAGCAAGATGCCACCTAAATACTAGATTTTTTTTCCCAAACAGCATGGTGCATTCTGCTCAGGGTCTTCAGTGCCAGTGTAAATGGCCTTATATGGATTCATTTCTATTAAAACTGATTTCAAAAAGCCTTCTGAAAACCTCTGCAATTCTAAACATAACGCCCGCTAAATTGTAAAATTCTCCACAGAGCCTTCAGGAGATGGGGGATGTTGTTTTGGACGTAGGCAAACTCCCTCAGTATCTTATCTTCATGTTGAAGAGTTATTCAATCAGAATGGAAAGGATGGACTGCTGCACAACTGCTGCAACACAACAGATCCAAGCTATGATCACATGTGCCTCTGATCAGGTTCGATTCAGATGACCTCCTGCTGAGGCTGCATCTAAGCACGCAGCATCTTCAGTGAAAGCAAAGCTTTCCAGAACCAATTAGACCAAGATCCTAAGGACTGATAAGCATGAAGATATCAGGTTTTGTGAAAAGTGTCATTGTTCGACTTGAGAGCCAAGTAAAATCCAAGATCTGGTTCTTTAGGCACTGGATGTTCTTCAGGAGTCATGACCTAACCTTACACATTACAAACAAATCTAAAATAAAGATTACAGCAATATGTCTTAAATGTTAAGAAGTCCTTAAGTCTTTCATACATGGGTCTGCACAGATAAAGTTTATGATCCTCATGGAGTAGACAGTAGATTCTGAAGCCTGACCAAACCAACCATTTACCACAAATTCCTCTCTGCGGACTCTAGAAACTCGACATTGCGATTGAACTTGAAGCCTTAGATAACGCACAGAAAATTGACAGATTTGCTCCTTGATTTTTGACCCTTGGCATCTTTTACGATATCATTTGTGTTAATCGCTTATGTTGCATGTTTGTAATGATACCTGGATTACAAACTATTCCAAGATTGACTGTGAGATGCCATGATCTCCATATTTTCTCCCACTCTTCCAAGTGTTTCCCCACCTGATTCCTCTTCCGCCCGATTAGTTTTCTCAGGTGTTTCCTGTCTCATCATTATGGGTTCTGCTACTTTAGCTCCTTTTTATCTTCTCTAGGTTGCTGGATTATTGTGTTTTCTTCACTATGAATTTTCATAAAAAGCCAGGCTCCCACCGCACCGCACTGCACCGTACCGTACCGTACCGTACCGTACCGTACCGTGTTGTGCTATTATAATTTTCTTCAGTGAGTTAAGACTCTAATCTGTTTGTCATTTCTCTGCCTTTAGTTTATTGTGTTCTACTTTGGAGAAGGGTTAAGCTATATTTTTCCCCTTGAGAGCTTTATGTCGAACTTTCCATTTTGCAAATTAACTGTTCAGTTAACCCTTAAGTTCCTACTGATGAGTTCTGTCACCAGCAGTTTTTGATAATGTCCCCCCCCCCCCCACTGCTTTTGGTCCACCTATTAGTTCAGCTGCTGCTTTCTCACCTCCCCAAACTCTAGTTTGAATGAATCAAACTAAACAAGTTTGGTGTGTGTCCATTAGGAGTGAATGTTTGTGGTGACCTGTAATGGATTGGGTAGGCCTTATCAGGACAATGTGACCCTAAAAAGGAACCAACGTGTGAAGAAAATGGTTGAGTGAATGAATACTAGCTCACTGATGTCTAAAGTGATGTGGTCCAGGCTAGTCAGTGCTCAATGGAACGCGTATTGTAGGAAAACACAAGTATCTGAAACACTTAACGAATAAATTACATTAAAAAATCACTAGTTGTGAGCCCATGAACAGACTTTTCAGATGCGCACCGCTGTCTCTGAGTGCTGGGGCGCGCTTTATGTATGAGCGCGACGATGATGCCAGAGAGCCCCCGCAGGCCCCCTCCTCTCCACCATTCATTCTGTCGTCTATCAGTCGAACTAAAGAAAGACGTGAGCGGCACCCCGGAGGTCGCGTGGACACCGAGGGTCAGAAGCGTTACTGAGGAAACCAAAAGAATCGACGTGAACTGAAATAGCGGATTGGAATTGGCGTGGTTACCTGAGCTCACCGTCAGACGAGGATTCGCCGTTTGTTTCATAACCGCCCGCGCTGCCCAGACTGAAAAAAAGCCCACTCACACGCGGAACGATGCGGATCTAACGGAACATTATCGAGGCTCATCTGGCTTTTTAGCGGGACAAAAAACGAGATACCTATGTGATCTGGACGAAACCATTCTCTTTTGTCTTATCCCGAGAGAAACGCAGGGATTCGTTGGGTTTGAAAACACGGCAACGGTAAGTCGATTTGTTAATGTAAATATTTAAGATTTTGACTCGAATCCTGGGAATTTCACCAAGGTTATCTAAATTGTAATGTTTGGGTCGCGTGGATGGCCATGCTGCTTGTCTTTTGTCTCGGCGTGTGTCCGCGTCCTCCGCTCATTCAGTCCTGGCCAGACCTTCATGTGGGCTTTCAACACAAACCTTACGGTTCAAATCACAAAGTTAAGGGATACATTGCTGAACAAATGCTGCTTGTGGTTAAACAGCGGCGCAGTGTTATCACACGCGTCTCTTTTACTTCTCTGGGACGCAATCTCTGGTGTTATTTTGATTTGTCAAAGGCGATGGGGGGGTGCGAGCATGGCCTCACTAGCTGTTGCGCCGTCTGTATCCGAGACTGGAAAAGCATCACCGAATTCAGTGCGTTCGCCTGCACGCCACAGCTATATAATACGGATGCAAGGAACGCTATCTTTGGCAGATTAAAGCGTTCATTGGGTGCATTTGGCTGGACATGGCAGCTATTGTCATTGACCGCTGTTTAAATAGAGCGATGGGGCTAGAACATGGGATTTGGTGGCATTAACGCCGCATGTGGTGCAATATTTAGGGGAAATTGAGGCCTGATCTGGTCCGCGGTCAGTTGGAAGCTATGGAATTGGCTTTAAATGCTGTATTTGGCACATAAGGTTAAATTATAGTTCTGGACATGATGTAGCTCGCTAATTCTGGTAAATGCTTTTTTTTTCCTTTGGTGAACTGCACCTTTTCTGCAGGTGAGTTGGAACTGCAATGGTTCCACTTCCAGGTATTTGTGTGAAAACCCCGATTCTAATCCTTACATTTGGAGACAAAATTGATAATTACGCATTTTTCCTAATACTTGTGATGTGTACCAGCAAAAAGTCAGATTTATTGTAGTTGCTTAAAAAAATAATATAAAGGTCAATATTAATTAAAGCCTTGGCTTTAAAACAAACCGCTTGCTATTTTAACCAAAGTTGCATGATTAACTAATGTAGTTAAGCATTTACATTGCACTTTAAGCTCAGGATTACAATATTGCAAAACAGCTAGTAAAATAACGTGCACCGTCACAATGGCAAAGACAAAAGAGATTAGTTTGTACTTGAGAAGTAATTGTTTATGTTTTGTAAAGATGGTGAAGGATGTACACGTTTTATCAAAGGGGTTTGAACTGTCAAGAAATACAAGGATAAGTATTATCAAAACGTTTCAAAAGACCAAAACAGTAAAGAACAATGGAAGACAGAGGCATTAAGCGAATGATTTCAAAGATCAGTTTGTTGCAATATGCACTACGACTTCTTTAGGACTGAATTTAGGAGAATTGTAAAAATTACTGAAAGATGTAGGCCAATTAAATAATGAAAAAGCATATCATGAAATGTCATGACCCCCAGGTGGAGCTATAACTTAGGGTGTGCACTGTAGATGTGTTCAGACATGGACTGCCAGTATAGTTGGAAAATTTGGACTGAACAGATATTGTATGGCGGAGATGACAATTTCCACTTCATGGCAAAATTTCGACTTTCAGCGGCTGCTGTAATGCTTTACAGTTTAACACCCAACACACCTTTAGATGTAACTTATCAAGTTTGGCGGTGAACAGATAAAATGTCTAGGATGAGTTGGTTAAAATACGACACAGGCAAAAGTGGCCATTTTTTAAAGGTTTTTGCAAAATATCTGACTTCCTGTCAATTTTGGAATTGTGATCCTTATTTAATTTGATTTGCCTAACTTAGGAAGCACTCGTACACTGCTCTGTCATTGGCTCAGTTCAGCATATCTAAAACCACTGTATGAAATATCTATCGTTAGAGTGTGGATTGTGTAAAAGTTGACTGTCTAGGGGTAGGCTTTGGATAGCCTCAACATAGCCTCAATTCAAATTGATTGTTTGGGCAACTCAAAGTAATTTGAAACATGCTTTGGTCATTGCGCATCACTTACAACCTGCTCCTTTTTGCTCTTCACACATATTTGGTCTGAAGTTGAAGGTGTGTAAAGACAGAGGTTGGCATTTCGCTTTGGACAAGATCTTCGTGAACAGGAGGCAAATTTCAAGCTGCTTTCAGTGTTTAGGCAGACAATCATTGCATCTCTAAATGAGAATTGAGTGCATCTCTCCAAGATTTACAACAATCACGGTTATTGATGGATAAGTTATGCGGATGCTTAGTAAGTCAATACCAAATAAAGAAAAGGCCTTCAATCTATTCATATCTACATCCTCAATTACATTGTTAAACATGAGATTACTTCAAATCTTGACAAAAACTCTAGATGTACACACACCACACTAGGGCTGAGTGATTTTACCTAAAATCTAAATCCTGATTAATTGAAGATTTTAGCTTGATTATGGAATGATTTTATTGGAATTATTATTTTTGCTCTCATTATTCACTGAGAAGTTTTATACAGTATCAATGCACACATATTACAAGCAAGAGATTTTAGAATAAAGGGTACAGTACTTGATTATTAAAATAATTGAAGGAAACACTGTCGACTATCTATGACTATTTATTGAACATCAATAAACAAACAACTGAAATTAAAGGACACATTGCTTTAAAAAAACATTCACCGAGCGGGGTCGTGTGACTTCATATGTGTTTGTAAAGGGAAAAGTAATTGAAATAATCTACCTGGAACATAATGTTCGATTATAGATTCTGAAAAGTGATTACGATTACTTTTTGAGGAATTGTTGAGCCCTACACTACACTATGCTTTATTTGTACATGACAATGGTGCAACGGTATATTTTTATAAAGTACAGTGTTTCCCCTGGGATCATGGCCTTGGGGGGGGGGGGGGGTGTTATGGGTGGTGCGGCAAAACACTCACACAAACACTTAATAGTGTTTATATGTTTCTTTTAATTGCAGTATACCAATATATTATAATGTCTGAACAATTACTGTACAATAACTAAACAACTGTACACTGAACTAAACACTAAACATCAGATTTATTTTAATATGTTAATTGTTCACAAAGTGTGCAGCTTTTGTCACTGCAGTGCATCTTTCTGGGCTTCTGAAAGAACATTTCCAGAGCATCTTGGTATGGATAGTCTGAAACTTCTAGCCCATTTATTGAGATCCGCATGCAGGCTGCAAGATGGTCCCCTTGCAGTCTATTGCGAATGTCTGTTTTGACCTGTAAATACATTAACTGTTAGGCTTTAAAAGTGATAACTGATAGTAACAACAGTAAAAATCAACTTAACATAGTGATGGTTTAAAGCAGGAAATGCCATTGTATAACTAACTAGCTAGCTATTAATTAAGCAATTTATTTATCAATTTGTTCATTCATGCTTGTGTGTATTTACTTACTTACCAAGATCAGTCTTGTACAGCCAGGGGGAGTATTTCCCCTCTGACAGCCAAGCTGGGTCAAAACCTGTCGTTCTGTGGTGGCTAGACTTTTGCTGCTTGTCAGGGGCAAGACATGCAGCACTTGGGCTCTTTTCTGTACTTTGATTCGGAGTAGGAAAGCTACACCGGCTGCTGCTCGCAGCAGAACACGTGCTGTCATCGTCACCACCTTGGGAGCGTTTAAAAAACGCGGATATTTTTGCCTGCTGCGACATACTCTCCGACGCGCGGTCTCTGTCCGCTGATGGGTGTGTGTGTGCGCGCGCATCGGGGCGGTACTCGCCGTGCGTACGGAGGACAATTGTAAACGCGCAAACGTTGAGACAGAAATTACATGCCATCGTATAAATAACATAATGCTATTTAGTTTAATGAAAGAAAAAAGCAAAAACCTGTTATATATAAATTACTTCTGTCGTTATTCGAAGAAAATAAAATAAAATTAACTTGACCTTCAAGGGGGGCGGGGGGTGCTGTTGGGGGGGGGGGGCGCCCCCCTAATATAATGGTAAGGGAAACACTGATGTATAATTTGGGAACAATAACACAACCTTTAACAAGTCTTCTAAGATTTTAAAATCTTCTAAGATTTTATCGAAAGACCATTTGACCATGTATATCAATTAGACCCACCCCTAAAGTCTAACTGCTCAAAATGAATAAGCCCAAATAAAACTCTGATTCAACTCAAGCTTCTCAGGTTGGTCCCTCATCTTGATATCTTTTAAGATATTTTCCTTTCCTACAACTGTAGGTTCTAGATTTTAAAAATAGACGTGTTTAATTGGAATATTACCAACCTCCTTGCATTCAGCATCTTCCCCCAGCCTCACTATTCAAATAACATGGGAACAACTTGTTTAGTTAATAGCCGTCTGCCCTTGTTTCTGACTTAAGCTCATGGATGTTCTCTTTTGAAATGCCTGCTACAAAACCTGGTATAAGGCTGACTGTAAAGTTGGAAAGTGAGAAAGTCTTTTTGTCTAATGGATACACTTTGCTGATGCTTGAAACAAAGGTTCTCTGATATCTGAAGGTTGTTGTGCTACTCATACCATTCTTTTGGCAAACAAACACAGACCACATGTAACAGAAGTAAGTGAATTGGCTGAGATTTTAGAAGAAATGTGTTATCGCTCTGTGTGGAAATGCCCTGTTTAGAGAAATCTTTGCTTGTGTTGTAAGATGAGTTCTCATGTCCCCCAAGCGTTCCTGCCCACCGTTAGAACTGAACTCATAGATGTTTGTACATATTCAGTAGATGACAGACTTGAGCTGTTCATGGACTAGTGTTTTTAATATCCACATTTCATTCTTTGTTTCGGTTGTGGCCTGAAGGAGGGGAGGGGGGGGTGATTGGCAGATCTGATCAGAAGCACTAATGATTTCTGGCTGGAAGTGGCTGTGTTTACTGAATTGGTGAAGGGGATGGCTGATGTGTGGGGAGGCAAAAAGAAAAGGACTTTGCTGTTGGCCCCCCAGAGTGCTGACTATTTAAATCCCCAAACACTCCCATCTCTGTGGGTTGCTGTGAGGTGAGGCCACTATTGTCCCAATGGTTAGGATGCTGTGTTTCTGTAATCCTGGTCATCATTAACACTGCCGGTGCTTTTGTTGCTGCTAACACCACTGCATTCCTGCTCAGTGCTACATTATGTCAGGGTGCAGAGATTGGCACACTGATAATATGATTGATACTCTCCTCACTCCTCAGTCACAAGCATGACAATCATAAGACACATGTGGTATGTCATTATGGAGATGCTAAATGTATTTGTGTTCATTTGACATTGGTAAGGGTGATTGACAAAGGGTTAAGCAATATGTTTCTTAGTTCACTTGACCTGAGGTTGGTTTGAGAGATATTTCAGTGATTGGGCAGGACATGTAGCAATAAGTTGCCTTCGTGCCTAGTGAAGTAATTGAGTAGGAGGCTCATTCCTGTGTATGAAACAAAAGATCATGGGTAACTTGGATGGTAACTAAAAGATTGCTGTCTCTGGGCTCATTTAGTTCAGGATTTTAGGTAAGTCCTGGATGTTGTTTTTGAACACACCCACTTTGGCACATTACTTCAATTGTCATGTCCATGTTGATAAAACTGATCATTTTATTATTCGTATCTCTTTAAGGGCTTGAGTTAAAAGAGAATAAATGAAATTTGTTGTCTAACATGTCTATACTCATTATAGCAAGGATGCCTTAAGCTGATTGATAGACTGATGCAAGAAACCAAATGTACATGCCTACACAACACTATCAGGGATTATTGAAAATCAGAATAAAAACAAATATTTTGCAGTATTATTGAATTAAGAGCAGAAAATATGGGTTATATATTTATATTTATGGGTCATCTATATTATTGACTTGCATCCAGCAACTGCCTAGAGTAAATATGGTGGACCAAAGATGTCTTGTTAACACATTTTTAAGCAAAGTAAATTTTGATTTTCATGTCAATCCAAATTTTGCCAGTGAGCCACTTTTCCTATGCATTTAAATATATTTGTAACCAGAAAAAACACTGTAGTTGGCGTGTCACTTTTTGATTCAACCTGTTCCCATATGATCTGAAATTCTCCTATGCTTTTAGAAATGATTCTTATCTTAATCATAATCCCAAAATTGCCCAAGAACTTTATGGAACTTCAGTGTTCTTATTGAAGTAAAAGTTTTTAATGTGCCCACTCTTTTTGAATTTCTTGATTTCTGAAGATCTACATTCTAGCTGACAGTTCTAAGACCTGTTTGTTCCTTCTGCATGAGAACACTCTGATATAGCATCCATCTTTATGTTTAGAGCTTTTTTTAAACCTATAAGATTTTAACTCCAAGCTTAATTGTCCCAATGCTGGGTGAAGATTTGACAGTCAGCACTGTGGGTTATTTATGACCCTGCTTTTTATGCATTGACCTTGCTGTGATGGTATTTCTAAAAACAGCTGGTGAATCGTACGCTACTTCACCCTGAATGCAATTTATAAATGTTATTTATTTAATAGCAGAAATAGTAAAATATGTAAATAACAGTGCAGGAGTTTGATTAAAAACAAAAATTACTCCAAAACATATTGTAAGTATGACCAAAACTGTCTATGGACTCAAAGGTCTAAGGTATTTGAGTCTTTCCATAATAAACGAATACATTTATAACAATAAGTAAACCTAATAAGTCACATATGTTTTAAAAGTGATAAATCCACGACAACATGATTCAGAGGCTCAGAGCTAGGCACCATAGCACACTCATCTTTTACCCTTTTTAATGGAACACCCTGCTACCCCTCATTGGTTCAGGACTATCCTAGGTTGCAAAATTTTATGCGTATGTCTAGAATGCAAATCCACAAATCCCATATTGCGACACTGACCGTGTTGATGAAGTTGTAAACGAAGGCTGGTGCAGTAGGTGGTTTGAGTTGCATTTCATTGAAGGTTTGTATCTCATTGTCACCCCAATGTTTATCTTCATGTTATCGTTCACGATGAGTTCGTTTATCTACAGTGTTTGTGTGTATGAACAATTCACTTCGACTAATATATGCTATCTTGAACAGCTTGTAATTACTTGGCAGTTCTGCAGACGTACACTAAAATAAGCAGGTTATCTCAACTATTTTACAGATAAATCCACTTATTCTGCAGTGAATCCACTCCTCACCTGTTACTGAAGAGCGAAACGAATGAAAATAGCCTTCAAATGAACACAAACAAACTCTCAGCTTTGGAAATAATTCAAGAGTCAACTCTTTAAACCTAAGAAACTTACCTGAGCTTAAACTTGTTATTATTGCTCTGTACACTGGGTGGTGCAATGGAGTAAGAAGCAAGTACCTGGAATTTTTTTGGTTTGATATTTATATACATTTCTAGTTTAATAAAGGTGCTAATATAGCGTTATATTTTTGAGCTAGAAAGACAAAGCTGTGTCAGACCCTTGTAAATTTGGCTTGTTTATACATAAAGTGAATATCTAAGGTTGTTTTTCAAAACCATTGTTTGCAACCTTTTCCTTTTTATCATTGCTCTTCTGGTTCGCGTGGCAACTTTCTCAGAGATCTATTTTCATTTATTTTTAAATTAAAATTGCATGCACGTTTTACTTCACAAACTATTAAATAATGTTATTTGTTATGGTTGCTACTACCTGATGTCTCCACAATGATGATCGGAAGTTTCACAGAAAAAGAATTGTAGCCTGCACATCAGTCTCTATCTATTTTGTTTAGACATTGTTTGATTCTAACCACAAGACTTGGTCTTGTGCAGCTTTATTTTGGGATTGTGAAAATGGAGTGCTAGCTGATCGGTTCTATTGATCACACAGATTCCACATTAGGGTATTGATATATTCTGAGGCCAAAAGGGCACAACAGTAACCGCACTGAGTCTGCAAATGAAAGCCAAGTGAAAGTACCTTCTGTGAGATGGAAAATAAGTATTTATTAATTATGAATTATTTTAAATAGCAACTTCTTTGTTTGTATGTGAGTGAGGGTGAAAAGAAGCAAGGAATTTTGGTGAACATACAAAGAGTAAAATAAATAATTAGTATTAGTGTTTTAATGGTCTAATTTCACCTGCAGATTTGAGTTTTGTGGTGTGTACTTTTGAATAATTACCAGAAACTGAGGTTGTAAATGGAGATAAAAATAGAGATAATTTCTGTTGCGGCGGGGTGCCAGAATGAAAGACCATCAAGATGAGGACAACAGACACACACATACAAGCCCACAATGACCAGCAGGCATATGGTCCCCTATTCAATCTCTTTTATTAAAAGGGTGCTGCCAAAACAGATTAGCCAGCTGAGACACAGCAGGAAAACGTGAAGTAATGAGGGTGTAACCATTTGCTTTTGGGGTTTTTGTTCATATCATTTGGGTCAATAGGTATGTTTGCAATTATTACAGATCTTTATTATCACAATGCCCCATGCTTTCTCAATTTCAGGTTCCTAAATCGTAATGTAAAGGTTGTTTTGTAAAATGTGACATTTCAGAAAAAAAATGTTAATTATTTTTACAACCAAAACATTGTAAAGTTTGTCCTATATTTTAAACCACATTTATTTAACTACATGCATCTTCTGCTCCCAGAAATGCAGTGCTCATGCACTATTCATAGTATGAATTATGTGAAACAGGAGTAATAGTATTAATAGTGCTGCATAGTATAAATAAAAAGAGTACCCCAATGGTCCCTAGACGGTTTAACATTTCTGGTTGGATCTCTTCTAGACTTGCATATTGATGGATGAAAGTAGTAATATGTGAGTTAAGCGTGGATTTGAATTTTAAGATTAAAGTCTCGATTTTAAGTATTTGGATGATCTCTGGTCTGTATATTTGGTATTGTTCAGCCAGTATCGTGTCTGGTTTGCTGTAGTGCACTAGTTTGTGCTGTAGGGTTTCCCCTGTCTCTGCTTTCTTGTACCTCTGTTAGGTCTTGCGTATCTTCCTTCGTTTGTTGCCCTTGCTCACACATTGGCCTCTTAGGTTATAGAGTTTTTTGTTGCATACAAAAACGTGTGCCTGGACAGAAAAAGGGTTGAAAAACACAGCTGTAGAGCCTAAACGTTTTGTGTCTCCATGTAATCAGCATTAGTAAAAATTAAATGGTTGGTATTTAATCAAATTTCTTCATTTTTAGTTAAAACAAACAAAAAGTTGAGATTAAAGTGTAAAACTAAAAATGAATTGGCACTGAGGAAGAAGTAGTGCGTCATGTTTCTTCAGGGCACTAGAAAGTATCTACTTTCACTGCACAAAAAGTCCCTTCTTTAACGGTGGCATATAATACTCCAATAGGAGTGCAACAAATTCTACAAGACCTTTTGCATAAACATTTGGCTGGCTGTCTGCTTCAAAAGCAAATATATATTTATTTTTTTGTCTCACATCTGTCCTGGGTTTAAATGACAAAGTATATGTGTCTCTACCACCGTCTGGACCCTCCGGCCACACACAGGCACACACATTTGCCCCTAAATCTTTATTGATTTCCTTTCTTTCCTCTATGTGGCGTTAGGAAGCACAAAGCCAATTAGAGGGGACCTGTGTCTGTGTGTTTGTATCTGAGAGTGTGTGTTTCTTTTCACAGACATACAGTACCTTTGAAATGGAAAGCCTAGAGGTGCACCACTGCCACTTTCATTGAATCATTTTGATTTCACCATATGTGTCCAGCCAACCAATGTCCAATTTTGGCAGTTTTCTAATGCAGAAGTATATTTAACGGATACGAACAAGTTCTGATAAAATAATGATGGTTAAGGAAGGCATTAAATCAATGAAACCTGGAGTATTTATATACTTTTCCTTCCTTTCATTTATTCTTTTATGAAACCGAGCATGTCTACCATGTCAATTTCCGCTATCTGTATGAGAAATTTGCTAATGAATCAACTTCGAAATGCTTGAAATTGCCAGTTTTATTTTAAGCATTCCAGCAAATGTGTTAAAAAATCTTAAGATAATGATTTAAAAGAAGTGTAAAATTATAAAAAAAATGTGGTAAAATGAGTTAAAGGGTGCAGGTGATCATGGCGTGCATGTGCATGTGATAAGAAGTTGGAGTAGTTTGAGTGCAACACCCAGTCGAATTGGATTATTATGACTCATCGTCCCCAAGCAGATGTTTCAGGAATTATACTGGAATTGGATGAGAGCTTTTGACTGTGGGACCTGCTTTGTCTGCAAGGGCTGCACCTGAGTCCTTACCCTCAGGGGAGTTTATGTGTCTGTTCAAGTGGGCACATAGATTTTATTTGAAATAGTAAAAATGCAAGTTTGACCCACTATTTCTGTCCTAGCTAGAAATAGTCTATGGCCAAAAAAGTAAAAACAACATAATACAGTGTCATGAATCCCATATTTGTGTGTGTGCAAAATCCTGGATGGATGTAATCCTGGTTGTGTTCTGTATGGCTGGCCACTATTTTCAGCACTTCCTTAATCTAATGGTTAATGGGATTGGAAACACGACAAGATCATTTTGGTTCCTTTTCACACCACACCAAATAGCTCTGATACAAACTAGATGAAACAAACCAAGATGTCGTCATGTGACCTCATATAACATTCAACACAAATGTGTCTTTTAAACTGCGCTTTAAACTTGGCCATAATTAATGTAAGGGACGTAATGAAGGAAAAGGTTGAGAATTGGTTGACTAATTCACTGCCTGCTTACATCCCTGCTCCTCTGTAATGCTCCATAAACTTCCACATGATGTCGTCCAATAATGCCACACAGTGGCTTATTGATATAAAATCCAGCTCTTTTGCGCATCCACAACTGTTTGACTTCATTTTCTCATCACAAACAAGTCGTTCTCTTGAAAGCATACGAAGGCCATCTCAAGTTTGGTGTGTAGTACTCGAGTGTGATTCAGTTGAACTCTATGAGTTCCATTGTAAGAGGACCCTTTTTCAGTTTTACAATCTTTGCTTTAAACTCCACTTTTTCAGGTATTATCTGGCTTTATGCAGTTGTACTTTTAACATCGGCTTATTAGCTTAGCATAGATAATCGAAACTACTTTGACTAGAAGTTTTTAATGCAAAATAGTCAAAAACGCAGTGTGTGTCAGATTTATTAATGGACTAATTGTATTCTGTGGACTAATTCTTTACTAAAATGTAAAGAAAATTAAAAGTTCCCTTGTTTTGTCTTTGGTTTTAAGATTAGTTGCATACATTTTTATTTATTGTGAACATATACAATTGAATATGCAAGAATTGGTAGATTTCTCAAGGATCTGTCACTTTAAGTAAAATGGAAGCTCCGTATACAAGAAAAAAAGTATATTATTTTTTTGAGATTTTACACACCATATTGCTGAAATGTCAGGAGAGTAGTTTTTGTCTGGGCCGTTATCAGAGAATATCATTACAAAATAGGAATAGGTTCCATATTTAGATATTTTATACTATAAAAGTATAACTCAGCAGAAGCATTAACTAAAACGTTAGCATTTTGTTTTAACTTATTTTAATTCGGATGATGTCTCTTCCTTCTTCATCACTTACACCTTTATTAAAAGGTTCGTCATTGTTTAACTTTGCATACTTTGATTTCCAGGACAGCTGTTAAACTCCAGCTGTGACCATGAGTACCATCTCACCGACTGATTTCGATAGTGTTGAGATCCAGCAGCAGTACAATGACATCAACAACCGATGGGACCTTGCAGCTGAAACCGAATGGGACAACGAAAACAGTTCTGCCCGGCTGTTTGAGCGCTCCCGCATCAAAGCGCTCGCAGGTTGGTTCCTGTCTATTTGTGTTTGCATGCTGGCTGTCTTTTGTTTGGGATGAGCCAGTAACTTGATTTCAGCAAGTTGCATTATGTGAATTTAACCAGTAGGGGGTGGCATACCTTAAAAACAAGAAGGCAATTGGTTAAACATACTTAATGCAACATTTTACTCTATATTTGAAATTGTCATTTATATTGCCTTCACTTGCTCGAGATTTTTTTGTTTGTTCTTAATCATAGAACTGTAAGTCATAATCCTCGACTTGAATGGTGTGCCATTTCTTATATTGATATGTTTATTATTTAAAAATCAACTATTTCAAGGTTCTTGTTGAGTAGATGCGTATATAAATTCTTGGTTTGCCTTTAATTAATATCTTTAATTCTGTTGTATCATTTTTGGAATTCCATTGAAGTGCTTTATATGATTTTTTAAAATATATACAAATCTTATTAAAACAGCTTTAAGTTTGTGTTTGAAGAATGCTTTTGAATTCAGGTCCTAAAGTATTAGGAATATGTGCAGGTAACCCAACAGTTGATGTGTTAAAAGCAGTAAGATACAATCTTTTGACAAGCAGTGACTTGATAGCCACATTCCTGCAGTGCTGTTAGTCACTTTGTGATGCTCCCTCGTCTCCAGGGCTTTTCTAGTGTCATATTTATGGCCCGCTGTACTGTATGTCTTTCTGCTCTCTGGATTTATTACAACCAGTCAGGTTCTTGTTCCTTCACACATCTGTTTGGAGTATCAGAATTCAAAGCACATGAACAAAGGTTATGTTTTTTTTTGTAATCTACTCTACACTTATCAGTTCTGACGTGTACATTTTTTTATAAATTTGATATTTCTGTTTTAAAATCATTTTAAAGTTAATATAATTGAAAATATATATTGTTAATTCTCAATGAAGATATGTTTACTAAGTTTTCGGTGAAAGAATGTAGAGATGAAGACAATGAAAGAAGTAGAGATGAATGGTCATAAAACCAAATGTTCCAAACAATGATTCTCTTTTGATAAGGGTAAGATGCTAACCTCATCAGAGGTTGTGTGTGTTTGAAAATGAATTGTTCCCAGGAGATGATGGAATGTGACAAAACACCCCTCAGGGAGATATGCAAAATTCTCAAAAATGAATGACATAATAAATATTCCTATTTAATGGCTTTAAAAGACCCTAGAGACATGAGGCTCAATAGAATCAATAACCGTCACCAGTAAAGCACACATTATCTTGGGTTTTATGTAAGAGTTTAAATTAAATCAAAGCAGTATCAACCTGCAGCCTATATCTGGTTGAAGACTGAAGGTAAGCGCTGATGCGAGTGGTTTTTACCTTAATGGGAGAACCTAGTTCTGGACTGTCTGTAGTCACCATTCTTTCACCAATGTCCTTCTGATGAACTCACCTGAACCCAATCACAAGGTGGAGTCAACACCAAAGCACAACCCATTCCCAATCGCTCTTCAACTCTTATCAGACTGCTCCCAGCGCTTGTCAGATCTACTGTGCACAACTCCTGACACACCTTGATGGTTATTCATCAGTTCTGTGTCTCTAGAGGATTCTTCCTCTTGACCTGTTTGACAAACTCTGCACTCCTCCTCCCATGTGAAATTGAGTCAGTCCTTCCCAGTGAAGATGTAGAGGGTTCCACTGTCCTGACATCGGAAAGTTCGACCAAGCTATGGTAGAGTTGCTTCCAAGGCAGGGAGGATGAGAGAGCGCTCTGGAGAATATTTCTCCCTCACCTGTTCATAGTTTTTCTTTCTTTCTTTTTTTTCTCCAGATTTTGCATCCTCCTCTGCATCTCTATAAACCCCTGAAATTTAATATAAAAAAATCTTATTATAGTGTGATGTTCCGATCATATGGGTGTACATTTGACATTGTATCTTATGCATTAGAAGGTATGTGTGTGATGCATCTTCAGTCATTGTTCTTGCGTGAGTGTGTGTACTTCTCCTCTCTCATGTCTTTGGGCTTCGGCGTGAACAGCTATGCAGAGAACTGTGGCTCCTTTGGCGTAGCTGTGTTCAATGTACCCACCAACTCTCAAGTTTTACTTTATTGACCTTATTTAACCAGACCTGACTTATACAGGCCAGCAGGGGTTACAGCCTGTATAAGTAGTTGCAGTAACGTAGTGAAGCACTTTGCTGTAAAACTCTTTCCTTCTTCACAATACCACTTTATCATCATCTGTTTTAATTTACAATTGGGAAGTGTTTAATAAAAATCATGTTCACTTTCAAAAAAGCCATGTAGCAGGATTTGACCATATGATTATAGACCATTTTAAAATCTAACCAGTCCCTTCCATATGTGCAGTGATCCATTGAAACAAGTCAAGTCAAACACAGGCTCGCTGTCGGCCTGATTCTTTTGGCCCTGTTTTGACCTGCGACCTCTGCTCTTTTGATGCTCACTGCTGGTGACATTCACTAATCAGCACAGTGTGTCAGTGGACTGGTCTTCATTATAGCACTTCCTCTTGTAAAGTCGACACACACATCAATTCTTGCAAGAGGCAGTGATGGCACAACTAAGATTTACTTGTTAATACAACAAGAACACTGTTTGTGCAAATAGTGTAATGTTTTTATTTATAGTCCCGATTCTATTCTGGTCTTGAAGAGCTCATTACTTCTCTAGAAGAGATCCTAGTCACGCTCTGTGTTGCCAGATTGTAGGTGAGAGAGCATTCACATTAGAACAGGAACAAAGACATCGCTTGCTTGTTGCTAGGTCTTTCTCAATGACTTCCTTCCTGCCCTAACGCTCTATTTTGGCAGTGCACATAAACAAAAGTCCTAATCTTTTTATCTTTTTTTAATTGAAGCTCTTAAAACAACCTATACAGAAGACTTTGTTTTACATCCATCCAGCCTTAGCAGTCATAACTCAAACTCATGAATTCTCACCCTCAGTAGCCGGTCTCCCACTCCCATTTCTCTCATGAAAGTCAATCTCTTGAGTTCTACTCCACCCCTGTTCCACCTTCAGGAATGGTTCAGCCCACACTTACACACCCCCACCCTCCTGCGGTCTGTCTTTTTCACTTGCTCAGCCTGTGATAGGCCCCTCCCACGTACACCTTATGCAAATGCAAAGCTCAGAAACCGAGAGAGAAAGAGTAGGAGGCTTTGTTTACTTAGGAAGCTGAGCGCAGCTAGTCCTGCAGGCTTACTCAAACAAGGTGTGTGTATGTGCATGCACAGGGACACACGCAGTCTGATCCGGTGGCAAAGAGAAGGCTTTTGCACCTTTTTAAGAAGAGAAGATTTCAAATTCATGCCTGTTCCATTTTTGTCAGAAAAGAGATAAGAGTCTTAACACGGAAGAAGAGTTTTTTTTTCTCTTCTTCAATTCATAGAATGTCATGGTTCAGCCTACCATGATGAAACGTTCGGGTGCGTGAGCACACCTGAGAAGTTTCTGTTTCTTACCTAAACTTTTTGGAGCAAGTTGGACGTTTTGACCACTTTCTTAACTTTGTAGCCTTGCGTTTCATGTGCCATGCTGACTCCTGGATTTACTTTTGTGGAGTGAGCAGTTTTGGATGAAAGTTGAGAGAAAGGGTTGGAGTGACTATTCAAATTGAGAGAACACTTGGATTAGGAGAAATAGAGAAAGATGGAGTTTGATCCACGCGAACATGAGCCATGTCTCTCGCCTGCTGCCTTTGTGAACCAGGTGCAATATTCCAACATCCTGGAGGGCCGGTTTAAACAGCTGCAAGGTAAGGTGGTTTCCTTTCGACGACTTTTTTTTTTGTAGCTCTGCAACTCTGGTACCTTTGAAATATCATTAATATGTTGTTTGTTGAACATTAAAACTGCAAGCAGTGTAGGATATCACATAAAGACCTCATGTACCTCGTCAAGATCTAACCTGTAGACACTTTCCCTCCTTTTTTTAACTTGGTGCTACCAGGTGAAATGTTACATGTTAAAATATTTGTAAATTTTTCTCAATATTTCTCTATTTCTACCTTATATTTGCAGTGTACTGCACCACTTTAAGAGTACATTTCCATGTGTTTAGTTTGAATTAAGTGAACCCTGATAAGGTTGCATTTCATTTGTGCAAGTGTAAATCCTGCCAATTAAACTCTGGTTCAGACTTCAGACCATAAAACTGGCACTATTCTGCTAAAAAGATGGTTTTAAACCCATATTGCAGTTTTGATTGTAGTATGGATACAACAAGGATCAGCAACATTGTTTCCAGCTATGATATCAGTCATGAAAGGATGTGTTTAAAGACTGACCTTTAGGTTCGCTTTCGAAACTCCCAGTGTGAACATGAACCAGACCAGGTCTAAATGAATTATTTTCTTATTTTGGCAACTGAACCAAATTAAGTTAACCATAAGTGAGAACATGCCTTAAGTTGACAGCAGAGCCCAGTGGACTGATATCAGTAAAGAGTAAAGGTTGCTTTGTTTCCTAATTGATTATTTTGATTACATCAGGTTTTCAAATTGCTGGTGGATCTTTCATTAAAAATCTGTATCCACTTAAAATTTTGTCCTCTAAGCGTGTTAAGTTTAGTTGCTGCAATGGTTGGTGCAGAGGAGGAAATAGGCCTAAATGGTTTATTTTTATGCCTGTGTGTGTAAGATAGAGAGGAACACGGAGACCTGTGCTGGTCTCCTAGAGAGTGGCCTTATTTCCGGTACCGCAGGGCATTTGCTCCAGATCTAAATGACTCCATGTTTGAATGCCAGAAAGTGTAGAGGATGAGAAAAGAGGAGGGTGAGAGGGGACAGAAGAGGATCACAGGCTGAAAAGGAGTGGAGGGAAACAGACGGGGAAGGGAAGAGGATAACAAGGGAGTGCAGAGGATAAAGGGCTGGAAAGGATAGAATATAAACTCCTTTTGTAGTTGTTTGTATAAAGTTCATCCTGAAGAATGATCAGCGTGTTCTAGTTTTTGTGGGTGTGTCATTTGCTCAAGGTTTTTTTTCCATAGTCAACACCACATTTTTCGACAGGCGCCACAGCATGTGTGAACTCTACTAATCCCCCCACACGACGCGAGATCTGATCTGCTGTGTATTAGTGCGCGTGCTTGAGGTCATGGGGAGGGTTTCTAAGTTAACACAGAGATAATGACTCCAGCATTGTGTGCCCTGTTATCCTGTGTACAAGAAGAATGACACTTTTAATCCATTTGTTGTTTTTATTTACCATTTCTGACCAGTGGTCCTTAATAGTGAGTCCGAAGAAATTGCCCACTGTGGTGCCAAAATATTGTAAACATGCTCTGAACATCGTTTTCCACTTAGGTGAGCAGAACAGAAGTTGGAGGGAGAGAGAGAGAGAACGAGAGAGGGAGCTTGTATGAGTTAATGATTATCACTATAGTTGCGTCACTGCCCCGTCCCGTCTGAAATCTAGCACATACCTCTGACTGCCTTTCGACATTCATTCATTCATTCACACAGAGGCACACTGTCTCATGTATCTTTACTCCTCGAGGAGTCTGAGATCCTTCCTCCTTCTCACGTCCACAGCTACACATATACACACACTGGTAATTCCGGTCATGTTACCCTTAGGCTGACTTTTTTTTCTTTTTTTGAAGCATGCTCAGACACATACATACTTCATTTTCTAGATGTAACAATGGGTCTGATTTTTTGAGCATGTACTAGTCTTCATATGAATGAAATCACATTCATTGTGCAGGCTTGATAGTGTACTTCTGGTGTAGTGAATATTCACTTCTTTTCATTGTATATATTTCCATTTTATAGGACAGTGTGGAGAGGTAAAATTAGGGTGTGGTCAGGGGGTTTGTAAAAAGGGTACCATGTGGGCCAATGCAAGAAGAGTCTATTGATTATATTCTACCTTCATACTGCAGGTTTTAAGACTAAACTTATAATATTTTTTTTTTATTTTGATTGCTCATTTATATTAAACATTATACATGGCTGTCACCCATCTTCTGTGTGAACCAAATCTGGCTCTAGAAAAAGGGACCTATGTGAGCAAAAGATGACATAATTTCCACTGGATTGTAGTAGCATCACGACTCGGCTTGGTTTGCCTTAACTCTACTCATCACTGCTGCCTTAATGATTCCACCAATTTCGGTATTAGCTTTCAGTGAGCTCGGCTTAGACTCAAGATGCATCACTCCTCTACGACATTCTTTATCTGCTTGGTGACATCATTAGTAACCGAACCAGTGGTGCCAATGGAAAAAGAGTTTTGTTGTACCATATCAAATCTTTTTTTGCAAGAACGACCAATGAAAGCTGGCTCTTTTGATGACGTAAGTAGGATGTAAAAGACCTGCTCAGTGGCACTCATCCCTCATTTCCATTGCAACTTTGTTTAGAAAACAGGAAAGAAATAGTTCGCCACAAATCTTCTCTTTTCTCCACATTTTTGTCAAACAGCTCCCTGTGATCAGCCATCAACAGCATAAACTGCTCAACATTGATTTATTTTTTTTCTATGATTTGTTCTCAGTTGAAGTTTTCTGTCCTGATGGCTTTCTAAACGACATCTTCAAGCATGTAGTGTCATTCTATTGATGTCGCATCAATATCGACCCAGATGAAGACCCTGCTGATGAGCCATCCGAAGATTTGTGTGAATCTCAATTCGGATCGGTGTGTAGAGGCCAATATGATATAATTTTTTGATACTTATCATTATGTGGTTGCACAATGTTGTGTACGCTAATGTAATGACGCATGCAGTGACTATTTGACTGGCCAATCATCGAGTTCAACAACTGACCAATGAGTGATTTTCCTGACCCGATGTAAAATGCCAAAGAGCCCCAAAAAGCATATAGAGTGAAAGTACAAAACAGTTCTGTGGACGCCTGCAAAGGTCCCTCTCAATGATGTCTGGACATGTTGACAGAATTGCAGTTCTGGGTTGTTCTGTGGCTTTGTTGATGCTATTTTCTGATTGCAACAGAATTACAAGCAAAAAATTATTTTATTTGTGGCCTTTGGTGAAGTAATTGCTGCAACAACTCTTCTGAGACGTTTGCGTGCAGATTGAATTTATCTCTTCAAACTGTATGAAAGTATTTGATTGTCGCGCAATGGCAGAAAAAAATGGTTTGAGTTTTAGAAATTAGAAAGCTTTAACCTTAAATTATTCTTTATATTCGCCTCCAACCTCTAAAGCCCAAACATGCTTACGCAGTAAATAATTTATCTTATAAATGCTTAGTTGCAGATTATTGTTAATTGCATCTCTGATCAATACTTTAAACATGTCTATGAATGCATAATCTAAGCTTCTTTAATGTTCTATGTATTTGAAGAAATATTACGTATATGTAATTTTGGCTTCACCAAACATATTAATAGAGTCTAGTTTCCCCAGCGTGTTGCAACACCTCTGCAGATGGGAACTGCAGTCTCAGGATCTGTCTATCCAACAGATTTCTGTACCACCACTACTGACATCATCCATCATTCTAAGTAATAGACTGGACCTTTTCCCAAATTTCCATCCTAACTTTCACAAGCTTTGGGTTCACAAGCGGCAAAACAAAGACTGGCAACAATATCAAACTTGGCATAAAAGCTAAATAAAGTATTAATATTAGCATTTTCGTGATGTGTTAAATTGGTTCATTTGTTCGTGTGTCAAGGACTGAATCCACAATGTGAGACTCGCGCTCACAACACCAACAGACACTGTCGCTTGCTTTCATGGTTGCAGATCATAAACGGCTGTACAACAAAAACAAAGATTTTAATGCATACATATAAATGAAGTTCATGGTATAACTGTATTATTATTAAAACAAAAAGGTTTATTTTAACCATATCTAAGTGAAATTTAATCTTTCTTGTTTAGTTTCTCATTCTCTAAGCATTTGAAAAGTTTGTCTAATGTCAGGAACTCATTATGTTGGCTTGTGAAATTTTTTAATATTAGTTTGTTTTTCAAATGATATCAGTGAATACTTCCAAAGTCTGCTTAATTGCCTGTGGTAACACCCACTGACCATTCAAGCTGTGGCAAGAGAAAATTGTGACCCAGAACTCAAGGAGTATGAGTTTACAAGAACTGGGGAACATCAGCCTGGATTAAAATGCTCATTTTGAGATCCTGGTGTATTTCTGCTGATAAGCCGTGTGTGCTTCTAAGTGAGCTTTGCTTTAAAAGATTTTCAACCGTGGTGTCAGTCACCCGTACGAGGTAAACACGCTCTCCTACCCTCATATCTCCCTCTCTGTCATTAAGCAGAGATACACAGCAGTTCTGCACTTACCAATTACCCCAGGAAATCCCAGACCACCAACAAGAGCACAAACACTCTCTTAAATATATTAAACTTTACATTTCCTAAATGTAAAACATCGTTCTACTGAACATTACTGCATTCGTACACCAGCAGGTACGCTGCTCTTCTCTTGGATTCATGTAAATCTGGTCTGCAGGTCAGAGCTGGCTTCATTTGAACTTTGGAATGAATTTCACATGAGATTACTCTTGCTATCTTGCCATTTGAATGATTGTTAATGGATGTCCGTGAATTTAAAAGTGCAGCGTCATTCCCCCTAATACAGACTTATCAGAACAGCCACCAAACACACCATGACATTGTTAACAGTCTGCCTCCAAGATTAACTTTATATGACATGTAGCTTAATGTTGACGTTTAGTAGGAAATTACAACCTCTAACACAAATTTCCTGTTCCTTTAATTGAATAAATCTCTTTATCTTTCATAATTTATGTAATATTTCTGGATAGATTTGAACAGTAATATCTCACTTTCTCCATCATCATTGTTGATGTTCATGTCATCTTGTTTTACTCCCGATTTCAGTTCTCCTCTTGGGAGCGTCACAGTGATGGGTTGTACCCGGAACAAAATACTCCCTCGGTTTTTTCCCCTCGCTCTCCAGATATCCTCAATCTGCTGGGTGGGTGTGTGCCTAAACCGCTGTAAATGAGCAGTTATATGCCAATAAACAGACTTGAATGTGTTTTTTTGTTTACATAATAAACATAACTTCTACAAAGAGTTTGCTTTAAGAGTAAGATAAGAACACATTATTGTGTCTTTAAAAACACTTTTACAACGTCCTGGTAAAACAAATTAGAAAGAGGTGTTTGTGTTAATCCTAAATTTAAATCAGTTCAACTCATTTTACACTTCACTTGCAACTTGCTCAATTGTAAGAAAAAGTTTTGATTATTTTCTTTACGCCCCTAGCTAAATTACCGTACTAAGTGATAACTTTAGCTCTCAAACCGGCTAGGGAAGTGTCCTTGTAATCCTGTCACTAGCATTTACTTGAAAGTGTGAAAGTCCATCTGCTCTCCATTGGCATACATGTCCTTGCCTCCAGTAGATGACTGTGAAACTATTTTGTCAGAAATGTGAGTGAAATGTTTTAGGCTGGTTCATGCATGTTCTGGTTCACATGGCATATCAGTTAAAATCACACGTCTCTAGAGTCACAAACCATGTCTTGACTTCCTCTTTCTGGGGTTTCAATGTAACTGCCATGGGCACAGGATATTATTCAATCTACTTATAAAACATCTGCAGGGAGCTTGTTTGGTAGCAACCTTTTTTGTTGCGAGACTTCTTCTAGTATCACCTGCATTCTTAAGATGACAGAAATACTTCAGATCCCATCATTTTGATCCCTCTCTCTCGACATGTTTGTTGAATGGGGTTTGTGCATTTTTTTGTGACTTTCTGGTTGAAATCTCTTAACAACCAGTGAGCAAACTTCTCATTAACATTGCAGTAAGGCTGATGTCAGGGGAAGCATAAAGATGCATTCAGGTTTTGTTTTATGATTTCGTCACAGTCGGGAAATCCCTGCATGTGTGTGTGTTTCATTCACTCGCTTTCAATGGTTTTCTGAGCCTCTGCTTGGAGGCATAAGTATTTGGTTGCCTTTGCTGTAAAAACAGGTGGGTTGTTGGTTGGTTATGTACTCCAACACACAAATTCTATTTAAAGTAAAGATCATAGACATCGAGCTTGTTTTATCTAACTGACATTTAAGGTTCTGCCCACATTGCCAAAACTTATTGTTTTCAAAAAAAGAGTCAATGAAGAGGAATCTGAACATGAATCATCTGGTGACATTTGGGGACATTTTAATGATGGTGATGCCATCTTTAAAATTCTTGAAAAAGCAAAAGACATGCAATACTTAAAGTTGACCTTTTACATGTTTTTTTGTTTTCTATGGATGAAATAAACAATAAATGTGACAAAGCTATGCAAATTTCTTGGGTTAGAAATTACAATCGCAGCCTCCTTAGATTCCAATAATCTTTGAGAACTCCTGCAATGTTCCTACTCTGCTGAACGATATGTTTGCTTTTGTTATCAAAAAGCACACTTTGTTTGTGTGTCGTTCTTTCTGCTGCTATTTCACATCATCAGTTAATTTTTTTTGTTGGAGACTGATTAGTTGTTTGGCCGAATACCAAAAGGTATCCTTCAGCTGAAACATTTTGTTGACTGAACATTTTGTGCATTCCTATTTAAACACCATCATCCTTGACTTATTGCTGTTGTATTTTGCCTCTCGTTACTATCTGTTCTATTGAAACAATGTTGCGGAGGACACTGTTCTTTCCGCAGTGATAAGTTGAGAGTTGAAATTTTTAGTGTTATAATTCTGATTTGACTTCAAAATTCAGTAGTGTTCATTCAAAAGAGTTAAATGAACTCCTTCAAAGAAGTGTTATTTTCCATTTGCAGCTATTTTCAGTCGTAAACCATTTGTTGTCAGCTGTCATCCAGTGACTGCTATTTTGAATGTTTTTTTTTTACTTTAAGAAGTTTAGTGTTCCAAAAACCCATCGAAAGTGGTGAAATCTACTTATTTTAATAAACTATTTTAAAGCATTATATAAACCCCCCCTGAAGGATTAGTTAGGGAAGTAATCTTGACAGTCTCTTACCATTGAAGGGGATTTAAGCCATAACATATTAACATAGCAATTGGGCTCTATTTAAACTTGGTTGCGTCACTTTGAAGAGCAGAATTTTTAATAAGTGCATCAGCAGTCATCGCACTTTGTAGTTAGTCTCATAAACGAGCTCAAAGTGAATATTTCCTGTCAGGAATGAGGAATGAGAACACAATTAGTCACATTCCTGCAGTGACTGAGGGTAGGGCGGCCTCTTTCAGGTTTGTGAATGATCACCATGACTACAGCAATGGTTGCCTGCTACTGTAGTGATTAGGGCTCCGAGATGGAAATACAAACTGAAGTAAACAGCCAGTAGATGTAAGGGTTAAAATAATGACAGGCAAGAGAGAGGGAGATGAAAGGGTAGAATAAATGGCTCCCCAGAGCACGCCCTAACAGGATCTAGACGACAGCAATTACACCTCTGCCGCTTAACAGATGTGTACGCGTGCATCTGGGGTGTGTGTTTAACATATTTTGACTCATAAAGAATGTTTATTTAAAAAATTGAGTACATTTTTTTGTGTTTTTTTTTCAGTATGAGAATCATTAAGCATGGACTTTGTTTAATGACACGTGTTGGGACACTTCAGTGATGTATTCAACAACGTTCAAATGTTATTCCACAATGTGATTGCACTTGATTCAGTAATTATTCAAATGTATAGTTCTGGACCACCCAATTATCATAATTTCAGGATTTCTGAAGACTTTACCTCACTAAGCCCCAGCTCCCTCAGAATCCAGTCCCCAAGAACTAGTGAGCCAGTTCGTTCTGTCTGCTTCAGTTGTTCTAACATATTAATTTTAGACCAAGTAGCAAGACCCTGAAAGCATTGTTTAAGAATACTTAACAAAAATTTGGCTTTATTTAGCTTAAACATTAGACAGGAATCAGCAAAAACAAACCCTGCTCTCAGAGAGAAAGGAAAAATAGTCAAAGAAGATTGGGGAGGGACTGGATGAGGTCAGATACATTCTCTGTGAAAAGGAGAAGACAAAAAGTGGGAACTTTTGGTGATTCAAATGCTGTTATAATTAGCCCCAAGGAGAAAATCTGGCATAAAGCACACAAACAGAAGCTATTTTTTATATGGCAGGTGTTGTCCCTCTTGCACTGTAATTTGTTTGCTCCAGTGCAGACAGTGTGAGATGACCACATGCAGATTTACTTCTCGAGGGTTTATCTGCAGAACATCAGAGCTAATGCATCCCAGCTGAATGTCCTGATATTGTTTTCTCACAACAATGCATTAGGTGACTGTGAGTATAGACGTGTGCCTACGTGTGTTGGTGATTGAAATGTTGTGTATACAGTGTAATACCCGTCAGTGTGCTGTCAACAATGTGCTAGTCATCGTGGAAAAACTCCAGACGCACAGACATCAGTTTTCAGACATTCCAGAGCTCCTTTTAACGCAAGACAACAGAAACCCTTCAAGAAATGCAAGTTACCTTGTGTTTTTGTATTTTGAAACTGAAACAAATTAACATCTAAAAAGAGGTAAAACGAGAGGTAATTTTGCTGTTTTGTTTTTTTTTTTAATGGAAAATGTCTCGTTGATACTCAGATACGCATATGATGCGCATATTAAATGAGAATTTGAGGAGCGTAACAGTGCTATTGAACAGCATGCTCTTACATCATCACCTGACCATGATGTTTAAAAAAAAACAATAATCTTGTAGATTTTGATGTTCAACTCTCCTATCATAAACCAGGCTCATTCTAATTTTTGTTTGCAGTTATTAAACAGAGTGTGGATCTTTTTTAGTAATTAAAACACATTTGAGACTGTGAGGTACATGTCTAGAAACTCCTGACCAAACTCCATAGATGGCCACTGTGAGCAGTTAGCTATTAAACACACACTAACTGCGGTCTCTTTTCATTTTGTCCAAAGAACATCCTTACTGGAATCATGCTTTAGGTTGAGACAGAGCTAGGGCTGGGCGATTAATTCAAAGTGGATCAAAATTTCTATTATTTTCATATCAAGTAATACAACCATCATTCAAAATCTCTCACTTGTAAAATGTAAGCATATTTACTGTTCAAACTTGTCAGTAGTCTATGAGATGAAAAAATAATAAATAAAATTATTGTTATAGAGTTAAAATGTTCAGTTAATCAATATTTTGATTTTAGACCAAATCGCCTTGTTTTAGACAGAAGTTAACATGTTCTAAACACATTTCCTTTTCAATTCTATGCATATTTCAGATTGATTGTGCTTGGGGCTTATGATGTATGATAATTGTTATAAGGCTCAATAGCTGTCGTCGGTGCTTCCTGTGTCTGTCCGCCTCATTTACACACATGGTAGTTTTAAACCTAGAGCCTGCATTGGGTCTGTGGAGATGCATAAATAATAATAACACAAACAACGTGTGCTATTTTGCGTGTTTTTATATCAGTGCTTCTTAACAAATAACGGAATAGTATTTATCTCTATAAACATATTCCCAACTATCTCTATAAACGGATTCTATCTTATAAACGCATTGTTAGAGCAGTGAAGTACATTCACAGAAACAATGTCTCAGATCGTATCTGGCTAATCAGGACTTTAGTGATCTCAAGAATCTTAGTCTTCAACGAGATGGAATTTTTTTAAGTTGTGACCTTAAAACAAATTTCTGAGTTTTGGCATTTTTTTGCTCATGAATCATTTTGAAGAGGTTTGCCTACAAACTCTGATGTTGGCTTGTCAAAGTACCTTTTCAACTTTTTTTTTTTTTAAATGCAGAATGGATGCCAATGTAGAATCTTTGGTTGTTATGGGGGTGTGAGTTCCCTATGCCCTTTCCCATTTATTTTCTAGGCTGTCATAAGTCAATGGTAAATATTTGACCAATTCTGGAACCAATGCTTTTGCACAGTGGCTGGTATGTTCTTGCACAGACTGATAACCTCGTCAAGTGTGGGGAGTTTGATGTATCTATGAGATTCTCAGTTAAAGTTACAGTTTTACAAAAGTTTGCCCCCATGTTAAGTCAATGGAAAAATATCATAACATTGTCAGTGACTTCCTAGAATCCCTTTAATGGTATCAGTCTGAAAAGACTTAGTAACTCAAGTCATACCAGTTTGGATGTCTTGGCAAAGTTTGCTGACTGTAGCTCAAATGGTTTGGAGTTTTTTTGTCCGAAAGCAAACGACAAATAACAAGCCAACATAATTAAAGTAACATATAGTTAAAGGTGCATGGCTAACATCAGCCCTAAATGAGATGACCTATAACAGGTGAATTTGTGTCTCCATTTTGCGTATAAGCCTGAATATGGCTGAAAACACCCACTATTAAACCTTTATTCATAAATATCTGCATAAAGTTGAGGTGATGTTTCACTCCTGTATAATTAATAACTAGCTATACACTAAGTTTGAGAGGAGACCATTAACATTTACTGTTTTCTCTTTCTGTATTGAAGTAACCTTTATGTGTCCATGGTAACTAAACCCAGAAAAAACCCTTGTCATACCAGTTAATGAGTAGGAGTTTATTGTATTAGCTGCACCAGGCTTGTCTGACATCACCAGTGGCATCACTGTAGTAAGAAAGATGGTTTATATCTATACAAGTGATGTTTTTTTCCCCTCGTTTTTAAAGATATGACCCCATCTAAAGTGAATCTGACCTGAAACCATGGCTCAATTCTACATCACGCTATAAAAATGAGTAGGCACAAAAACTGGGCTTTGAATTAAATGTTCAGTTAGATTTCATCCATTGGCATATTGTTGATTTTTTTTTCATTCTCTGGGTTAGTGGGTGTTTACTTTCTCTGGTTCTGAAGGCTTGATGGATGTGTTACAGTGGTTTTCTGAAAATGTGAATCACTGATACTGAAGACGTGCCTTTAGAAATCCTCATCTTGTGCATGTCGGTTTTCAGGTTAATCTGTAATTGATGGATTAGTCAGCCTGAAGATCAGCTGGTGGCTTTTACAAGAAATAGTTCAGCTAGAAACTCCTTAAAACTAGAAGTAGCCACAAACTGCGGTTTAGAAAATATTTCCTGGTATCAGGATCACCAGACTATGCTTCAGAAACCCATCAATGTTTCAAAAGCACAGGGACGATGTAGACCTCCTACGTTACCTCAGATAGGGGGTGTGCAGACCAGCAATCATCTGTGACAGAACTCTGAGAGAGTCTTGTAAGCTTCTCGAAACATTTTTACTTAAGAACAGATATTTTTATCCACCCATAATTGTTTTAAGGTGTATGCTGAAGATATGGAAAGGTCCTGGCAGACAAATGGTTTGTGAAATTGATTTGAATAAAGGTCTGGCTTGTGCTGATAACATGTTCAGGTGGAGCCTCCATCTCAATGGGCAGATATCTAAAATATGATATATCCTTATTTGCATTGTAAAGCGGGTCAGAGTGAATTTGTGTGTGGCGGTGTAAACCCTCACAGTGTGAAATGCTCAAGGTCTCTTCTTTTCTAAACAGATCAAGGCTGAAGTACTAGAGCTCCTCTGTTTTGATAAGTCTTACACACTGACCTTTACAGCTGTTTCAGTATCTTCTCACCCTACAAATTCCTTTTATTTGATAAAAGCTAATTATTTACCCTCTCAAAGGACAACACTCTCCTACTCTTGCAAGTGTGTGTGTGTGTGAGAGAGAGTTGTTTGTGGTTAAGTTCTTTCTCATTCTTAATTTGAATGGTTTTTATTAATTAAAGCTTTGTCTAATGCTGCACACTTTATTTGAGATTATGCCTGCAATATCAGGCACCCAGCAATTCTGATCAAAGAAACTTGATTTCATAAAAAGAAAACATTTTTATGATACTTGTTTGTAACTTTGTTGGTCTGTGATAGGAAAGCAACACAGCAGTATCGGCTACCAGCAGAACAGGTTTCTTCAGCTAAGTAATGATAGTCATCGCTATCATTTCACTGATCACGTTTACTGCAAAGTGAGAGTTTGATTGTATCGGCAGAAGCCAAAAATAAAGTAAAATGCGTGTAGGTACTATATGTTCAGTTTTGGTTGAACTTGCCTTGTGTAATCAAACATTACAAATATTTCTGTGCGCTAATTGGATATTAATGGCATCCGCCCTTCACTGTCTCTGATTGGTTTAGACCACGGTATGGGCCTAATGTGTGTCTGTTGTTGAACACCAGGGAGACTCACAGAGTTTCATTTTTTTCCCCCTCAAACGGCTGGTCACACCGATGCAACTTTAGATTTTTTTTAGCCGCACCATTGGGAATTTAGGTCGCCCACGCGACCAAATTGGTCGAACTCTAGAGCCCTGAGCTGATTCATCAATTGCACTTTTTAGATTTGAGCCAGATTTTAACACAAAACACGAGGATTCATATGGAGAATTTAATAATGAACAATAAGACATTTTATTTTTCAAAGGATGATATTCTTACTGCATTGCTGATTTTAAACAATTCTGACTACAATTTTAATCTTAATGTTAGATTCAGTAGTTAATGCTTTGATCATGGACATGTGGTTTCTGCCTTAATATCCTAATAAAACCAGTGTCTCTTTAGCATTTGGCAGATGCTTTTCTCCAAAGCGACTGATCGGTTCTTGCTTTCCGTGAGGTTTGAACCCACAATCTTTGCATTGCTAGTGCAATGTTCTATTGCCTGAGCCACAGAAAAGTATTCAACAGTTTGCGGTATGATGTAAAATGGCTTGAACAAAAACGCATTCCATTCTACTGGGATATGTCCTGAAATAACAAAAGCTTTCGATTTGAGTTCTTAACAGTTCTTTTGTTGAGAGTAACTGATCTCACTTCTGTACCTAATTCCAGGACATCACTCACTTTTGAAGCCAGATAGTTGCAGGCAAAATGGTAGACTATTGTTGACTATTCAGTATGTGGACCCTTTACATTAAAGGCCCCTACACACCGCTCTGAGTTTTTGTTCCGAAAATTTGTGCAACAATGTATCTCGATCCAAAACCATGGGCGTCTTCGGGACATACATTTGACTTAACGAGTTTTGCCAATGAAAGAGTTTCGCACTGCCATGTCGGATGGTAATGAGCTGGGAGGGATCTTTTGGAATTGCAATTATACTTCTTATTTTCAGTGGTCATTAAACAATTATTTTTGATTAAAAGAAAATCCCTGGTTGGATTTTTTTAAATCATTTATTGGGGTTTTGAACACACCTAGGCGTATTCGTGTTCAAACGGTTGATTTCCACCCGAGGTCCCCTTTAACTAAACTCTGTTAAATGGTTGAACTTTCAAGCGTCCATGCACAAATGCATTTTAGTTTACTTTGCGTCTGTGTTTAAAAGTTGAAAATGCACTTATATTTTGAAAACTTGGTAATAAATATCAATTCTTTGCTTTAGTCTTTTACATTTTTTTATTTTAATCAAAATAAATGTTTTAAAAGCCAAATTTAAATTGGTTATGTTCAGTTGGTTCTGTGTTTTAGTGATTGACATCCAGTTTGCTGTGAGATAACATTCTAATACGGCCCTAATACAGACCACGCGTTCAGATCTGTGAGCAGATCTATGACCATATGGCACTGAGGCTGGCCTTGTGTTGTCTCTAACTGCTATTGTGCTCATGCAATTTGAGTGTTTGTTTTCAGCCTTTGGGGGGTAGCGGGTGGGGGGCGTTTGTTTAATGACTGAGGTGAACAAGAACAATGCTCATGACATTTCTTATCTGCAATTAAATTACCATGCTTCATTTAAACTGGTTATAGGAATTATCTTGTTGTAGTAGCACATGACACAATAAGCTGCTCCAATTGGGTCTTTCTCACAGTAGCAAGTTGTGCGGGGCAGTGTGTTGTAGTGTTTGTGGTAAACAGCTTGTTGTTCCTCTGTAAAGGTCATTTAAATGACAGCAGTGGGCTGAGCCTCTTACTGAACAGCCCCATATGTTTTAACACTAGTTCCTGTGATGCTAATATCATGCTCCTCTTTGCTCAGTCCACCTGCAATCATATCAGAGACTTCTGCTCTAAATTCTTCAATCTTTTAAAGACTGAAAAGTAACATTTAAACAGTATCTTTTAAACAGGATGCTTTATAACCTTACAGTACCCAGTACCAAGGAGACCCCGCCCCCCTTCTGTCACACAATTGGCTGCTCTGATTAATGTGGGCACTCATCGATCAAGTTGTCAGTGTGCTGCAGTGTTTGCGTTGCTTTAATAGAGTTTTGAGTTACAGTGAGATTGTTTGTGAATACCCCACCATTCGCAAAATTTATAGCCCGATTTTCTGACTGACCCCCATTTTATTTATTTTAATATGGGTTTTAGTTGTAAAGATTCAGTTTTTTGTTCTATGAGTGGCTCTTTGCATCCAAGTTGATGCATCAGATATCATTCTTAATGTCTAAATCTGCCTTTCTCCTCCTCCAGATGAGAGAGAAGCAGTGCAGAAGAAGACCTTCACTAAATGGGTGAACTCTCACCTGGGCCGCGTAACCTGCCGGATTGGTGACCTCTACACTGACCTCCGCGATGGGCGTATGCTCATTCGACTGCTCGAGGTCCTCTCCGGAGAGCAACTGGTCAGTTTCTCTGCAGTCAGTCATTGGACTCTTGTTTTTTCTGTGGTTCCTACTGCTAATTTATACCTGCATTTTTCTTACCATCCATGTGTCCAGTTGTAACTGCTGGAATTCATTGACTTCATGCTTTGAATTTTTGTTAAATCTGGGATTTACTGGACCTACTAGATACCAATCCCTGCATTGAAAGATTTCCATTCATTCATACTAACGTACGTCGTTTTGTACGTTAATCCCTTGATGAAGAGTAACTTTGAGGGATTTTAAAAAATATCACGTATCTATTGACAAAAACATGATTTGTACAGAACTTTAGGGTTATAGCTTTTAAATTGATACAACATGCTTTCCAGAGAATCATAAAAACATTTTTTAAAAGTCCAACATGATCAAAAAAAATTGAATAAAGAACCATAAAGTAATCGTTGCTAGTGTTAAAAGTTTTCAGGTCCTAACTAGTTGCAGTATTTCATTTTTTATTAAAAAAAATGTTTTTCTTTATAAAGAGTGCAATTTATTTAAAATATCACCCAAATGTGTCACTTTTATTTATTTTATGCAAGAATTCTATTGTGTATTGGCAGCTTTTCAAAATAAAGATTATGTAAGTTCTTATTTTTTTGTACCGAACCGAACTCTCCAAGACACTGTACCGAACCGAATACGATTTTAGCGTACCGTTACACCCCTAATTATACATATACTGTACATATTTTGTGCCTGCAAAGTAAATGTGTATTTATATATAAAATAAAAATATAAAATATTTTTGCAAGTTTGTCAAAAGCTCCTCTATTTCATTGTTAATCAAACCCTCTTAAAAAGTACATAAATAGATGTCAGTCATTTGCAATTATTTTTTATTTTATAATTCTCTCTGAATGTTCAGAGATGACTGCTTCTACACCCGGTGTATTAAATAGGTCTGATGGAGCTGATGAAAGCAGATGAAGTTGAAGCTTGCTTCAGGATCATTTCTCACAATGTGATCGCTTGTTTTCCATCTCTTAGCCAAAGCCCACAAAAGGCCGTATGCGTATCCACTGTCTGGAGAATGTTGACAAGGCTCTCCAGTTCCTGAAGGAACAGAAGGTTCACCTGGAGAACATGGGCTCTCATGACATTGTGGATGGAAACCACCGTCTCACTCTTGGACTAATTTGGACCATAATCCTGCGATTCCAGGTAGGAGGATGCCTTTTGAATTTTCTGAGAGATGGAGATCAATGAAACAGCAGACAGTGCTCATTTTAAATGAATGTTCTAACAGACAGATATGTGGTCAGCCTCAAATACTTTGGCACAACGTGTGATAAACTCTGTGCTCTGTTTAAATTTTCCTGTCTCTTTTTTTAACATTTATTTTGTCCTTCAGATAGCTTTATCAGTCCTCTGTGTTCGCAATAGAGTTCAATTTGCATAGCTTTGGTTGCCGGTTTATTGCGGTTTTGATAGGCTGGTACGTTTTTATTGCTCCTGCTGCAATAACCTAATTATCGAAACCTTGTGAAGCTGAGCAGACTGCTCACTCAGTCTTCATGATTCGTTTTTGAGGATGTTGTTGACTTTGTGTTTTATTCATTTGAACTGATTGAATATTTTTATCACTGACAAGAAAAGATCCTTTTTATTCATGTACAAATAATGTATCTAAATGCTTCAACAAGCTTAATGAGGTTTATGGCAGTTTGTTCAGATTCAATTACCATAATTAGAATTTATTTTGTAGTTTTTCTCTAAATATACAAAATGTGTGTTTTGCAGGTTTAAGTTTTTAGAGTTTAAAGTTTAAAGAGACAAAGTATTCTGGTCTGTTCTTACCTTTCAGTGTACTCATTTAAATCTTTTATTTATTCTAGTAAATTGTCCATGAAATAATCTGGTTCCTAAAATGCCAGACATTTTGAAAGTTCACAAAAAGGTCACTGAATAGGTAAGATAAAAAAAGTTCCTTTTTACTAATAGAATTATTTGAAAATTCTATTCTTACCAATAAATTAAAATATTATCAATTAGTTGGTAAATACTGTAAAATAGGATCACGGTTTCCTAATTAATTTAAAAAGTACTAAATTAAATGTAATTCTAAAAATATGATTTTTAATTTAAAATAAATTAAAAATAAAAATTTCCTGTATTTTGGACCTTTAGAGATTAATCATATTACATAAACTGTTGATTGACGTGATTGGAGATATGAGGAAATTTGGTTGATTTCCTTCATTTTCTAAACATTGCATCAAAAGTTATTTCCTTTTCTTCATTGTCCTGTAACTAATCCCAGCCTTGTGCAAGTCTACAGTTTTGTTCCTGGTGTCCATATTGGGTCTTTTCTGTAGTGGATAGTGTTTGAGTGATTGAGCTTGTTAAATGTACAAAAGACAGGTGAAAAACAGATTAAATTGATCCAATTGAGGAGTGGAAGATTTTTAGACAAACTAACTAATCTATGGCTCTGGTCTTCCTGCTTGTTGGTGTCAAATAATTACCCCATGCAATGAAATGGAATAGAAATTGTTTACAAATCATCATTTTATTCACTCCTTCATAGTTGGGGTGTATCTACAATGAAAATGACAGATTTCCATTTTAATTTCAAGCTATTTAAACAAATATTTGCAACATTCTAGTTGTATGTTTTGATTAAAAAAGCACATTTTAGCCAAATTTGGCTATAAGTTCTCTTCTGGGTTTCAAATTCTGTTTAGAACGGGTCGTGTTTGTATATTTTTAAGAGAAACATCATGGTTTACTCAAAAATGCAGTCCATGTTTCAAATATTTATGTTAAAATAATTTGTTCACAAATGAACTCAGCAGCTTTATGAACAAACATAAAAGGTCTTATAGTTGCTTCCGTGGAAATTTGCTAATTTTTTGTCTTTGATGTTTTTCATATGGTTGTGTTTTTGAAATTGCTCACATTTTTACAGTTAAAGTAACATTAGTTGTTTTAAACAGATTCAAGACATTAGCGTGGAGACAGAGGACAACAAGGAGAAGAAATCAGCCAAAGATGCTTTGCTTCTGTGGTGTCAGATGAAGACAGCAGGGTAAGAAACCGTGTGACACGACGTGTGAAGGAACACACACGAGTCCTGCTCCTGTTCATTTCAACACTTCTTTACTTTCAGGTACCCGAATGTCAATGTCCATAACTTCACCACCAGCTGGAGAGATGGTCTAGCGTTCAATGCCATAGTGCACAAACACAGGTATCGATCCGCACGGGCACTAGCCTTTGCTCTCAAACACACACTAGTGTCTGTATGACCACCATTTCCACAGAGGAGCGCGTGCTCCTGGCTCCACACCCCTTCATTCTTCAACATGTTCTCACACATACCAGGAGCCCGAAGGGGCTTCAGCCATTACTTAAGTTTGTGGAAAATATATGCATTTATGAGGGTATTTTTTTTTTTTTGCATTTAACTTGAAAATTATATTATATAATAATCCTCAAGGCATTATTTCTGAACGACTTCCTTAATTGTATAATTATTTTCATACCCATCAACTTTTTTTTTTACACAAAACAAATAATGACCACCACACATTTATAAGGCTTTCAGTGTATTCACCATAGATCATGTTGTAGCTTGTGAACTGAGATGAATCTGCTTCATCTTCAGTGAAATGTTTTCTGTAGAATCTCCTTCTTTTCCTCATATGCATAGCTCTTTGTTCTCTCTTTCTCTGAACTGTACCCACTGTAATCTACCGTTGTTTTTGGCAGTGAGGAGAAGAAAAGAAATGAGAAAGTAGGATTACATTGACCTACATTGGAAGGTCTCATATTTTGCCGTAATAAAGTGCTTCCCTCTTTTGTTTAAGGGTTGTATTGCAGTGTTGGAAACGTTGATGAAATGCCAGCGTTGTGTTTCGCAAACAATCTCATGTTGATTTACTTTTTTATTATCTTTTGTGCTTAGGTCAGACTTGATTGACTTTGACAATCTCAAGCGTTCCAATGCCCACTACAACCTGCAGAATGCCTTCAATGTGGCAGAGAAGGAGTTGGGACTTACCAAGCTCCTGGATCCAGAAGGTGAGTTGTAGATATGCACATACAAGGCAAGCATCACTGGATAAAAAATAAAAACCTACCTTCTAATGCACTACTACATAATCGGATGGTTTAAAGAATCTATAGATGATTACATCCCAGTGGTCTACAGATTTGCAAAACATAATAATTATCGGTCATCCTTTTTCTCTCTAGATGTTAATGTTGATCAGCCTGATGAGAAGTCTATTATCACATATGTGGCCACCTACTACCACTACTTTAGCAAGATGAAGGCACTCGCCGTTGAGGGCAAAAGGATCGGAAAGGTACTTGTACACAATTAATTCTTAATACGTCAGCCATTTTGTGAGGTCAGTAGGTGTTATTTTTGCTTGGGTTATTTTACTAGGTGCTGGATTATGCAATCGAGGCAGATCAGCTGATTGAAAAATATGAGACTCTTGCCTCGGAGCTTCTGCAGTGGATTGAACAAACCATCGTGACACTCAACGATCGGCAGCTTGCAAACTCACTCAGTGCTGTTCAGAATCAACTCCAGGCCTTTAACACCTACCGCACTGTGGAGAAACCACCAAAGTGAGTGATGTTCACAAAATATGGATAAATACCCCATCCTGCGTTGTGTTCCAAAAAATTTTTAAATAATCTTATCATTAAAGACTTAAAATGGACGACAGTAGGGTCTGGAAATTTATATTGCAATGATCTGGATGTTTTGAAACCAAGCTTTTAAGTACATTTTCAAAAGATCATTGCCAATTTTTTTTTTCTTAGATTAGGCATTACATTGTGTATTGTACATTTTTAATTGGTTCTCAATTCAGTATTAAAATTATAATTTATCATAGCGAAACATAAATGTTCAGGAAAAGCTAATCCAAAAAGAGTCTCTCCCTTGAGATTGCACTTGGGCGAGATTATTCCAAGACTAAGACCAGCTCCCAATATTCTATTGATAATTACAATAATTTAAAAATACAGTATAAAATATACTTATTGTAGATGTTGACAGTATGTAGATTTTGTGCATTATAATGTATTATAAATGTAAATTTACATATTATTAATGTTCCCAAAAGAAGCATTTACAATAACAGGTTGGTGGAGGAATGATGAAAACAATTTAAGTGAAGGCTGTAGTCTCGTTATTGATATCATATCTCCCAGTTTATACATTTCCTTAAGGTCTCTCATCCATGTGAGCTGAGTTCATGACATAGTTAAGGACCGAAATGTCACTGCAGCTGTTAAAAATATAAAATGTTTAGTTTCACTTAAGATTCACATAGTGGGGCTTTAGTCAGATTTGGGATTTCCTAATAAATTACAAGTATTTTGTTGCATGGAAAAAGAAAGAAGAATATCAAAATACACGACTGGTTACTGAGAAAAATATGCTGCATTTATGTGCACGTAACATGCTGCACATTTTGCAAAACGTAAAAGAAAAATGTAAGTGCAGTGCCACAAATGAACCTTCTGTGTCCAAAAGTATTCAGGATCCATATAGACATTATTGCTCCAGCCTCATAATTCTCAAATGGAGGGTGCCCCATTCAGACGAATAGGTGCCATAGACGAATGAATGAGTGAATGGATGGATGGATGGGTGCACTATGAAATCCCAAGTCTAGGTCAACAAAGACTGGCCAAGTCAAGTCTGAGACCAGAACAAACATGTTCTCAACTGGGACTGACTTTGAGTTCCACAATGCTAACGGCATCACTAATGCTTACCATTAAGATTATGCTTTAAAAAATGTTTTCGATCTGAACAAGGTGTAAGAAGGGCTTAGATATTGCTGTAAATGTGATTTGTACTCCTTTCTGTGTGTATGACAGGTTCACTGAAAAGGGTAATCTGGAAGTTTTGCTCTTCACCATTCAGAGTAAAATGAGGGCAAACAATCAGAAGGTGTACATGCCAAGAGAGGGCAAGCTTATCTCTGACATCAACAAGGTAAGCACCCACCATTGTGCGGCTTCTCGTATCTTGAGTTTGGTTTGATGCTTAACAGAGCCGTGTCTCCGAAGGCTTGGGAGAGACTGGAGAAAGCCGAACACGAGAGGGAACTTGCTCTGAGAAATGAGCTGATTCGCCAAGAGAAGTTAGAGATGTTAGCTGCACGCTTTGACCGTAAAGCAGCCATGAGGGAAACCTGGCTCAGTGAAAACCAGCGGTTGGTGTCGCAGGTGAGGGACGTTTCTCACAGCTTGGTTAAACATCCCAAGCCTTCGCTTAATTCATTGTTTATGCCTTCAGGACAATTTCGGTGTTGATCTGGGTGCTGTAGAGGCAGCCACTCGCAAGCATGAGGCCATCGAGACAGACATCCAGGCATACGGCGAGCGTGTGGCCGCTGTGGAAGCAGTGGCTCGAGAACTGGAGGCGGAGGGATATCATGAAGTGCGACGGGTGCTAGCACGGAGAGATAATGTGCTCAGACTGTGGGAGTATCTGAAAGAACTGCTGGCAGCTCGGCGAGAGAGGCTGATGGCACACAGGAACCTGCAGCGCCTCCTACAGGAAATGAGCTACATTATGGACTGGATGGAAGACATGAAGGTACCTTGTGATTAAGAAACCTTTTTGATTACTTGTATTGATTTCTTACCTTGTGTTGTGCATGTTTAGGGTCGCCTGCAGTCTCAGGACAGTGGAAAACACCTTCATGATGTGGAGGACCTTCTGCAGAAGCACACACTGGTTGAAGCTGATATATCTGCACAAGCTGAGCGAGTCAAAGCAGTGCAAGCCACTGCCAAGAGATTTGCTTCCAATGAACAGAGTGAGCACACACAGAGATGAACACAGAAATGATCGTCAAAGTTCTGTTGAGAAATGTTCCTTCCTTCCATTTAGGCTACAAGCCCTGTGACCCTGCACTGGTTGAAGAGAAAGTGGATCTTTTGGGCAGAGCGTATGGAGAGCTGGGGCAGCTGGCAGCAGATCGACGAGCTCGTCTGGATGACTCCAGAAGGCTGTGGCAGTTCCTTTGGGAGCTGGGAGAGGAATCGGCATGGATCCGAGAGCAGGAGCAGATACTCTCTGGAGGTGATTATGGGAAAGACTTGAGTTCTGCTCTTCACCTCTTGTCTAAACATGAAGCCTTCCGGGATGAGATGGCTGCCCGCTATGGTCCCTTGAGTAACAGCATTGCTGGGGGAGAAGCACTTGTGAAGGAAGGTCATTTTGGAGCTCTTGAGGTGACCGAAAGGATTAAGGATGTGAGAGCACAATGGTCTCACTTAGAAGAGGTAATGATCGTCGCAGTAATCATTTAAAACCCTATCTCCATAGCTTCTCATTACATATCAGTCTCTTTTTCTCTTTCTCTCTCTCTACAGGCCTCAGAGCTGCGTGAGCTGGGGTTGAACGAATCCGTAGCTTTCCATCAGTTCCAGACAGATGCCAATGACATGGAGGCTTGGATAATGGAAACATTAAGACAGGTGAAACATTTGAAAATAATATTCTCTTCTAGTCAACAGATATTCTGTGGACTGCACCATGGCTTTGATTTGATGATGATTTGTTCTCTGCTTGCCCTCTTAGGTCTCAAGCCAAGAAGTAGGACATGATGAGTTTTCCACACAAACCCTGGCCAGAAAACAGAGAGAGGTGGAAGAGGAGATTCAAAGTCACCGGTCACTCATTGACTCTCTACATGAACAGGCCTCTTTGCTGCCAGAAGCTTACAAACAATCCCCACAGGTGAAAACTACAAACTTGAAAATAAATATATGCAATATCTACCTGAGTTTAGAAAATATTAATCGTAATCCATTAAAGAAGACTCTGGAAGGAATAAGAGAAATGGCAGCTTTATTTAGCTTTCAAACACTGAAGATGCTAACAGCTTACAAAACTCCATAGAGTAAGAGAGACAAATGAGGAGAGGGTATCTCCTTCAGTATCTTCTTCGGGACCAGCAGAAAATATAATTTAAAGAGCTTGAACATTCCTGGTTGTGATGTAATTTCCTCTTTGGGATGCAACTTCCACTTATATCTCAGAACAATATGATTGAAATTTTTTGTTCTATTACACTTATTTATATTTTGAGAACTTTTATTTTTTTATTCCCCACGTAACATGCTCGGTGTTATGCAATTTCCTTGTTTACTTTTTACCACTCATAATGGAACCTTGAATGACTTGTATTGATAAAAGGAGGATAAAAAAGGATTAAAGAAGCAGGAGTGTAACAATGTATAATGGCACAAGAAATATTATAGAAATAGTTCTCTCCTCACTTAAAAAAGACGAGTTAATGCAAACATTAACACTGCCCCCTAGTGGATGGATGGTGTCAAATGCTCTCATCCCTTCTTAGCTCTGTGGTCTCAAAACTTTTTAAATTACATTTTTTTTCCAGTGATGACTTGTGATGCGTATCGTAGACATACTATTTAGGGACGTATCGTATCGAAAGTAGAGCGTTTTGTTACACTTCTATAAATAAGTTATGGCAGCAGTGTTGCCAAAAGCACAAAAGAGCGAACATTTCTGAAGTTAAAATTCCTGCTTTGGAAGAAGATTCTTTATATTTCAAAGCATCCTCTCATCAACCCACATTCCAATTGTTTTTAACCTTTTTTCTGCATAATTCAAACCTCTCCGTCTCGCTCCTGGGGCCACATAAACCAGTTCAAACTAAACTATTTACAGTACTATTACCATAGTAACAAGCATTACTTTCACTTATTGATGAATTCTTTCTGGGTTATGGAGTCTCTATGGTATGAGTGGGTGAATTTATCAACAAATGGGCGAGGACCTTGTGATGTATGGAGCATTTGTTTTGCTGGATTGAAATGTAAAATTGGTGCCTACCGTTCCTTTAATTTCATTAAAAGTATCTAGTGTCAGACAATGCTGCTATAAATGAACTTCAACTTTCAAAAACTTTCAAAAGAATGTGTTTTCCTGTTTTTTATAATAATCACATTTTTAGTTATGTGAATTCAGATGTAGCCTCACTGAATCATTTCAATTGTTATGATCTCAACGATGTTTAAAGGTCTATTTTGATCGTTTTCAGGTTGAGGGTCGTCTCCCAGCCATAGAGCAACGCTATGAAGAGTTAGAGGGCTTGTCGTCGTCATGGCGACAGGCCTTAGATGGATCGCTTGCGTTGTATCGTATGTTCAGTGAAGCCAGTGCCTGCCAGCTGTGGGTTGGAGAAAAGGAGCAGTGGCTGCACAATATGGAGATTCCCACCAAACTAGAGGATCTGGAGGTCGTCCAGCAGAGGTTAGGACTGACATTTGCAGGTTTGCTTAAGCTTTAAATTGCTGCAAACTAATGTCTTGATTTGGTTTGTTCCGAATGAAGGTTTGAAACTCTGGACCCAGAGATGAACACACTGGGTGGTCGCATTTCTGATGTCAATCAAGTTGCTCAACAGCTGCTTGGATCAGACAACCGTAACAAAGAACAGATTGACCAGACACAAAACCAGCTCAATAACAGGTACAGCCACTTTTTCAGACCAACACACCACAAACAAAAGATTAGTGTAATATCTCATCAGATCGACGATAACATATTTAGGGCACAAACCTTATCTTTGCATTTCGTTTTTGCAGGTGGTCTGATTTCCAGAGTCTTGCCAACCAGCGTAAACAAGCTCTAGAATCCGCGCTAAACATCCAGAACTATCATTTAGAATGTAATGAGATCAAGAGCTGGATGAAGGAGAAAACCAAAGTCATCGAATCCACTCAAAGCCTTGGAAATGACCTCGCCGGAGTCATGGCCTTACAGCGAAAGCTCACTGGAATGGAGAGAGACTTGGAAGCCATACAGGTAAGAAGATATGCCTCATCTGATCATAGATGCACCAAAATTTATTCATACCGCATTCTCTCTAACAGGGCAAGCTGGATGACCTGCGTTCTGAGGCTGAGAAGCTGGCATCTGAACACCCTGAGCAAGAGGAAGAGATCAAGGGTCGGCTGGCAGAAATTCAGGAAGTGTGGGAGGAGCTTCGCGCCACCATGAAACGCCGTGAAGAGTCGTTGGGTGAAGCCTCAAAGCTTCAGGGATTCCTCAGAGATCTTGATGACTTCCAGGCCTGGCTGTCTCGTACACAAACCACTGTAGCTTCTGAGGACACGCCAACTTCTCTGGCAGAAGCGGAACGTCTGCTGGGTCAACACGAGGCCATAAAGAATGAAGTGGATAATTACAAAGAAGATTATGAGAAGATGAGGGCTACAGGAGCTGAGGTCAGTAAAGGGACGCATTGAAGAGTTTAAATCACTATAAAACTGCTAAAATGTACTTTTTTCAAATGTATACAAGCATGTTGTGTATATGTGTTTTATCATTTAGTTTGTACTGTCAAGTAAGCTTTGTGGCATCAATTGAATTTATGATTTTCATTTTTTGCACTTACCTCAAGTAGATTTTTTTTTCATTTTTTTGCACTTACCTCAAGTACAACATTTTCATTTACTTTAAGCACAAAAATGTTACGCATCTCTACTTTAAAGGATAATTGCATAGGAGCTGTAGTGTTTATTTGACAAACTCTCTTACAGAGATAAAGTAGAGTATCTTTTTTGCAAAATGCAAAGACACTGTTTGTGATCTTGTATGTTCAGGTGACCCAGGGTCAGACGGATGCCCAGTACATGTTTCTGGCCCAACGGCTGCAAGCGCTGGATACAGGCTGGCATGAGCTGAGAAGAATGTGGGAGAGTCGACACTGTGTCCTTGCTCAAGCCTATGATTACCAAACACTGCTGCGAGATGCAAAGCAGGCTGAGGGCTTCCTTAACAGTCAGGTTTGGAATCCTGTGTTTTTCTCAATATTGTTTGTTTTGAACGAAGAACATCTAATGGTATGTTACCAGTCAAAAGTTTGCAAACACTTTGAAATGTCATGCTAAATCCATCGTAAATCTGTTGATGACACAACACTAAAGGTTGTGACTTCAATAGAGGGGCCATTCTCTAGATCTGAACCCTATTGAGCTGATGTGAGAATAGCTTGGGTGTAGGGTGTAAAGGTATGGTCCATATAATTAAATTACAATCGAATAAAAGCTAGAATTTCTGCAAAGAGATTGTTTGGTGTTTTTCAGTTAAAGGCAAAGTTAGAAGAAAACGCAGATCTTTTCCAGCAGACTCATTCACTGTAACAGTTTTATACTTGGCTTTATTTGAAGAGTTTGAAAATGTGATAAACAAGCTTAACTTTTTGTTCCTTGTTGTTTTGTTTTTTTTGACCAAATGTGATGTTCTGTTATTTTACATACCATGATAAACGGCATCAGCGTTTTAGATCAGTAACCCTTTTCACCCAAGCTTATAAAAACTAATTACAGTATTCAATATTTTTAAATAAAATGAATGATTTTGACGCCATTGATGAACTGCTGCTCATTTGATCACTGGGAATTCAGGTGCTTGAAAGATACCGGCAATCTCTTGCTTGTACATCAAGGATACAAACTTCTGCTAAGCGGATTTACAGGAAAAGCTGTCTCTATTCTAACTTGAAAAAAGCTAAACAAGACCAAGCTGTTTTGGGTTTTTAAACAGGTAAATAAAAGCCCAACAATGATGCATATGTAATCACTAATGAGTAATATTTGCTGATGGAAGATCACAAAAAAAATCTTGTCTGTAAAGAAACTGTGTGTTCATCTTTGCTTCACTCATAAAATGTCAATTTTTTTAAATGTGTGGGTTTTGGCTTAGCCCTCTTCAGAGTCAGGCTGAGAGAAAAAAAAACTAATAAATAAACCAAAAAATCATTCATTAATCATTATCGAGTTAAAATGTACAATTAATCGAGATTTTGATTTAACACCAAATCACTCAGCCCTACTATAATGGATTTTATGAAAACTTCTTTTACTTGTTATTTATTGTAGTTTTGATTTATTTTCACACACAAATTTTGTGGAAAACAGGTCATATTTTGGTAGCATTTTGGGGAAATATTAAAATGTCTGTTTTAATAAATACTTAAAACAAAAATGTAGATATAAAATGTTATTATACACTCATTAGATGATCTATTACAGTTTAAACAAAACAAGGTATGGAAAAAATGTATGTCTTTATAGCAATTTGAAACTCTTTGTTCACTATTCAGACTATTTTAAGTTGTGTTGAAAGATTTATGTATTGAGAATGTGTGCCCAAGCATTTGACTGGTACAGGAAATGTTTGATATTTGAAAACCACTTCATTGGAAGATAAAAGCTTAATGAAGATCTCTTTTCTCTTTCTCTGGCCGCAGGAATATGTTCTGTCCCACACAGAGATGCCATCTAGCCTGCAAGGAGCTGAGGAGGCCATTAAGAAACATGAGGACTTTCTCACCACAATGGAGGCCAGTGAGGAAAAGATCAATGGTGTGGTTGAGTCGGGAAGGAGACTGGTGTCTGATGGCAACACCTATGCAGACAAGATCGAGGAGAAGATTGACTCTATTCAGGAGAGGTGAAGAAGACATAACTTATATTATCATGTTGTAACTAAGTAAATGAGAACCTTCTCATCATCCCCTAGGCCATAACTACGCACTGTGATATAAATGATATATAAATTTATTTATATAAAACTGTTTACTGATGCTCTTCTCTCTGAAAGTGATTAATCCTACAATCTGTCTGACCCATATTGTGGTTCCATCTAGGTGCAGTGTATTTGTATGTTTTACTATGTGAATATTTATTGAATAGAATCGAATTTTGTGGATCAGATTACAATCGATTTAGGAAATCATTGGCGGTACCCAGCAGTCGAAAAACCAACCAAAATATCTGAATCTCTAGCCCCTTGAGAGTGTTCTATTATTATGTTCTGGAAAAATACTGTACCGCAGAAACTGAACGTTCCAAAAACCCACATTTAGTAAAGTGTGCACTGCAATCGAAACAAAAGGATGGGGGGTTTTATATTTAGTTTTGGTGTTTATAAAAATGTTTCATTTATCCTCTGTATTTCTGCAAAATCTAGTCAAGTTAAATTTGTTTATATCAAACTCTCCTTTGTTTTTCGTATAGACACCAAAAAAATAAACAAGCTTCAAGTGAGCTGCTGACGAAACTGAAGGATAACAGGGAGCTCCAGCACTTCCTTCAAGATGGACAAGAGGTAATGCTGCAAAAATAGTGTCAGAAGTGCATTTTATTCATTTCTTTTGTTTGAAATGGTTTGTTTTTTGTAAAAATTCTGATTTGTATATAATGCATTTGAGTACTTGGTTATTTTAGCATGTCCATCGGATTTAATCATGACAATGACAAGACATTTGCAATGCTTTTGTTACTTTCTAGTGATCTCTCTAAGCTACAAATTTATGAGACCAGTTCCGGCTGGAAGGGAAACTTCTTCTCAGCACCTACTGGGAATTTTAATATAACAGGCAAATATTCTGTCTTACTGTAGCTCACTTTGTGGATAAATGAGAAGATGCTGACTGCGCAGGACATGTCCTATGATGAGGCCAGAAACCTCCACAGCAAGTGGCAGAAGCACCAGGCCTTCATGGCTGAGCTAGCCTCTAACAAAGACTGGCTGGACAAGATTGACAAGGTAAATTCAGATGCATGCTGTCATGTTATGAAAGGCTGTACTAGGAGTGTGCTGCATATGCAAATCTGGCCAATGGGAGGCATTTTTTTGACTCCCTAGATTGTCAGATGTTCAAGTTCATTTAATTTATATAGCGCTTTTCACAACAGACATTGTCTCAAAGCAGCTTTACAGTAAACCAGCAAGTTTAAACTCAACAAAGAGAAAAAATTAATTACCGGTAATAAGTGGTGTATATGTCCCTGATGAGCAAGCCTGGGGCGACTGTGGCAAGGAAAAACTCCCTTTTGGAAGAAACCTTGAGAGGAACCGGACTCAAAAGGGAAACCCATCCTCATTTGGGCAACAACAGCAGTGTGATTTATGTAAACTATAGTATAAACAGAAGATATGGTAGTATAAACAGATAATATTGTATACACAGATGATATAATAATATAAACATAAACAGATAATATAGTATAAACAGATGATTTAATAATATAAACATAAACAGATAATATAGTATAAACAGATGATTTAATAATATAAACATAAACAGATAATATAGTATAAACAGATGATGACTGTGTTAGGTGTAGGTCCAGGGGCGCCGAAACATCTCCAGGTGAATCTGTTTGTTAGGTTGAGGGCTGGTGGGCGGAGCCTCCCGGGCGTCGGAACATCTCCTGATGAGTCTGGTTGTTAGGGTGAGGAGCTGGTGGGCGGGACCTCCGGAAGTCTCGGGATGAGTATGGGAAGAAGAGTGTGTTTCTTACTAAGATACTGCGTAAAGGCCTTTACACACCAATGCATTTTTCTTTAGTGTCTGCGGCATGAGCTCCCTGCATCTTTTGCATTAAACATTTAGGGCACAGACACTCTCCTGAACACTAGATGGCGCTTTGGTGAACTGCAATTCACACTGTGTGAGGCGCGTTTATGGAGAAGGAGAAGAGGTTGTGTGATCGCTTATCTGCATAAAATAAAGACACATTTTTCATTTTCTGGCAAACAAACCACTTATTATTAAAGCTGATTTCAGGCACAGGATTTTGAGTTTAAAAAAACGTGTGTGCTCCCATTTTGATAATAATTCCGGTCTTGTGAGTCACGTGACCACTGTTTTCAAAATCTTTCTCATGAGTGCTTGGTTGTGAGCTGTTTAATTTCCGCAACGACTGGATGCTCATCCAGGCAGCCTCTGTAGCCTCTTTTTCTGAATTATTATTATTATTATTATTATTTTTTTTTTTTTTTTCTAACGTGTTTTTTCGGGCACTTTTGAGGGCCTAAACATGCGTAAAAAGTCACCGAATTTTGCACACACACCAGAACCTGCGAAAATTTACATCTAATTGTGTTTCGAAAAGCGGGTGTGGTAAAATGACTCTACAGCGCCACCTAACGCGTTGTAGCTTATGATGCGCTATGAGTTTGTCGTAGGCAAATGAAATTCGCCACGCATGTGTAGGGTACTAAAACTTAAATAATAAGTAAATGGGATCACATTTCCAAAATCGACAGGAAGTCAGCTATTTCTCAAAAACCTCTAAAAATGGCCAATTTTGCTCACGTCGTACTTTAACGAACTCCTCCTAGAGATTTCATCTGTTTGTCTCAAATCTCGTTCAGCACTTTGTTTTGTTCTCAAGTGCCATCTATTGCTGCCTTTCCCAGCTGAAGACACATGAAAAAAACGGCTTGGTACGTTTCATGAAAAATGACACAGCTTTTTTTTTCGGGTGGTGTGGATAGTTACATTAGCGTCGTGTAATTAATGTTAAATATTTACTGCATGCAGCCCCTGCATTAACAAACATAATAAGAAAACTCCACGTCATCTTCTACCTCATTTACCTAATTTGAATGAAAAACAGACTCAGAGAACCTGACTAAATCTTTTCCGAAACTCAATTGACACTGCTTTTTAATATTTTATTTGGATTTTAGTCTTTCGCTGCTAATATTGAAGAGGAAGAATTTAGAACGGGAGAGTTTGCCTAATGCAGTCAATATTATGGTTCGGAAAACCACTGACATAATGTTGAAAGGGCGCTTTTATTTTTAGGTGGCAATTAATAACCCTTTTCTTGCTCCAATAGGAGGGTCAGGTGTTGGTGAAGGAGAAGCCTGAGCTGGAGCAGACTGTGTCCGAGACCCTCAGTGGTCTGCAGAAGCAGTGGGAGGAGCTTGAGAGCACCACTCGAGCCAAAGCTCAATGTCTGTTCGATGCAAACCGAACCGAGCTTTTCACACAGAGCTGCTCAGCACTGGACTCCTGGCTCCAGAACATCTCCTCTCAACTCCAGAGTGATGACTTTGGGAAAGATCTCACTAGCGTCAACATCCTGCTCAAGAAACACCAGGTGAGGCACAGTTAGAAGCAAAGGAATGCCCATTTGGAAAAAATAAAAACAAAACGTAATCTCTAAACTTTTTCTTATTCAGATGCTGGAGCATCAGATGGAGGTGCGAGAGAAGGAGGTCCAGTCTCTGCAGTCGCAGGCTCTTGCTTTGGCTCAAGAGGATTCTGGGCCAGTGGAAGTGGATGGGCAGCAGAGAAGGGTAACGGATACATTTGCTCAGCTGCAGGATCCTCTGAAAGAGCGCAGGCAGCATCTTCTTGCTTCAAAAGAGGCTCATCAGTTCAACAGAGACCTTGAGGATGAGATTGTGAGTCTGATTTAAAGCCTTTCTGAGACATTTCTTCTACAAACACTTTGACATATGGGCTTGTTTTTCTTTTTTTTTAAGTTATGGGTGAAGGAAAGGATGCCACTTGCCACATCCACTGATCATGGTAAAGATCTTCCCAGTGTTCAGCTGCTCATCAAAAAGAATCAGGTACTCCACTTTTGAAGCGGTTAAATGATCTTTTCAAATGATGTGTTTGGCTGACTGTGATTTATCTTTTCCCACAGACTCTCCAGAAAGAGATTCAGGGGCATCAACCACGCATCGATGACATCCAGGCTCACGGTAGAAGCATGTCCCCTGGTAAAGAGTCAGAGGTAGACCGGGAGAGGAAAGCTGCTCTTGATGAGCGTCTGGCAGAGTTGAGGGAATTGTGGGGCCTTATGATTTCTGAGACGGAGCAGAGGAACTTGAGGCTAGCCGAGGCTAATAAAGCACAGCAGTTTTACACAGATGCTGCTGAGGCTGAGGCATGGATGGGAGAACAAGAGCTTCATATGATGTCAGAGGAGAAGGCGAAGGTCAGTGAGGCTGGTTTAACGAGGATTTATGAAACTATCGATGTAGGCTCACCGTTTTTTTAACAGAGCAAATTGTTAAAGATTAACTTGGAAGAATTCCAGAGGTTGTCCTCTATAGAATTTTTTTTTTGGTATGATTCCTATCCATACTTTGTTTAACCCTATACCTAGTAGTGGGGTCAGAGTTTTCAATCCCATATTTGGTGTAAGGCAGAGTACACCCTGAAGAGGTCACTAATACCGTACATTTTAGGGCCACATTCAATCCCCCAAGGGGAATTGGCATTGAAAAACATTGTCATTCCCTATGACTCAAAAATGATTGAGTGATGCTGATATTTGAATTTCTTTTGAAGTAATAAGAATTGATTCACCTTGTACGATTGTTAAGATCACTCAAGCCTCTCTAGTCACTGAACTCATACAAACAATATATGTACCAACATATTATAAATGTATATAGACCATTTGTTTTATCCTCTAAAGTGCCATTTGCTGTTTTTGTTTATAGAAATACTTTTATTTTGTAATATTTATATTTTAGTCGCATTGCTACTTTTGTGGAGTGATGCCTATAGTCTAGTTCAGGGGATGCCAACATTAGTCCTGGAAGGGTGTTATTGTAAATATTTATAATACCCGTTATAGAAGACTCTGGTATCAAGGTGTAACAGATAACATGGCTTTATTTTTAGTTTAAAACACTGAACATGCTAACAGCACTGAGAGAGGGGTGGGGTGGGGGAGGGAAGATATTGAGAGAGCCTGCTGTATGTCTCTTATCTCTGGATATTCTGTCTCTCCCTGTGGAAAAAAAGAGGCCAAATGTCTGTCTGCAACTTAATTTAAAGAGCATGTAACTTCCGGAACAATTTCAAAACGATAAAATTCAAAATATTTCTTCTATTACCGGTGTCTTGGAGAGTTTAGCTCCAACCATAATCAAACACTCCTGAAGCAGCTATTTGAATTCTTTCTAGGTATACTAGAGTTGGTGCCAAGTTCAGCGGCGTAATTGTATTTAATGCGTTGGCGTAATTGAAATTTTAAATTGGACTTTTTTAATTTTACAAACTATTTACTAACCCTAACTTGAAATCTCCATTGTCGACATTCAATTTCGACAATGACACTCCATTCCAACAGCAACCATCATAAAACAGAAAACAAAGCTTTCTATAGCGATCTAGAAACTATGAGCCAAAAATGTTATTTGTGTGTTTTTGCCCTGAACAAACTTTGCAAATTCACAAATTCAAGACCCTTTAAACCTCTGGAGAGTCTTCTAATCGGCATTTGTTTTAACCAGCAGCTAAACAACAAACTTTCCTAAAAATGATCAGTTCTTGATATTGTTCTAGTGATTTGAGTTTGTATATGTTTTTTGTTTTCTTCTGATGGTTCTTGTAGGATGAACAGAGTGCTCTGGTGATGGTGAAGAAGCACCAGACTCTTGAGCAAGCTTTGGAGGATTATGCGCAGACCATCCACCAGCTAGCTAATAGCAGTAGACTGATGGTGACCAGTGAACACCCAGAGAGGTCAGGAGCCCACTTGGTTTTCTGGAGTTTACTTTTTTCCTGTAAACATGTTTTAACTTGCTTATAACATATTTTCCTCTTGTAGTGAACGAATCACTCTTAGGCAGGCTCAGGTGGATAAACTGTATGCAGGCTTGAAGGACCTTGCAGAAGAGAGGAGAGGCAAACTTCAGGAGAGACTGAGACTGACCCAGCTGAAGAGGGAAGTGGATGATTTAGAGCAGTGGATCTCCGAAAGAGAGGTTGTCGCCGGATCGCATGAACTTGGACAAGACTATGAACATGTGACGGTATGAAATTCACGCTAATCCAGATTCACACCTAGACTTTATGCTCCATTTGTAACAATGACCACTTTATTTCAATAGCATTTAATATTTGGTCAGTTTAATATAAATGTAATATATTACGTTCTACATCTTTTAGTAGGAGCACAAACATTAAAATATGATCGAAATGACACTTTCTGTCACCTCTTATTTACTCATATGCAAATGAGTTTATTACTGTGATGTCAGATCTGTTTCACATTGTTTAGCAAAAATAAGTGTACACACTAATAGATGATATGCACATTATGGAACAGTACTCGGAAGTCACTGAGTGACTGTAAAAAAAAAAGCCTATTAATTCGCTATCTGTGAATATGAGTTTGACGCTGAAAATGGGGAAAGCTGTTGTGTGATTGACTGCTCAAACCTGTTTTCAAACACTTCAGGGACAACATTCTACATACCACTCCAATGAAAGACAGAAGCAAATATATTGCTGCAATTCAGAAGCAGACATTTTTGATTTTTGGTTGTCATTTCATGTCTAATAAGTCAGACTTAAAAGAGGCAGAACAGTGTTAGAACACTAAAATGCACTAGACGTTAAATGCTTCTAGCCATCGTGTTGTTTTTGAAAGAACGTATTACAGTATTTATAGTTAAATGTTGTGTGACCCTAAGTGTGTAACTGCATTAGAAAACCATTCGCTAGCTAACAGCCTCTCTAAGAAGATTTGTAATAAAATTACGTTTTCATATACTACTGGAATGTCCATGGATGCCATTATCACTTTAATGTTTCTTAACGTTTAAAGTATTAGGCATCAAGGCTTTTGTATGCCTTTTAACTTTATTTCATGTACTTTCAGGGTGTTGAAATCAGGAATATATACATTTCAGGAAATACAATTTCTTCCCAAATCTCGATGTACAAGGAAAGTTAGTCATCTTTTAAATCTATTAAACATAGCTATTTTACTGCTTGTTTTGCCACTCAGTCTCAAAGAAAGTTGTGGCATTGCATACATTTCGTATATTGCCATTAGAAGGCACAAAACAACCAGAAACTCCTTTGCATGGAGGGTGAACCCTAAATTCTGATGCGTGTGTCATTTGATAAAGGCATGTACGATTTATGCTACTTTTTTACATCACTTGTAGCATGATCATGAAGACAACAGGAAGTAGCTTGATGCTAGCCGAGAATATGTTTAGTTAACTGAACACTCTGGCTTTCTGCAGCTTTGTGCTTTCTTTTCTGATCTCATAGATGCTACGTGACAAATTCCGTGAATTTGCTCGGGACACCAGCACAATTGGCCAGGAGCGAGTGGATGCTGTTAATGCTCAGGCAGATGAACTTATTGAATCGGGTCATCCAGAAAACGCCAGTGTGGCTGAGTGGAAGGATGGACTCAATGAGGCCTGGGCAGATCTGCTCGAACTCATCGACACACGTACACAAATGTTGGCTGCGTCGTATGAGCTGCACCGTTTCCATCAGGATGCCCGGGAAGCCCTAGGACTTATACGAGAGAAAAAGGAAACTCTAGAAGGGGCTGAGCTTGGAAGGGACCTGAATACTGTTCAACACTTGCTTAGACAACACACGGCCTATGAGCATGACGTGCAGGCACTGAGCGGCCAGGTGAGAAATGTCTTGTAAATTCGCTGATGTATTGATTTTGATGCCAATCTGAAATATGCCACGCAGGTCACTCAGGTGCAGGATGATGCTGCACGTCTGCAGAAAGCTTATGCGGGAGAAAAGGCTGATGATATCCATCGACATGAGCGTGCGGTCACAGAGGCTTGGGAGGGACTTCAATCTGCAACTCAAACCAGACGCTTGCTTCTGCTCGACACGGTGGAGAAGTTCAGATTCTTAAACATGGTCCGAGATCTCATGCTCTGGATGGAGGGAATCAACCTACAGATCCAGTCACACGATAGTCCGAGGTACAATTTTTTTGGGAACAAGTTCTTTGCACAAGAACAATTTTACTCTCTATTCTTTTTATATATTATTATAGTTTCGGGTAGCAATTTTATGCCTCTGACACTTGGAACTGCATGGAAGTACTGATAGACCATATTTTCTTGTATTCTACGGTGTATATTATTAACGCATACACGTTCACCCTTATTATTTTTTTCTGGTTCAGTTAAGTAAGTCAAGTCTTAGTTTAGTCTTACCTAAGTTTTAAGAATTGTTATTCATTAATCTTTAAGGACGTAAGACTTAAAAATGTTATGTAATTGTTTGTAATCATTTATGTTCCTTTTAATTGGTATAATACAACATAATAATCAAAAATAATCAATCAATGAAGTATCAAATTATTTTTATTTAAGTTTTTCCAGAGTTTCTGGTTGCTACAGGGCTTAGCTGTGGAATTCTAGCATTGGAGACAGTGCTGTTATGGGAGTCCTATCATGAGCATTGGGGGATGGTTTTTATACCTTAGATTGATGTCATTTGTTCTTGGACTTCTTGGAAATCCCCTGAAAACACCCTAGTTTGATTCATGTACTTTCAAAATTTCATAACCTCTTGACATTCCATTTAAAGCCATCTGGCAACAGTGTATACTCACAAGGTGTCATGGACACTGGTAAACTTTCTGTAAACAATTGATTTACAGCAGCAGTGACCCTCAAATGTCCATCGGGTTTACAGTCTTTCCCTCATGGGTTGTGCCATAGACATACAATCTATGGTTATAACATCCTCTGTGTCTCTATTACAGCAACTTAAGCCAAGGAAGATACTTTTTATACCCTCCTTTTGGTGCACTTGTCCCTATGTTTAGTTGAAGAGTTAACATCTGGCAAATATCGAGCTTAAAGTTTTCTGCTGTGCATGGGCATTCAAGTAATACAAGTGTAAAATTAAGTGTTAAAACTGATGTTAAAATATTGGGTTTCAAAATCAGAGATTCTCTGCTATTTTACTGCAGAAATCTGACAAAACCATTTTTGCACTTTTAAATCTTGATTACATTTTTTTTAAGTGTTTTGAAGAATTCTTTCCTCTGTTAATGGAATTTGTATACTTTGATTAACATTTCTCATTTATTAATTTTGATCAAGTTACAGATTAAACATAGGGTAGATTTTCATAAATGAAATTGTAAAATTATATTAAATTACACAACAATGTAATTTTGAATGTAAAACACTTGCATCTGTTCTGTGTTACAGGGATGTCTCCTCAGCCGGTCTTGTCATCGCCCACCACCAGGACATCAAATCTGAGATCGAGACCCGAGTCGACAGCTTCACTGCTTCCAGGGAAATGGGACGTACCCTCATCGACAACAAACATTATGCTTCTGATGAGGTCTGTGCATTTCAGACACATCCAAATGACCATTCACAACTTCTGTATAAATCGCTGTCATTCACACGCTGACTTTTAGGTTCAAGAGAAGCTTGATCAGCTGCAGGCCAAACGCACTGAAATTAATGAGAAGTGGCAGGAAAAAATGGACTACTTACAGATTGGTGAGTGGGTTTGTGGAAAAAGTACATCCGGCAATGCTTTACATGTGCATTCCTCACTCCCGTCACTCTGTTTCTGTTAGTTCTGGAAGTGTTGCAGTTCAGCAGAGATGCATCTATGGCAGAGTCGTGGCTAGCCGGTCAGGAGCCACTTGTCAGGGCTGCAGAACTGGGGTCGAATGTAGACGAGGTGGAAAGTCTAATCAAACGGCACGAAGCCTTTGAAAAGTTGGCTGCTGGCTGGGACGACCGATTCACACAGCTTGAGAAGCTAACCACGGTGTGTTGACTGCTCTCAGATTTCTGTGGGAACTTAGTTGAAAAGTTTACGATTTTCTTTCTTTTTGTTTTGTTATTCTCGATTAGCTGGAGGAACATGAAATTCAAAGAAGAAGAGAAGAGGAAGAGAGAGCCCGACGACCACCCACACCTCCGCCAGTGGAAGAAGTGGTTCAGTCAGAAATAAACGATTCTGCTGCAAGGTATGAAAAAAGGCATAGTACAGTTTTTTTTACACTGTAAAAAAAAAAGGTACAATCTTTTTTGATGTTTTATTATTATCATTCTAGAGCTAAATGTTGTTTTTCCCCTTTCTTTGATAGATCCAATCTTTTCAGTCAGTTTTTTTGCTTTGAAATAAAAAGTTTTGTTTCTCTTCTAGGACAAGTCTGGACCAGACTACATTGAACCAGTCAGTCTCTGTCAATGGTGTCTACAGTGACCAGGACACGTCCCAGGTCGGATATACAAATGCCTTTTGCAGTTTGTTTATCATCAATTATACATTTACACCCTAAAGCTGCGTGCAGACCAAAAGAAATGAGCAGTGACTGGGCGACTCAATTCCATTCATTTTCAATTGAGAACGGTGACGAGAGCGTGAGGGATTGCGTGGCCGGTGATGAGCAGTCAATGACGAAAGTTTTAAACAAAGTTTAACTTTATGGTAATGAGTCCGGCCCCATGGTAAAGTGGATTGTACGCGGACATGTACACGGGGTTGCACAGGGTAGCGCAGGTTTGAATCCGTTTCCTGGCCTCCTCAACTCTCTCTATCTGTTTCTCTTCCTGTCTCTCTCAACTGTCCTGTCTGGTCCAATAAAGTCAAAAAGCCCAAAAATAAATCTAAAAAAAAAAAAAAACTTTATGCTAATTAGAATCGACCATCGCAAGCGACATCCAATAGGAAGGACGTGTTTTCCTCGTGATTCCTTGACTTCTTATTTCGTGAACCCATAAAGCTCTGTGTTTTATGCTTTTACCACACATACAAAGACATCACACGGTGACATCACAATTCGGCGGTTGTACGGATGTGGATTTTTTGCTGTTGATAGCGTCTAAACAGTGGTACGCCCACTGTCTATAGTTCTGTTAGTCTCTGGGTGATGAGCTGCTTCGTTGTCTCTTTTGGTCTATGCGGGGCATTACACATTTACATGAATTGTGATTGTTCGTCTCTGTTTCAAGTGTTTGCGTCTTGTGTGGTGCCTAGTGTCCGTTTCCTTGGTTCCCTTGACTTTTTATGTTGATATCAATGTTCTGCCAAAACATGTTTTTTGTGGATGCCTGAAGACATCCAAACACACACAAGGGGCTAACACTAGGTTTTTCTGACATCTCTTATATCTGCAGTCAATATCGGTCTCTGTATCTGAACCCAAGAAAGGCGAACCTAATCCAGAGAGTAAACCTCAGTCTAAACCAGTGTCTAAGCTTGTGCCTAAAGGGCACAAGGCACAGGAGCGTGTGAGTACTAACCCTGTAGCAGCAGCAGCCTGTAGCCCTAGTGTAGCATCGCTGCTTGCGCTTAACAAACCCAGCGGCCTCGCAGCATGACCGCAGCTATACCACACACCCCTGCAGTTTTCTCTTGCTTTCACTGGATCTGTTTTGTGCTTTCTCCGTGTATTACCCAGTTTTCTTGTAAACGCCTGAGCTTATCAGTGCTTGCAAAACAAACTTGATTGTGTGAAAGGCAGCGTTGTGGTTTTGTGTCATGTTATTTTGGCTGTGGTTTCAGGGGAGCTTTATTTCTGTTTGTACAGCAATGGCGTACTACGCCACATCTAACACTTACAACTTTGCTTTTTTCTTCAGTTACACCGGATTTTGCATTATTCCAAGGCAACTCCTTTTCCTGTTATATAAATATTAGTCAATTTTAGGCAGATGCGTCACTGTGTCTTTGTGGCAATGTTTAATTGTGAAATGCACATACTGTAGTCTTCCCATACTGCCCCCTGTTTGTTATTGGTGGAACATGCTGATATTGGTGATGTTTTGTGTGCATGTTTGTGTGCTTAGTGGGTTTTTACTTTACTAGTTTCTAGACAAGGAACAATTTACAGTTTACTCATCAAATGCACAGTACTTTTAATTAAATTGCACAATGTTTGTAAATGTGGACACTTGACATTATGTTTGACAGATAAAAGAGTACTGGAAAGGTTGAATTAATATTTATAAAATGGGGTGTAAATGAAGTCTAATGAAATCTAAATGTTTTTATTCAAAAGTTGAATTTTGTTGTGGCACTACGTTTTTGCAAAGTAGGTTTTAATTTGAAATGAAGCCATAAAATGGCCAAAAGATAAAATCCTTTAAAAAGTTTAATGTTGGTTATAATGTGCACAAATATTGAAATATCTGAAATATAGCTGTGATTTGCGAAACCAGATATTTTTCAGTTTTTAATAAATAAAATTCCTTGTCGCCGTCATGTATATACGCAGCATCTTATAGTAATTGGCGAATTAGTAATTCAGGTACTACATACATAATAATTTGGTCAAATTCTTCAATAAGAACAGTAGGCGAACAAAACCTACTTGGCAATATTCAAAGGTCTAACGTTTTAAAGTCCCACAATTATACATATATACCATCAAGCTAACTCAAGATTTCTTATTTAGTATTTATTGATGGGGGAAAATTACGCAAACATGAAGTGAATGGTAGAGAGAGGAGAGAAGGGCTGGGAAATTACAATTACCTCCAACAAATACGATATGTCCTGCCTCTAGACCACCACCGCCAACTACATCAAGAGTCTAGTCACCCGACTGGTATATTACGTACGGTTTGGTGTAATAGAAAAGCCTACTAAGTATTGTTTTTTTAACTTCAAAATGGTTTCAAAGAAAGTTCAGTTACAAACAACTGCTTCCATATTTAAAAGATGTAAAACTGAAGCTAAATCTTATGATCACTATTTGCAATATTCTGCAGTAAGATAATTTAGCATTCCCTAGATGAAAATGTTAAAGAAAGAAGTTTTTTGATTAATGAAACTGAGCATAAAGAGAAGTATTAGACTATACAATAGGGAGATTTTCACAGGTTACTCAGAAACATGACATCTCCTGACTGCACCGTGTTGTACTCGAGCAGGGATCAGAATCTGATTCAGTAAACGGACCGGGCCGTGACAGTGGTCTGGAGTCAGCGTCACGGCAAGACCCTTCTGCAACACTGCCAGGAAGAGGGGGTGCAGAGGCGGCCACTGAAGCCATGGAGGGCCTCCTTTGCAGAAAACAAGAAATGGAATCGCACAATAAAAAAGCAGCTACCAGGTGATTGAAGAAAAACGAGGATTAAGATTGTCAGAATCTCGTTTGAATGTTTGTGCAAATGCTCTGGTTTTCTTCTGTCCTTAGATCGTGGCAGAATGTTTACTGCGTTTTACGTAAAGGCAGTCTGGGCTTCTATAAGGACAACAAGAGTGCCTCTAATGGAATCCCCTACCATGGAGAAGTTCCAATCAGCCTCAGTGAGGCTGTCTGTGAGGTTGCTCATGATTATAAGAAGAGGAAACATGTATTTAAACTTAGGTGATTGAATAGAAGTTGATGGCATTCACTCTTTCAAAGTCCTAGTCAGGTTTTTATTATTGTTGTGTGTGTTTGTGGTTGTTTTTTAGGCTTGGCGATGGAAAAGAGTTCTTGTTCCAAGCTAAAGATGAGGTATGTACTGTTTAGAACGCTGGTTTTTGTAGAGTCTCACTTTTGCATGGATTTAAAACCTATTTTGAATCAGTTCTTAAAAAGAAAGCTAGAGTTAAACACTCAATGCATATTTTATGTCTGACCACACAAACTCTTTCTTCATCAGGCTGAGATGAGTTCATGGATTCGATCGATCCAGTCATCCCTGTCCTCTTCTGACCTTTCGCCGGGTGCCTCACGGGGTCTAAGTCGGGCGATGACCATGCCACCAATGTCTCCTAGCTCAGGTGACACAGGAGGAGTCACCATGCGCAACAAAGATGGCAAAGATAGAGGAGACCGCGAAAAGCGCTTCAGTTTCTTTGGCAAGAAGAAATGAGCACCACAATTAGCCACGGATCGCCACAGTGAGCTGAACAAGAGTTGGATATTTGACAACACTCTTGAGAAAGAAAACTTGCCCGTTGCTTTATTTTTCTTCTAGTTTTGATATTTGTCTCACTACACACATGGATCCTGTTGAAGCCCATTTGCCCAGACCTAGAGCCATCCCACGTTCAGCTAGAACTATTTCCTTTTAACTTTTTCATCTAAAAAGCATTTTATCTCTGATTTATTTGGCTCATCCATTTTGTAACGACCAAGAGTGCTTTGTCTCCCCCCTTGATGGTTTCCTTGTCCCAACCTCTCACTTTCTTCGTGAAGGACTGCAGTTAGACTTATATATTATACTTATACCTAAAGATTTAATTGTATTATTATTAAAAGTTTTTTCTGTTGCATTTCGAGTTGAATATTTAAATAAAATGTAAGTATTGTTGGCGTAATCTTATGTTCAGAGAGGACGTGCAGAAAGGAGCCCAAATGTCAAAGGGGGCCGTTTTTAATCTTTACTAACAGTTCCAATTTTTCTTTCTTGCCAATTTCCCTCCATTTGATTGTGTTGGTAGCTTTTAAGAGGATTTTCAGCCTAGTTTAAAATACTCATTGGGATTTTAATATTGTCTTCTTTCCATCCCTTTAAAGAGGCGATCCGGAGAACGATTACTTTAGTGTTTGACACGTTTCTTTAGCTCATCACATTCCTTATCTTTTTTTCTTAGATCGTTGTTGCGGAGATTGAAACTGGGGTGTTCTGCAGTGCTGTAGTTTTACTCTAACACACCTAATCACTTGCACAAGCCAACTTTAAAATTCTACAATATTCTTTTGTTAAGGACATAGTTCCCCTCTTTTCTCGCAATTTGATTTGACCTTGTCTTTGACGATGTTTCATATTGGAATGTATTCTCAGGCGTTAGATTTACCATTCGACATATCTCTCTTTTTCTCTCCTGACCATACACGTTAAATACGATACAGGGATGAACCTCTAGTGTGATAGCCAAGAATGGATTGGTGTCCGTGATGCTCTTGAGGTGGATGCTGTGTTTCTATTGGTGTGTGTGAGTGTGAGCGTGCTCAGAAGTTGCTTTCAGGTATATCGGTTGTGAATGTGCTTCAACTCTGAATGAAATGACTGAGGTATTCTTAATGAGGACCAAATCACCAATTTTCCCCATTCACGGTGACTGAGAGGACCAGTTCCCCTTTATTTTTGCAACCTAAGTGGAGGAATGTGAAGCCTGTACACACAGACTTCTATAATCGTAGTTTGATACATGCAGTCAGCGGGCGCTAACTTCTGTCCCTTAAGTGGCATACTCCGTGGTACCACCAAGCCAACAATATAGATTTTAAATGTACTTTCACAGTTAAGTGCATGATGTATTGGTAACAAATGTACCCACTGTGGCATGAATTCAGTATTTTTGTAGGAAAACCATTTTTCAGCCTCAAAAGAGTATGAGAATGTTTGACTTGCTGTGATTATAGTAGTGTGAAGGGTTTTTTTTTTTCATTTTTTTTGATGTCACTCAATGAAGCCCCTTCTTCAGAGAGGTGTGGAGATGTTGATCGTATTTCAGTTGGAGTACATTTATCGGGAAAGGTAAGAAGACGAGTCAACTGAAGCCATTTTGTTGTTTGCTGTGTATTTGATGTGAAGGAAATGCAGACTCTTTATCATGCATAGCTAAAAAATGAGACGAACTGCTTTGAGTGAACAGGGATTTGAGGTTGTTGATTGAGAGTGAGAACATCAGACTACTGATCCAAAGTGTTGTAAGGGATGAATACTGTCGCTGGGCAGTAAAATATTTAATTTAGCCTGAGCCTTCACTTTTCTTTTGGGATTGGGTTGCCTCCTGAGAACTCGGTGAGATGCCTTGGATGAGATCTACGAACAACCTCTTGTTCTCTTCCTTTATGATTTATGACTCAGTTTCTCACATTGGCCAATGCATTTAGGGTAAATTCTTGACAAATGTGTGAAATGCAATAGTTAAATTGACATTTTATTGCAATACTTGCTGGGATGCAAGCTGAAAGCAAGTGGATCTTTTGTGTTTGCCAGATTTGTTTTCCTTCCTTGAACTAGTAGTAAATTTGATCTTTTACAGTCTTTAAACTATCCCACACCCTTTAAAATCCCATTTATAAAAGAATGTTCTAGATTCTAAGCCTGGGTTGTTAATATATCACTATTATGAGCTGTTTATTATTGTTATTATTATATAAAGTAATTATTAATATTACTATAATTATATAAATACTGTTGCAACTGCACCTGGTGTAAACTGCAACTGCAGCCTCTTCCTGCTGAGTTTCTCGTCTGTAATACCGGACCCCGTCGCCTGGGGGCAAGTGTGCTGTGGAGCGTTTTCATTACTGATCTAAACGAGAAAGACTTGTTTGTTGACTTGTGTATCTACATCTAATATTAGGAATAAAAACATGATTTGAAAACAACAAAAAAGTGTGGATTTTTGCATCGTCATTATACATGCTCTAATAGTCCTCATACACATTTGTCATGTGCCTTCATTGGAACTTTTCAGGTTTTTATGTAATACACTTTACACACACTGTTGTTGCTGAAATTGTGGGGGGGGGGGGTTAAGGAAAAAGGGGGAATGTTGTGGATTAAATTTTACAATAAATTAGTTAATTGCTTGGTTGTGGATGTGTCTTCCTGAATGACAATGCACTCATTCATTCATTTTCCAACCCGCTTATTTCCTTTTTGGGGTCACGAGGGTCTGCTGGTGCTCCATCTCCACCACACATTGGGCGAGAGGCGGGGGTACACCCTGGACAGGTCACCAGTCCACCACAGGGCAACACACACATTCACACCAAATGGGAATTTATTAACCGAACCACAGGTTTTTGGGATTGTAGGGGAAACTAGAGTACCCTGAGGTAACCCAAGATTTAGTGTTAACATAATCTGCCTTGAAAACAGTATCAGTTCATATAGATTTTGTAGATTTATTGTCTGGTGTATAGTAAACCAGTTATACCAAGCAGGTACTTATGATCATCAATGTCACATGAAACCTAGTGATGAACTGAAACAGCTGTGTTGGAGGTTTACAACTGGGTTAAGAACAGCCAGAGTCTGCTATACAAAGAGGGGTTGGGACACAGTTTGTTTTTTCGTCATGGCAACACTGCATTTTGATCATCTGTGAAAATAGATTTTTTTATTTTTATTATAACAGACTTTTTTTCAGACCTGCCTAAAAAATTTCACAGTACTGTACATCTTCAACGATGATGTACACTCAATAACTAACAAACAAAAAAAACACTTACTAAATATAAAAAAGCAGAAAGAGATGGATAAAGAAAAGAGTCTTGATGAGATACATAAAGCTTTCTATAAGCGCAGCTATTTAAAAAAAAAAAAAAGAAGAAGAATTTTGTATGTAAAACAGTGCAGTCTCTTTCTTTTGCATGTTTGCCTTTTTTGAAGATTTACCATTCCCATACATGCCTTAGCACAAAACAGACCTATTTCAGTCTGGCTTCCCAGCTAAGTCAACAGGTCATGACCTCTGACCTTAACCCTCATTCATATTTAAGTTTACCATCTAAATGGGAATCATTTAGGCTCTCAAGTAAATCTCTCCTTCCTCTCTGCTTTTTTCCACCAGAGCCTAGCATAGCCCTTTAAAGACCTTGTTTATTGTTCTCATTAAAATATTTAAAAATGAAGAAAGATGCTCTTCACTTCCATTCTCAAAACAGCTCAGGCAGAGCTCAAACGTAACATAACAAAAAAACGGTTCCCAAACTTATTTCCATTATAATATTTTACTCTGCCACCTCACGCATAGTCCAAGAAATTCCATCATTTAATCATTACATCAAAACAGTGTGGGGTTTTTAATATATGGGCTTCATTTTAACGCAGATTCACTAGTTTCCCGCTCTTTCCCTCGGAGGCCTAGCTCGTAACGTACAGACACTAACGGTTCTTCCTTCTGTGTTTGTTATGTTTTAAAATGACAGTCCTGGTGCGTGCAATTCATTAAGAGTCGCCTGGCAACCCAGCAGCATTATTTTGGGGGATCAACCCTTGACGTAATCCTCAAGTTCAGCTCCCCGCTTTGTTTTGGGGCACAATGGCGCGTTTCCCAGCGACCGTTAAACCCGGCTGAGCGCAGCGCGAGGGGCCGCGCCTCGATTCATCACTGTTGTTGCCAGATTATCTTTGAGCCCCTAGCGGACTGAACCAAAGCTAGTTCCACTGACAGATAAACACTTGTCATCTTCGTTGCGGCTGTAATGTAAGTCGATTCCTTATAATTCTATCTAAATGTGTGTTGTTGTCCGGTTTGAAATGTATGTCAATAATTGTGTTGAACTTTGTGTTCATTTGTAAGGTCGACTCTTAGCTGTTCAAAGTGGTGTTCATGCTACATGTGTTAAGTCAAGGTTTGTAAGGGATGAAGTGATCTAAAACCGACCGTTTAAACGTCATAGTTTCGAGGGAAGGCGTGTTTAATGTTTTACTACACGGTTGGGTAACTTTGCGCTTGTGAGAAAGTTCTTGAGGTAGAAATTCTGGTCCGTGGCATTTGCTTGTCAATCAAACTCTTAGACCTGCCCGTGAATGTGTTGAGATGTGACTTGAGTACAGATGATAAAGCACGGGGGAGTGTTCCAGACTTGAGCTCGAGTGATAGAGAGCACTATTCACAAGCAGAGTGTGGAGTCAGCAGAGTGAGCACACTGCAGAGCGCGTGACCACCCAGCTCCACTGGGACCAGCAGCTTCCCAGTTTCATCAGTACTCATCCAGCTACAAATGAACCTGAGGAAAAATTAATGAATTGCCAGGGGATCAAGGGCTTTTATTTCTCTAGAAAAAAAACTATTTCCTACTCTCGTACCTTACAAAAATGTGTCTATCTTTTTTAGATTTTTTATTAAGATTTTTTTAAATGTTGTTTTAAGTACTTAAGGTCAGTGCTTAACATTTTCTAGCCCTTTTAGGAGATACATATTTTGTTTTATTTATCTTTAAGAAGTTTTATGCTGTAATTTTGAGTTCCAGTTTGACTTTTAAACGATTGTGAACGTCTAATAAATAGTAAAGGGAAACAGGAAGTTATTATTGAATTATTTTTTGTCTCCCCTTAGACTACACCCCAATGTGACGTAAATACAATATCTGTTTTGCTCATGACAGTTTGAATCGCTCAATTATGGATTTTTATTGGACCCAAGTCTGATTGATAGTTGGTCCTAGAACGGATACATAGAGACTCGGTTTTCTAACTTTTTCCTCATCCAGATGCACTTTCTCACAGTTAATAATAGTTGCTTGAAAAGACTATTTTCCAATGATTTTGAAGCTCAGTGGCATATTTTAAGACGTACAATGAAGATTGCGTGTTAAAACTCTTTCATTGCTTCGCCATTACTCTAAAATTTTTACAGTTTCTCTTTCATCACAATCTTCTTCGCAAACATTCATTCATCTTCTGTACCTGCTTGTTCCCTTTCGGGGTCACAGGGATCTCCTGTACACACACAATCACCCCTGAGGGACTCTTAGTATATTAAATTAACCTGATTGGCTTGTGGGTGAAAACACAGATGAAACCGTTAATGGAAGGGTATTTAAATGTATAATATCTATATATATTTGCATGTATTGTTTAATTAACTGAACATACTTTCCCCTAACATTTGTTAAAAATAATACAGTGTATTTGGGATGAATTAGTCTAGCATTCTGCTCCATGTATATTTCAATAGAACAATGTGTTCAGGAATTGGTTCCACGTCATACAATGTGCTGGACATCTGGATTAACTGGTGAACAGAGAAAGATGGACAATAGTTGGACCAGATTCCAATCAAAGCTGCACACACATCATGGGACTCTGGTTTATATGAAGGCTGATATGTTATGTGTTGTGCTGATTACTTCTCAGCATAGAGCGAAGAAAGTCGGCATAAGAAATAAGGAATGAATTAGAAAAGAAATTGACAAAATACAAAGTACAAAATATGATTAAGCTTCAGTCTGGTCTTAGTTTTCGACCAAGATCACCAAAAACACAATCAATCCATCATCTTCCTAGAGTTTGGACCTGTTAACACATTTTAGGTCAGCATTTCGTAGGGTTAGATCTGATCTGAGTGCATTATGCTGATTTAAAAAAAAATGTAGGAATTTTTAGGCACCTCATTTCTGTTCAATGTAGGTCCCCTCCTTGCAAAGGAAGACTGGTATAGTCTAGTTTAATATTTAACATTGGAAGATTTAAGAGAGGAATGATCAGATTCGCACATGGTTGTGGTGAATGAAAGCATTAAGTTCAGTCTACATTTGGACCCACATTGCTGATCAGAGGAATGCCCACATTTGAAACAAGAGAGCACTGATAGAAGAAGGGAGAGTGGGTGAGACAAAGAATACTGTCAAACCTGTCTATTTAAGCACCTGGAAATGCAGGAAATAAGAATTTATCAGTTATGTAAATCAATATAGAGCTTTGTTTAATGATGCAGCCGTGTCCACTCTGACGTATGCATTTCCTGGACATCCTGTCATTGTCACTGTGAGGTTAACTGGAGTCACATCTGTTGGATCAGAACATGTCTGAACGAGCAAGTAAAACCTATTGACTACAACCTGTCTAACATCCTCCCAAACAACAAACTAGGAAAATCATGTGAATTGTGTGAATTTGTCAGAATAAATGTCTATTGTGATTGCTCACAACAGTGTTTACACAAATCATTAACCTCTAATGGCCATATAATATGTACATCTAATTTATGAGGCTACTTTTGGATTTTTGAATGAACAAAATCTATTCATTAGAAAATCAAGAAACCTCCTTAAAATGATTCTTCTCCAATAATTCACGATTTTATTGTCAGTAAACGGTTTACTGTAGAGTACAGGTCACTAAAAAAATATAAATGTTTTTTTTTTTACAAATATTGTGACCGTTTTAGAATATACCACCAGCACTTTTAGTATAACTTAGCATAGATAATTATGAGCCATTAAAACCAATAGCATTTCCATAGCAAAAAGATACATTTCTATGTTTCTTATTTATTATTATTAGATTCTTTTAGAGTTGAAATGTGTTTTAAAACACATACTTGGATTTTTTTTGTAGGCTGGTGTAAGAATCAACACTCCATTTAAGTGTAATTATTAGGGGTGTAACGGTACGCTAAAATCGTATTCGGTTCGGTACAGTGTCTTGGAGAGTTCGGTTCGGTACAAAACAATAAGAACTTACGTATTCTTTATTTTGAAAAGCTGCCAATACACAGTAGAATTCTTGCATAAAATAAATAAAAGTGACACATTTGGGTGATATTTTAAATAAATTGCACTCTTTATTAAGAAAAACATTTTTTTTTTAAATAAAAAATGAAATACTGCAACTAGTTAGGATAGATAGGATAGATTACCTATCCATATTTTCTGAAGAGAGCACAGATCTGGTTGCAGTGACAATATCTCCAGCAGTAGAAAATGTTAGATGTGTTGCCCGATCTCCGTGGAACAATGTCGGCATACAACTTTAAATTTATCCACTCGTCTATCCCCGTTACGTATTTTAACAGAGAAGCCAAAGTGTTCTCAAACACGAGACCGCAGTGAGGTGAGAGGGTCTTCAAGCTCTGGCTTCTTTTTCGCTTTTGATATGATTCTCGCGCTCGTGCTCGTCAGTCAATAGCGTCCGTGCGGAAACTCGCCTAGGAACATTGTTCCGCTGCGCTTAATATCGCGCCAATAATACATTTATATCATTTAATAAAAATACCGAATACCGAAACGGTACGCAAGTGTCCCGAACCGAACAGGCCGTACCGAAACGGTTCAATACATACCGTGAACCGTTACACCCCTAGTAATTATCAAGGAATTTATAAAGAAAATAAAATATAGCATATCTCTGCTAAAAAAAAACATTTGTTGGCAAAAAGAAAATTTAGCACATCTCTGGAAAATTCTGCAAGTACTTGGATGTGATTCCAAGGACAAGGAAGCAGTCCTCCCTTTGTGTTTAGTTTAGACAGACAGACCAGCCTCATGCCTTATAATGGATTTTTCAAGGCGTAATTTAGCGTTAAACAATGATAAGAATAGCGACTGCTACCTAATGAAACTAATTAGACCAATCAGAAGCCGGAATACTTCCAGCACAATAATTCTCATTTCGTTGGCCATTAAACTTGGCCTTTGTAAACAAAGAAAACCCAGAACAGTGATGCCAAGACCAGGGTGTGACGATAACAAACCCCACTTACAAAAGCCCCAAAAACCCACTACAAAATCCACACAGCATTTTCAAAATGACGCACTTTGGCGTTTGCATGAAAGTGATGCTGTGTTTGTTTGGACGAATAGCGTAACCATGCAGAAAAATCCCTGTTTACAAAATAACCGTGTACACAGACGGGTTCTAAAAGATTAATAAATAATCGTACTTTAGAAAAAAGCTTGGCGACACCACCAAATTATGGGAGTCAGGCCCTGGCGACACATGCAAGACTATTTTGTTACGTTGTTCAATCGCATGTTAACAGATTAGTACTTCAGAGTTATTTTTGAAAACATCATCCAACGTAAAGCTTTTTGAAAAAGACTGGTACAGGATTGTCGTGTGGACAATGTAACTGGAATTTCAGGGTTTTGGAGAAGATGGTTATAAGTCGTGGGTGTAAATTCCTATCTATAACAAAATCATTCAACATCTCTTTTGTTTACAAACTCCCAGTTGTAATGGTACGGATAAAGATTGTGCTACTGTTCACTATGCTAACAAGGCTCATGGTATATAAATTTACACGCATACCTAAGGCATTCAGGCACCAGGTTGCAACAATAGGCAGGTTCCACGTTGATGGTTCTCATTATTGACGCAGACAACTAATTTTTAAAAAAATGCAAACTAGCTTGAGTTGGCCAATATAACTTTGGGGTTAATATCAACCACCACCAATTGGATTGGAGTAATCTTTATTCTGTTTTAGTGGATGTATAATTTTTGAAACAGAAGAAAATAACAAGAAAAACTCTGCTTTAAAAAATACAAGTGTATGTATGGACCTGACCTCAATACAACCTCACTCAATGATTTCTTCTACCTTCTCATTGTAGCTTTCAATTCAGTTGTTATGTATTTATTTTGCCAAAATCTACTTGTATTATCTTTTTTCCTGTATCTATTGGCAGCTAGCATGATTTAGATGACGTTATCGCTAGAGAAGGTTCTGTCATGCGCAGTACTTCTCTGTGTCATGCAAAGTGAGAGATGGCGTGAACTTCACAATCCTGTCCTGCTGGAATCTTAGCTAACACGGAAGAGGAACGGTGAATGATGGCATGGGTAATACAAAAAGCATATTTATCAAAGGCGATCCAGATCCAGTGATTCCAGTCCTGGGGCGGTGTGTTTGGAAGTGATGTGACGTGAGGAGGGTTCACCACCGCGCGAGGAGGGTTCACCACCGCGCGCAGCTGTGTTTCTCCGGGATCAGCAAATACTCTGTAGTGTGTGCTGCAGGATGAGCGCAGGATCAAGTTTTAAGGTTATTTTTGATCTTCTGTCAGTTCGGCAGGTTTTTTTGGCCGCATGACCTTCGCGACAAAGCTTTTGGATATATCACAAGAACATCTCTACGGTAGGCAAAAAAGGTTTTTTTTTGTCGCGAGCAGGTTAAAAGCTTAATGATTTTTAGACTCTTTTTGCCTCAGGTCACCTACGTTTTCCCATGACTGATAACATAACAAAACACACTTTAAAACAAGGTTTATGAGAATAAATGCATGGTTGTACAGTTTTAGATGAACGAGGCTGGTGGTTGTGCGCGGAAACTGCGGCGCTGATGATGAGAAACTACAGCCTTTCAGGAAAAATCGATCACCTTAATTTTATCGATTCGTATCTTCTCTAAGTACTACTGTAATCAATGTTTTAAAGGGATATTTAGCCTCAAAGTATTTATTTTACCATAGGAAAATGCTCAATTGTTGAGAAAATTTGTTAATTCGAAGACTAAAACTACAAAAAGACATTTTGAAGCCCAGTATTTGTACTGGCTTATATTTCCATAAGTAGTATGCAGGACTTCAATTGATTAAACTTTTGTTGTCTATAAATTAGTCAGATAAATTTTTACCTATACATTTGCTCAGCGTTTAACGTAAAAACATCAATGGTGTTTTTAGCCATCAAAAAGTACAAAATGAAACAAAAATTGTATTATTTAGGAATTATTACTCAACAAAGTTCGACACATAAGCAGCATGCTCCACCCACCAATGTTGCTGCGTTTGCCTCCAGGCAGATGAGCTAACTGAATCTTTAGCGGATATGGGCTTTTTAAAACAGGATTTTCTATTACAGCGGATTTAAACTGAATTAAATGTTGAAAATATTTTAATGACATTTAGGCTGATTATAATTCTTGACAGTGGCACCTCAATCGGCGCATACTGCCCCATGTTGCCATTTTTGTTGTGTAAAGCCCAGTCTATTATGTCTGCTGAGCGATGGTGTTGTGCTGTTGTTGGGTGTAAAGATGGACAGGTTATGACTCTAAACAACTTTGAGGATGCAACCTCCTCCGTAGATCAGGACCTTTTAAATGGCAAGACTCCACATGTATTTTTTTAATGAAGATGTTTATCATTAGGTAACAATTTTGTTGTTTTGAAATATTCTTGACCAATAATTTTTCGTAAATAATATTATAATCATATGAACTCTCAAGAACGGGGCATCCCCTGTAAAGTTCAAAGACTAATTTTAAGTTTTTAATTCCTGCAGATATTAAAGAATATTTTTATCGCTTTTATTTTTGAGTATTTTGCAGCTTTTAATTCTTTTAATTCTTTCCCTCATTAATATTTGAATGTAATCATAATTTAGAAATCTGTTTGATCAAAAATCAAAGTTTTTTTTGTCATTGTTCCCAGATCTTTTTTGTACATTTTGCTTTTCCAGGTGCTTTTTTTTCATTCACTTCACTCCCGCTCATTGTTGAACTGCACCTAATGTTCTGTGATCTGTCAAGGGCTTGTCTGAACACAGCACCTCATTTACGCTTGCCAGCCATATTGTTCAGTTTTGTTACAAAACTAATAAATCAGCTCAGGCTTTTGTGAGATTGCATCATCAGAAACGTTGTTTTCCCTGATTTGGCTTAAAGAATTCCACAGAATCAAAGCATCACAGAATTGTTACGAGTCTGTTTTAAAGTTCACAAAATCAAATACCATTCACACTTCTCACAGAAGACCCTCTTCTGCAAAAAAAAAAAGTAACTCAGTAGTTCGATTAGTGATTTTCTGGCATCCAATCATAATTCAAGTAGCAGTCTTGTAGTTGCTTACATCCCCTTTATTCAATGTACAATACTTTCATCTCTTGAAACTTTCACCAAATCAAAAACTTAACGCTGATAATTATTTTCTTGTCCCAAAACCGGCTTGTTTCAGGAATACCCATAATAAACATGGAAGACCCATAATCTGTGTTGATTCATTGTAGGGATACAAAGAATGTGACATGGTAGACTAAAACTAACTAGTTGGGCACAGTAAATACACAGTAAACTCCACTTTACAAAATTTGAAAATCTTGGAAACTATTGGTGTTTACACAACTTAAAAAAGAATTTAAACTGTTTTTTTTTTACTGGTTATTACAAATACATTTTACATTTATGTATTTAGCAGACACTTTTTTCCAAAGCAACTTACAGTTCGCGAGTAAAGTTTGCTGGATTAATCATAAGACATGCACATAGAAGATGTTCGATCTGATACAGAATAAATTCAGGTTTTTTTTTATTAGTTAAGAATAATTGTTAAAAAATCTTACATGTTCTGCTCTTCAAAAGCATGCTTAATTGGTGATATAAGACTAAAGCCCTGAGAGAATAATTTTTATCACATTGGCTTATGCAAATAACTTGCAAATGATTGACCTAAAAGTTGATTCTAGTTGGTTGCAGTGAAATGAATCACTCCATTGGTTGCTTCTGTCAGGGCTAGAGCTGATGTGCTAATTGCCCTCTGTTTATCTATGGTTCATCGTTATCTCGCTCACTTTAGTGAGTCAGCTCAGTGGCATTTGTAAAGTAAGTCATTGTGCACATGGCAAATTGTTCATTTGAAAAATAGATAAGTTATGCTCTACAACATGTTAATAGATCACATCTAATAAATGGTAATAATCTTTAACATGGATGGCAATAGAAAATCTTTTTTGTAGATCATTTGTTTTCTTAATAATGTGTTTTCTAAATAATGTTTTCGTTATATTTGAGATATATATTACTCACAGCTTGTGATTGCAAAGAATGAGGTGCAAAAGAACTACAAAGTCTAGTGCATGACGTACATGAACACTTGTAACGTTTCCTTTGGTGCTTCACAGAGGAATAACATTCAGACAGGTTTGGAACAAAATGTTCGTGTCCAGCCTTGAACGGATTAACATTTTTATGGTATAATCACAGAATTCTTAACATGAAACCTTCCTCCCAAGAACTGAGCTCTTCAGGTCATTCATTTAATATTATGTTTGATGATCAGTCATTACATTGATATATTTAACCTAAAAAAATATTTAAAGTGGTCTGTTTAACCACCTTTTCTTCACACAACCCACACATATCACTCCATGGACATGTCTCTGGATCAGCAAGCATTTCTGTTTATTTACTTGTTTATTTTAATTGTTTCAAAGACTCTGATTCTCTTGGGTCACTGATATAACAATGAGTTGATTGTTCCCACACTGGAGATAGAACCACTGGCCTTTGGTCATCGTGTGCTACAAGTAAACAGATGTTAATGTTCAAAGTTGAATAAAGCACAAACACACATCAGGATAAAGCCAACAGATCCAGCTCAGCAAATCTGATTTAATGTGAAAGGAATGCATTACGAGTCATGCTCCAGAGCTGTATAGTCACACTCACAGGTCTAATGGTCTGTTAAAACAGCACGCAAACAAACACTTCCATTAAACGGATGTTGTGCAGTTATTACGTTTGGAACTTTGTGAGCAGACACTTGGGAGACATCTGAAAGTTTTCTCTGAAGTGTCCAAGACTAACAAACCCAGATTATTTGCTCAGATTCTTTTCCAAACGAGAGCTTATCATCCTTCCTAGAATATGCTGTAGCAATATTTTCATGTTTATGTTTGACCTTAAAGGAACCAATCTGACATAGGCTCAGACTCCATCTACTTCAGAGATAATAGTGCTTCACTGTTTTGGAAACTATCCGGCCATTCCGTAGATCTGGTGATGACACTATAGCTCAGTGTAGATTATTGAAAATGACCTGTACCATTTCAGGAGTTTTGTGTTGTAATACCAGTATAAAACTGTAATGCTGGTATTTTACAGTTTGATAATAAGAACTATATTGCATTCTGGTGTAATAATCAAGGAGCACAGCGTACTAAATATCACAGTTTAAAATTATACCTGTAGTTAATAGAATATGTCTGAAGGATCAGCATCATTCCTCCAAAAATATTAACATAATCAAACGAAAAGTGCCATATGCTTGTCTACTTTTGGGAATTCCTGACCTATATATGGTCATGGAATTGGGACATGAAATCAAACATAATATTGTATTTTCCTAATTTTAAAATTAAAAAAAAGATTAAATTACTTTCATTTGTGGGTCTTCTTGGCTCCACTGGAGGTTTCTTATCCCTTCGTTTCAAAGTCGTCAGGAATACGGAATTGGTTTGCGTTTACTGTGTCAGACACTCACACCCCGCGGCAATTTGTATCTAAAGTCTACTGCTAGTATGACTAATTTAACGCAGCACCTGAAATAGTGGGAAAGATGCAAAAAAAAACAACCCACGTTCTAACAAACATTTACAAACTATATCCACTATGACGAGAATAGAAAGCACTCTTGGATTCTGTTGAGATCGATATCTAATACCGTATATACGTGTACATACTGGCATTTTTTTTTTTTTCAGATTGTTTCTTTGGCCATTTTGCCTTTATTTAGAACACATAGAACAGTATTGTGACAGATAGAGATGCAGTAAGAGAAGGGGAAGGATGAGAAACTATAGTTGAGAGGAGGAAGAGAGACTATAATAGATACTGTTTTAAATCATAGACCGTAAAAAAAAAAGATGGCTCAATTTTCCCTAAAAAAGTAGGTGGGACATTGTGATTGACAGCTACACTGAACAGGACTTACTTACAGCTGTCATCAGGTGAAAATATAATTTATGCTGTCAGCGATCAAATTCATAGAAGTTGTTCTCAAATTCGTGTTTATAGTTAAAAAATAATTTGTATATCCATATCAGGAAGTCGCACATGCGCAGGTGCGGCTTACACCTGTTTCAATTAATTAATTTGGCAGTTGGCAGTGTTGTAGGAATTTATATCAGGGTAAATCAGTGATTTTGTTTTAGGGCATATTGCTCAGCCCTATGGTCCACCACGAAGCTTGGCGTTGTGTTCTTGGAATATGTCTTTAAAGAAACTGCTGACTAAAATAAATTGTACATGAATGTATTAATGCTAAAGAAATCATAGGCTTTATCCTGGCCCTGCAGTGTAGTGGATGGTGCACTCGACATATTTGACATATAGTTGTGCAGGGCGTTGTGGGTTCAAAGCCTATTCCTGTCCTTATACTGTCTGTTCTGAATAAATCAAAAAGTATTTGTTAAATAGAAAATTTTAGAGAAGCAGTAGTATCAAAATGATTTGCAGTACTGCTTTTTTTCACTGAATATTGTCTCTTTCTCTCCCTGGCCACAGACGAGAATTTTGGACTGTTGTGCTACCAGGAAGGGTGTTCTTCTGAATGGGCTCTCCATGTGTGAACTCTTGGCTCCGAGTGCAGAGACACAGTGACCCAAGAAGATGTTTTCCAGACGGGACAAGCGAATCATCCTGAACATTTGGATTGGTTTTTAATGCTGACTGCATGTTCTTTACCCGAGCGGTCACCTTTTCTTTCATTTAATTTTTCCTGTCCTCCATCCACCCTGCTGGAAACTCTCTGTTGTGCGAGTGGGCTCGAGGGGACTGACATGTCTACTAAGGCTCCCATATACTTGAAGCGCAGAAGCCGTAAAGGCAAGAAAGAAAAGCTGCGTGACCTTCTTTCATCGGACATGATTAGTCCGCCGCTTGGAGACTTCAGGCACACCATCCACATCGGCAGTGGGGATGATGATCTTTTCGGTGATTTATCTTTCCTACAGGGCAAATATCACCTGCTACCTGGACAACAGGGTCATGAGGGCGCATTCACACTCAGTCGTACAGCGAGTGTAAGCAGTCACCCAGCGGTCAGTCAGAGTTCTCCTCTGTTGAAAAATGCTCTGTCACTTCCTGTCATTGGAGGGGTGCAGGCAATAACACTTCCAGCTGCTTCATCAGCAGTAGCAGTGACTACAGCGGTCCCAGCGTCCTTGACTACACCTCCAATGTCCCCATCTCTCGCTCCACCTCCCAAACCTCCCAGATTGCACCTAGAAGAAAGGAAAATCTCACGACACGTGTCCCTTCCTGCATCTCCAATTCGATCACCTCTTAATCCTCGAACTCATGCACAAAGTCCAGAGACTATGGAAGATGAGAAGCATGTAACGGATGGAGATGGGGAAGAAAAGCCATATCTGTCCACCGCCGGCTCCATGCTCTCTCTGCATCTGGACCTGGGCCCTTCAATCCTTGAGGATGTGCTGCAGATCATGGACCAGCAGCGGACAGGGGCATTCAGTGGAGGACTTACACCCAGTAAACGACAAGAAATCTACACCTGAATGGAAAGATGGAGATGTAAAGCTTGATGGTACAGAAATGAGGGAATCTTAGTTTTCTTGGTGTACTTTTTAAGACATTTTACCCAATGTGAGAAGCTGTTCCTGTAGATTTACAAACGTTCTGCTCTTTGGGAAATGTTCAGAATACAAAAACACATGTGTGTTAGGCTCAAGACGGGTTTTAAAGCAACACGGTAAAAGAAAAAATGCTTTGTTGAAAGCAACGGTGACATCATCTCCCCCCTCTGTGGTGTTGCAATTTGTGTAATGGAGTAAAAATGCAGAACTCCTCCCTTAAGATCTGGACATAGCCCGGAGGCCTCTGCTTGTACACCGTGCAGTTTAAGGGAATATATTCATGGTTGAGAGACAAAAGAAGCAGGAAAATCGAACATAGACTAGTTTCATTTCATGCCATGTACACTTTTTAGTGGTTGTTGTTGAGGTCCCTGCAGACCCTCAGGCCATGACAGATGATCAGTTTTAAGCCAGCTGTAGTTTTCTCTGATTGAGTGCTGGGGCCTAAAGAAGGGCTTGGGTTACCTTGCTACTCCCCTTATAGCCCACCCCGCAGGGGGTTCAGAAGACGTACAGCTCACAAATATAGACTTTAGTATTATTTTCATTTCAGGTTATTAGTTGTAACTTAATAACCTGACTGGAAATAAGAACCATTCACTAAGTGCATCCAACTGTCAACAAGAGGAAGCTGCGGTCAGCTTTAGATGATTATCTGCAAATATTACATAAACAGAAATGACATTAAACAGAAATGCTTTTAGCTAATTCTCGATTTTACTTTAAAATATTAATATGTCATCCTTTTTTAACCTCTGACAATATATATTCCAAATATTTCTGACCTATTTCTGTATTTAATCATTTTATTCAGTTAAATTTTCATTGCTAAACAGAATGCCTCGTCTGTGCACTTGTATTGATTAAATCTCTTTGTTGAGGCCACTGCTACGTTTGTAGCATTAGATATTATCAAGAAGAACACATTTCTGAGTATCAAAAATTACTCATATTTATGTTGGCTTGTAAACCTTTTCCATCGACTTAACACGGGGTCAAACTTTGTAAAACTGTAACTCAAGCTGAGAACCTAATAAAAAAAAATTGTGAAGGCCATCAGTCTGTGGAAAAGCATATTAACCACTGTGCAAAAGTATTTTAACCCTAGGCTCTAGAAAGCGTTAAATATTCACTGTTGACATATAACGACCAGTGAAAACAATTGTCTTCTAGATGAAACCTCATAGACAGATGGGGGATTGTTTATGTTAATATTAGTAAATAAAACGTTTAAAAAATAATTATGCATCATTATGGTTTGCTAGCAACCAATTTGTTTACCCTAGCAATGAAATTTAGTAAATTTTATCTCAGCTTTGGTTAATGATAAAGTGGAATTGGAGTTGATTTATAGAACTTATATGACAAAAGTAACATTATTTTATGGAACTGACCCCTCCATAGCAACCTGACCTTTTACTATAGTAACCATTTTGGCATTTCACTGTCTCAGCCAAGTAAAATCATAGAGACATGAGGCTTGGTTTATATTACTCATATTGGCATGAGGAACTTTGTATGGTGTCACCTCCATAGCAACCATTCCATTGTACTAATTTAAATGGCACTTTTACAAACCAAAGTCAAAGTTTCTGCACAAACTTTGCTATCTAGTTTGAATTTTCTCTTTTAATATTTCCCATGCAATAAACAAATGTTTTAATTCCTGACAGCACTCAAAGTATTTTAGCTCCCTAGATGAGTCAGATGTAGACTATAATAGTGATAACATTACTATTAATATTATTACATTAAGTAATATCTGCCTACTGTTAGTAATTGAATGATAGATCGAGGTGCTAAGAGTTCAGACTCTCCTGAAATACTCAATGTAATTGCTTTTTAATAATTAAGGATATACTATAGATGTGGGGATGTAAATAACCTGATTTCCACAGCTGACTTGAATTATAATTCAGTTTTCATGACATGGATCTGACACACTGCATAAATACATACATTCCTACATTTTTCCTTCAATGGGTGAAAGGGAAGCAGCTGCATGGAGGAGTGTAGCATTGCTGCCTTATCAAAAAAAGTCCATCATTAATCACTTTGTGAACTGTACATATAAACCTCTGCAGAACATCTTCAGATCTGCGCATTCTGCCGCGGAGGATGGTTTTCACAGAGATTCTGTACTGGGCGCCAAGAACATGTTTGCTGCTGCTTCTGCTGTACATATTAGAGCTGCGGGAGAAGAGAAAAAAGTACAATAAAAACTAATTTCTCATCCAAAAGAATAATGTTTTTGCTTTTTCTTTTTTCACATATTTGTGTCTGAGTTTTTAAAATATTTTATGAAATTTGAATATTTTCCAAGGCGGCACATTGGTGCAGTGGGAAGCACTGTGCTTTCCAGTTTGAAGGTTGTCGCTTCAAGGCTCACTGGTGACCTTCCTGGAAGGAGTTTGCATGTTCTCCCCGTGCTTGCGTGGGTTTCCTCCAGGTTAATTGAATAATCTGAATTCCCTTTAGGTGTGAATGTGCGAGTGAATGTTGCCCTGCGATGGACTGGCGACCTGTACGGGGGGGATGGGCACCGGCAGACCCCTGTGACCCTTAAAAAGGGAAAAAGCGTGTTAGAAAATGAATGAATATTATATGAAAAATGACTTTTAAAGCACACCCTGTGAACCTCGACATTTTGAAAGCACCTTTGTGTGTATCCTAGTGCCTATAAAAAGTTTAAATTGACAAATCCATAGTTTTAAGTGAACATTGAACAGTACTCATAAATTGTAGTTTTGTAAACATATTGTAATGTTGAGTAAAATAAAAATGTTTTTACATAGCGCTTTTATTCGAGGTCAATGTTTTGTGGAACAGGATGGCTATTATGTAATATTTTGATAAAAGCTGTAGTTAAACAGCGTTTAGATGACATTTAGGGTTTGGACAATCTTTTAAGTTAAAAGTTTTTAGTTTTAGCACCTGGATAAACCCACACTAGAAATTTCAATTCACACGGGGAGCTATACTGGGAGGCTACAGGCTAATAAACCCAAAGAGGTGTGCCCAATATGGCTGTTGCCTCACAAGGGATTCCAGCCAGGGAGACCAAGGGTGGCCTGCTTAACTAAGGAGTACCACAGCAGTCTGAACACCATGCAGCTTAACCATAACCTGTTTTTATGTACAGCCTTAACCTGCAGGGTTAACAACGTGAGAAGATTTTGGATTCTTCCATCAGACCTTGAAACTGGTTTATTGTGGCTTTCGGAACGCAGGTCAGTGCATGAACGACTGGCTTTTCTTTTCTTACCTGTGGCACACTGTGTCATCACAAGTCCTTGCATGCATCTGTTACATCAAACTAAGTCTTGATTTTGCAATTTCAAGCTTGTGGTTTGCCGTTATATATACAGGTATGTGTGTTGGTGTGTACTGACGCTCGAGGCACTTCAAAGTTTTAGTGCATGTGTATTCTGCTTATTTACAGTTGCTTCTCTGTTTCTGAGCAGGGCCTGGGAATCTTTCCAAATGGTTTTATTAACACTGCGCAGCTCGAGCCCCTGACCTTTTCATCACCATACCATGGGAACAGCAGCTAGAAAAGAGGAGGAAGAGAGCATGGGAGGAAAGGGCTTTAGGGAAGGTGAAAAAGGGCAGGAGGAAGGAAAAGTGAGTGACAAATTGAAAGAGTTGAAATGCTGAACGTGGCGTCATACGGCAGATCTCAGTTTACAGAGAAGTGGTAAAAAGCAAAGCATGCATTGTGTGAAGGATCTCAAGCAGTTGTGTTCTTGTATTGTTCAAACATTTCTGGAGATCTCTAGTTTATGCAGAACACCAAATTAATATTGTGGGAGCTGTATTCATGGGTTAGGGGTCTACAATCACCAGGCAGAGAAAGAAAATTCCCTGAATTTAAACGTTGGGAGCTTAAATGATCTTTGTCACGATGACAGCGGTCAGTCAGCTCAGTTTTATTTAGCTGTCAATCACATGGTCACGCCTAGTTTTTAAGGGGATAGTTGAGCCATCATGAACCACGTGAAAATTAACTTCAAATATTAAAAAACTATCGACATTTTCACTGTATAGATAACCATCTATAAAAATCATGAAACCCTTTGTGTAATTAGCATAATTTCAGAGTTAGACTAGTTTCCAAAGATTTGTATTAGGCGGAAATCATTCTGCAGCTAGCCACAGGAGGGCGATCACAGTGCTTTTGCTGCACTCAGCAGGCCATGTGAGACACATTTGGTGCAAACCATGGGAAGCACCCCCAAGGGTGCTGGATGCAAGAATGATTACCACCTAATACAAGTCTATGGTGAAATTATAAACACATAGTTTACAAAAGTTGTTCTCAAACTCTTTTTTTTTTATTTACAAAATAAGTTGTATATAAAAGGCCCTGCGAGCCTGATTTTCAAATGGAAGATTATGTATCTTAACTCAAACTTTCAATCAAAGCACAAGATAAGACCAACGCCGGACTTAGTTACGCTACAGACAACTGGTTCCTACAGAGAGAGACTTTTAGAATGAAAGAAAGGAAAAGAACACTTCTACAAACATATTATCAATTCTTTTGTTCAGACAAAGTTGTGTATGGACTTTATTTATAAGTAACCGCACATTGATAATGTTTTTGTATGCTAGAATTTAAAATCAAATTTAAGCAGAATGTATTCACAGTTGCTAATAAAATGGTGAATAAGTTACTCTGCAGGATTCATTTGTTTACAAGTCTGACTGACGACATCACTACAAAGCACCATAAAATCGAACTGGAAGCATAGTGTGCTTACTGCTGCCTTTTGTAGCAATCTCTGATTGGCTCCAGCAGAATGTGGATTACACTCCAGTACATTTCAAATGTTGACTACCATGTGCAACATTGTTCGTGACCATTTCTTCAATTGTTTAAGAAAATTTGGTGGGACTTCAAGAACATGTTCACTTGAAGCTTCAGTTCTACGATCTGTGTTTATTGTAGGGTGTAGCCTGTGTAGACTCACTTTATCTCTGTTTGTAAAAAAAATCTCCACTTGAACTTAGTTGGGAAATCGAGCCCTCATATCACATACTGTCTCTAATGTGTTTCTTTCTCCATCCCAACTCCCTTTTCAGCTCTTTGTGACAAATGATAACCACCCTGCAGCAATGTTTGGGAGCACACATACTTTCCATAGAGTATTCTGAAAGTGCTCCAAGGAAGGGAGGATACTGAAAACTATTCACCCTGTGCAGTGTTGATTCAGTGCAACCATGTAAGAGGGTGAAAGACTTGTGTGTGGCTGCTTTTCACTACCAGAGAGATGTTTCTGTGAATAATGAATAAAGGAGGGATTCACGGGGATGGCTCAACTATCTCATTACTGTTACACTAATGAGATTTATGAAATATAGACTGAGTTAAGGTGTTTGGTGTGAGATAGCTCAACTAAAATACAAAGGCTAATTTCCAATTGTGGATAACCATGTGTGAAGGGTATCCTTGGCTATGAAAAACAAATGAATTCTTGCTTTGCTGTCCTTTATCTTTTGTATTGTTAAAATAATCTCCAAATGCTTTCCCTGAAGGGTTCATCAAAAAACTATCTAGACCTTTGATGCCCCCTAGTGTCTGTTCGTGAAGACTAGTGGCTTTTCACTCTTCCGCTCCATCAAACAAGGGGCATTGACAGAGTAGCGTACTGTTATAGTCACCTGTCAGCTGGATACCTCATTTTAATTATTAGACTCACCTATGGTTGAATGGCTGAATTTTGTAGAGTTAAGTGTGGCTTTTCTCCAAACACTATAATTACGGTGCATTCATTTTTGCAACATGTGCTTAAATTAATTTGTTTTGAAAATCACTTTGTGTGTGTGTCCAAATGAACAAATATTGTTTAAAATCTTTATATATATTTGTGTAAATCAATAAAATAAACGATGTTTCACTCCCGTTGCTGCCTCCTGAATAACCATGTGCATAACGTCCCCGTGACCGCCCTGTTCCTTCTGCGCAAGTGCGGAACAACCCGCTGTGAGTGACTGTGACCACTGTAGAGCCAAGATGGCGGCGGTTGTGGAGAATGTTGTCAAGCTGTGAGTATGTTCAACCTTTTTTTTAGTTACTAATTAGTTTTCTGCCTTTAACGTTCACACGTACATTTACTGTGAGAGCACAGAATTTTAGCCATTGGTATTATTTAGCTTAAGAATTATTAAAGACGTGTGTTTCCCAAGGTTATTCTAGCCCAGGGTTAGTTAACGTTTGCTGTAACTGGCAGCTGCTCTGTCCCGCTGGTGTGAAAGCTTCAGTGAGCTTCCGTCTTTCATCGCGAACACGGAACAAAGCACGAAAGAGGCTTTTTCGGTTCCCCTCCAGAGCGCTCTTATGTCTCCTGGACGCTGAAACTATCACTGAGCCCATCTCAAGTTGCCCAAAAGTTTTTTTTTCTGTGTGCAGGCAAACTATTATTATTATTTTTTTATGGTATTCTCTTGTACTAATGATGGGTTTCTATGAATGCTATTGTTATGCTTGTAACCAACTCCTGTCACAAAATACAGAAATAATATGTATTTCCTTGCCCAATTTACACAGAATTTGATTAATTGCCGTTAGTTTGACTTCAACAGTATTTGTTCTACAACATCCTGCGTTGACTTTATTTAGTTTGGACTGTCTGGAAATTATTAATCAATATTTATTTTCCAAAATGCGTTCAGAAGCCTTTACATGAAGTTTTAGGTTTTGTAGTTGATAGACAGCTGCACTTTTGTGAAGTGGAGTCCAGAAATATAATGTTGTGCAGGTGAAAGGACATAAATTATGCATCTTAAATGATTTTTTTAGAATTATAAGTAAGTGAGCTATATATTCTTTAGTCTGCGCCATGAACATCTATCCTGGTAGTGAGATGGGTTAGAAAGACTGTTTCTTTCGTCTGCATCTGTGTTTTGTAAGCTATTCGTGTTTCATGTTGAAGTGTCCTACTTACAGTATACTCTATTTGACCCTGGTTATTTTAAAGGTCCACAACACTTTTTCTTACTATATAATACCAAATATACGTGTGTATCTGTCAGCCAAAAGGTACTTGAAGAGGAGCGTCACAGAACATCAGTGGGGAGGGGCTATACTGATTCTTACTCTTCCCCTAAACCCTCTATTAACTCTAAGCCAGGGGTCTCAAACTTAGTTCCTGGAGGCCCACAGCCCTGCACGGTTTAGCTCCAACCTCAATTAAACACACCTGATGCAGCTTGTTGGGTCCTTCAGGCTGTTTGTAAGCTTCAGATGTGGATCTTTCTGAGCAGGGTTGAAAGAAAGTTCTGCAGGAGTCTGACCCTCCAGGAACAGGAGTTTGAAACCCAGCTCTAAGCCTATCCTTAACGTCCAATATTCTGTAGCATTGGACTCTACTCCCCTCTGATGTTGCATGTAGCTCCTCCTCTTAGACACTTTCTTTTTTTTTTTTTTTTTTTTTTTTTAGACACTTTCCATTTAGCAGAGCTAGCTTTCAGCTGAAGACTGTAACCTGTACCATTTACTTAATTTTTAACAATAAATGTCAATTTTCCTTTTTTTTCCATTTTGGGGTAATTTTGGTCCTTCCCACTTTGAACAGAATGATACACTACCTCTGACTAGCCTCATGCCCGTTTGCTTTTCGCAACTTAAAAGTATTTTAATCTTTTCAGAAGCAAGGTGTGAGAAAATCCGAGTGGAGACTTCCAGGTGTTGTAGACCTTTAACATTTTGTACCAATTTTATTGTTTTAAGTGGTTACATCGGGGACCTCATAATGGCTTTAGAAGGTCACCGGTCCTCTGATAAGTCCTCAAACTTGCTTTAGGTGACTTCAAAACCCTTACTTCACCTATGGACTGGGGTCCTCTTCAGTGTGTTCTCCTCAGAACTCTCTGACAGTATGCAGGATATTTCATACCTAGTTCAATAAGGACATACTTTTATTTTCTTTGAATCATAATCTTCATCCAGATGTTGTCAACATTAATTTTCTTTATCGCCCCAGAGTCGTTTTGGACTGTAAACCCATGTGAGATCTTGTTTCTAACAAGGCAAAGGCTTTTGTTTCATCCTTGGTGACATCAGTCTGGTCTGCCTGCTAATCTCACAGGCTTTAGCTAGCCTGTGCTCTCTCTGGGGCTCTTAGCGGTTGCCGGGGTGATGCGTGGCACCAGCACCTGCTAAGTGGCTTCAGAGTGAGAGAGCAACAATGCTTGGGATGCATGCCTCCCAGACCTCCTGCTGCATGCACACACACACAAACATGCAGAGAAGGGTAAGCTGAGCAGGGCTAAGCTGCTTACAGGGAAGACGTGCTCTGGTAGGGTTATTATCCACTGAAGATGGCTACAGCAAACTCTGTGTGAGTGTCTGTAAACAACCCTTGTTAGGATTTGAATTGTTTACTGTCTTCAATTGTTTAGAGCCTTTGTTTCTCTGTTTGTAGGCTGGGTGAGCAGTATTACAGGGATGCTATGGAGCAGTGTCACAACTATAATGCCCGTCTCTGTGCAGAGAGGAGTGTGAGGATGCCCTTCCTCGACTCTCAGACTGGCGTTGCCCAGAGCAACTGCTACTTCTGGATGGAGAAACGACACAGAGGCCCAGGTGAGGCAAAGTTTCTCACATAGGCAACCTATGGTACGGAGAACTTTTGAAGAGTTTTTATTTTTCCAAAATGCCATTCATTTTGATGAATTTGCGTAAACGTGTTTTCTTTTGCCTGAAAGTGGTTCCACCTCCTCGAGCAGGTCTCGGATTGCTTTTTTTAGTCCGGTTGTTGCTTTCTCACCTGTCTAAAATGGACAGCGAACTCTAGTTTGATTGAATCTAACTAAACAAGTTAGGTGTGAAAGCAACCTTACTAGGCCTGAAAACTTGTTTTCCCCATATCTGATGTTTAATCTCATATATTTTTTATTATTAAATCCTAATGTTTCCATATCACATAAAAAATACAATATCTGTATTTCTCTCATTTATTTTAACCAGACAATTCTCATTTAAAATGGAAGAGTCTGTGTCACTCCTCGTCTTTCTTCACTGACTCCCCATTTCAGCCCGCGATGAGTTTAAAGCACTGATGCTCATGTCCATCCGTCTTTCACAAGCTCTTGCAGTCCTACAGCCCCATCAAAAGCCAGAAAATAACCAGTGTCCAATCTCAGTGGTTTCACTTCAGAAGCAGAAAATCTCTCAGCAGAACATTCTCATTCACTGTTCCCAGCTGGTAGAATTCTCTTCCGGTCCCAACCCAATAAGAAGATACTCTCAACTTGCAAACTGCAAGCGCTTACATGCATGAAAAAAAATGCTTTTAAAGTGAGCTTTTATTCTTGTCTTGTCGATTTATTAATTTAGCAGGGATTATAAAAATCTACCATAGTTATATCAAAGAACACTTGTTTTTTTTATGTTTAAACCTATGGAGTTTATGTTTAAACCTATGAAATTAGATAATCTTTAGCCTTGTTTTTTTTTTTGGGTATAAGGCATTGCTCCTGGCCAGTTGTACACATATCCAGCACGTCGCTGGAGAAAGAAGAGAAGAGCTCACCCTCCAGAAGACCCCCGACTCGCCTTTCCATCTCTAAAGTCCGGTACACAGCTAAAACGTTGTATATGTGAAACTGCTCATTAAAACTGATTGCATTGCTGTAAGGGCCTTTATAATAAGCAATATGTGTGTTGTTTTTCTCCATATTATCTTCAGTGTATTTTAACGGAATTTCAATGTGTATCTGCAGGTTCTGATGGGCTTGATTATCTGTGTTTCAGAGCTGGATCTGGGGCTTAAAAAGGATGTTTTCTCCAGTGATGGCAGCAGCTTAGAGGCTCTTTTAAAAGCAGAGCCATTGGATAAAAGATCTGGATTGGATCTGCGCATAGGAGAGGAAGAACCCAGCTCTGCTGAATTTTCTTCTGTGGCACTGAACTCTGGCAGCAGAGTTCGAAAGGTAATGAGAAAACACCCAATGGTCTTGATTTGAGTTGTTTCTTGGTGTTGAAGTTAATTTGCTCTGCGTTGTTTGAACCTTTCCATGTGTGTAGAGAGTTTTGGAGCCAGATGATTTTCTTGATGACCTGGATGATGAAGATTATGAGGAAGAAACTCCAAAGAAACGAAAAGGCAAAGGGAAGGTGAGACAGACTGTTTCCAAAAGATTTGGTTCCTTTGGAAGGTTAACTTTTGGATATTTTATGATGATGATGGTTTAACAGGGACGTGGTGTCAGCAGTGCTCGTAAGAAACTGGAAGCAGCAGCTGCTTTGGAAGATCGGGACAGACCGTACGCTTGTGACAGTGAGTCATAAACCACATGCCTCAAACACTGGCCTCTCTATGATCTCACCCCCTTAGCGTTACAAACCTCACAGTTTTCATTCTCAAGTCGTCATATTATGGGTTTTCCTTCACTTGAGCTTTAAAGTGTAATATTGACGTTTGGTCACAAGTTTAAGAAGGATAAAGATCTTTTTTGCTCTTCCAATCCCAGTGATAATTTTGGTCTCCCAAACCTCAGGACAGATTTTCTGAAATGTTTCATAATTCTCTGAAACTGTGGTTTAGATTTGCTTGATGCCTTTATTTCTCCTGACTCTTGTTTTCAGTCTGTGAGTCGTTCTGTCTCTTTTTTCTCTTCCTGTTCTTTCTATTTCAGACACTTTCAAACAAAAGCAAATTTCAAAATCTGCTGAAAGAGGTACATTACTCTTTTTCCCTGCCTTTCACCCGTTAGTTCTCCCTCCTTGCCTGCTCATGTCTTGCTTTTCCACTGTTTTTTGCTTGATCTGTGCCTGGTCAGACTGTTCTGCACTTTTATTTGAAATGAGGTGTTATGAATGGTTATGCTTTGCTTGCTCTGTTAGGAAACATGCCTGAATAGTGTTAGGCATGACAGTAGACTCAAAGAAAGACCGTTTTTTTTCCACTGAATTAGTTTCTTCCTTTTCTTAAACAAGCTAAACTGCCTCACGGACGTGAAATATTTGGGCAGGTTCAGGCGTGTTGTTAGTGACCGAACTACTTCAATGTTTAAGGTGCTCTTCGTATTAGTTCTGGGAAAATATCTGCAATCCTACTTGAAAATAGTTTACTTGCACATAGAAAGGTTTTTTTTTTTTTTACACAAACATGCTTTTTAGAGACCCCACCCTTCACAAAAAAGGTCAAAGTTGAAAACATATACACATTTATGTAGCACCCAAGGTTTATTTCAGCAGCAAAACACAAAATATATTTGAGAAAGGCATAAACTGTGGGCTTTGTCCCCGAAATTCCCCTATTAATAAAGTATGCCATCCAATGCATTTTAAGTATTGCTTTTGTGTTTAATATTTTCATTTTGTAACGTGATATTGCAGCATATTTTAAAGGGGTCGTGAAGTGAGGAGCCTGATCTTTTAACAGTTTAGAGCAATTGCGTACAATGAGGCATCGGTGAAATATTCAGGACTCAAACAAATTGTTGTCCTTTTTAAACCCCTATCAGGAAGCATTTTTTAATCATTCTACAACTGTAGATCATGAATTTAATCAAGCAGATCCATTTTTTGAGGAACAGCTGGTTTTAAACATCTTATCTAATTTAATATCTTATATTACTCTCATCCTTTAAAAAAACAATAAATGAACGAATTCTTAGGTTCGCCACAAGGTTCAAAAGTAGATGCAGTGTAACAGCTGAACATCTGTTATACCTACCAGAAAAAAAAACTAATAGCTGAAGTGTATTTGTAATGGGGAGCGAGCCAGTGTACGGAAGAGCATTTGGTTATTGATGGAAGTTTAAGAAGCTTAGAGGGCTGAAGGATAAACAGCAAACTATCTATAATTACATTTTCATTACATCTTCGTTATGCGTTTATCAATGCTGTGTGGCTTGTTATTCTATTATTAGTACATTACTAATGCAAATTCTGTTCTCTCAATACATCACTATCAAATAAAACATGTAAAGCTTCATGTTTAGACTTAAATATTATTAGTTTATATACAGAAAAGGAAGAAAACTGAACAAGAATGGATTGATACATGAGTAAGATTTTTCAAAGAGAGTGAGGAGTTGAGAATTTGCTCCAGAAATAGAAATTCAAACAAAGGAGACATTTTAACGGAAAAAAAATATGACTGCTAGTCTTTTACTGCACTCTTATTTTTACAGTCCAAAAAATTATTCTTAAAGTTAATTTCTATTCACATTCTTCTGGTTTCATACTTTAGGCAACACTAACCTTCAATGGCGATGTTAAGGGGGCATATGACGGTGGAGGAAACGTTGATGTTTTGAAGAAAACACAAGTTGTTTTTTTTTTTAAATGCAAAAATGTTCTTAAATATGTATTCTGGACTTAATTTTTAAAAGGAGTGTATTACATGTAAAGTGCTTAAATAGTTTTATTCACCTTCCCTTTTACTTAACTTTTCCTAACTTCTTCTTCAAGCTCTTCCCTGTTTATCTTTTTGATTGAAGGCACATACAGTAGAGCCTTGATTTTTGTCAAACTCTCATTTTCTTGACTGGATAACATTTGATGTTCCGATGGAAACTGAACATTGCGTGTTCAGTCAAGCCAAATATCTTTCTAGTCCTGAACTCTAAAGGGAACTCTTTCCTTTGACTAACCAGTGACTCCACACACCAGAAGGCCAGCAATGACGGAATGTTTGTTTATAGAGAAGCATTCGTTTTGTGTTAATAGATTAGAGGTTAATTTTATGAGCGAGTGTATGGACATTTACTATGATCTACAGCAGAGTGAGTGACGCCATGCGTGCCTGAGATGGCAGCTGGTAGTTACAGATCATCTTTCATCGAATGAGTGTTGTTCATAAGCTGTTGTGCTCTGTGTATGTTTAGTCTGTGGGAAGCGCTATAAGAACAGGCCTGGCCTCAGCTATCACTATGCTCACTCTCACTTGGCTGAGGAGGAAGGAGAAGAGAAAGATGAGATGGATGTCCGTGAGCCATCTCCACCCCAGCCGGAACCACCAAAGAGTAAGCCGTACGTTTATTACTTTGTTTTGTTTGTTTATTACTTAGTTTTGTTGGCCGTGTTCTGATGTCGTTTGGTCAGATTCTAAGAAGGGTCCGGATGGTTTGGCTCTCCCTAACAACTACTGCGATTTCTGCTTGGGAGATTCTAGCCTGAACCAGAAAACAGGCCAATCTGAAGAGCTTGTGTCCTGCTCAGACTGTGGCCGCTCTGGTAAAACACACATTTCTTTATTTATTTGCTATTTTGAGATCTATCATGTGATGTTCACTCTGCTCTTGAAACGTAGGTCACCCTTCGTGTCTGCAGTTCACTCCCATCATGATGGCTGCCGTGAAAACCTATCGTTGGCAGTGCATTGAGTGCAAGTGCTGTAATATGTGTGGAACATCAGAAAATGATGTGAGTATCTTTACCACAGTGTATTTCAACAACAACAACAACAACAAAAAAAACAAGTTGTGTGTGATGTATTTTTATTCGTTTGTCTCTCCAGGATCAGCTGCTGTTCTGTGATGACTGTGATCGAGGGTACCACATGTACTGCCTCTCACCTCCAATGTCTGAACCTCCTGAAGGTAAATCAGCATACGATCATTTAGAATAGTACTTGGACAAATAAAAGGCATGCATACCGTTTTTTACATTTCACTCAAATAAGTAGCTTCCATAACTTGCCTTACTACCCTCACTGTAGTGAAGGTTATTTACCAAAGGAATTTGTGCTGAATGATGTATTGGTGTTATGTTTTACAGGAAGCTGGAGCTGCCATCTGTGTCTTTCCCTCCTGAAAGAGAAAGCCTCCATCTATCAGAATGCACCACACTCATGATGGAAAATAAAGGTTTCTAACACGATTTGTTTGATTTAGGTAAACAAAGGAGGTCAATCAGCTGCTGTAGATGATCTTAAAAGGGAGACACAAATATAAAAAGAGGTTTGATCTCAATATGACTGTTACACAGTTCCAAGCTTCAAACTGTTCCCGCTGTTTGATTTCAACTTTTTCCTGTGATGAGTGCACCGCGCTTCCATAATGCAGGCATTGCACAAGTCTCAATGAGTCCAACTCTGATTTTGAGTTCCTATGTGTTTTAGAGCTGAAATAGCCAGCTATTCATTGCAAAAACAGCAAATGAATATTGACTTTGAGATAAATGTAATTCTCTGAACTGAGGAGACCCTTTGCTCATCACCAAGAGGAATGGTTGAAACCAATCAGCTCGCCAAGTGAAATAGTAGAGAAATGGTGTGTTTTGTACGTTTATATATTTGTATTGCATTACAAAGGTGTGATTTATTTAATACTTGAAACAATAGAAATGGTTCTTTATTATGATTGGAGTTCTTTGGTGGATTTTTATGTATAATGGTAGCATCTGCAGATGGCACTGAAGCACATAGTCTAGCATTGAGGGTAAGGCTAATGGTACTAAATTATATTTTTTATTGCTTTTAATATTTTTATGTGTTCAGAAATGGCTTAGGTGAATTTTTAGAGGTTAACACATCGGGTAGAGCACAGAGGAAGATGGCGCTAAACGTCTGTGCAATTGTTAACAGTTAATAACAGGAAACAATTCCATTGTTTCACTAATGAAAACAAAAGTTCAATGCCATGATTTTTTGGTTCACATTCATAAATGTAAGATAAAGAACAGTTGTTCTTGCCAATACGTGTGTTTAGTTCATATTCATAAATGTGAATTTTGTTTAAAAATTTGGAGAAACTGGAAAAAAATGAATTTTTCCACATTTATCGTCAGCCCATTTTCTGACAACAATCTCTTTGGAGCATGTGCGGACTCCTGCTCGTTTTTATGTCACCGCCCAAATCTGGCTCATTGGCAGGATATGGTGATGCGTCGTCCTTTTCTTTTATAGTCTATGTTTCACTTTGATCGTGACTTGATTAGCTGAGAAAGACCACTTTAAAGCCTTGGATTTTTACAACTATTTTGTTGCATGGGTGGAAATTATTTATTCTAGAGAATGGGATTATGTGTATTTCATACAACTCTATTAGACTGTGAAAATGTAAAAGAGAGAAATGCTGTGAGATGTATGGATGTATTGGGGTTCTAGATCTTTTGTTTTCCACAGGATAATGAAAATTCACTGGTTTCATATATAAAATGAGGGCGAATTAACCTAAAATGGTTTATTGAATGCAAACCTTGAGTAATGAGTTTTTTCAGGTACTGCTCTGTGGCTTCATTTTTCTTCTTGGAGCACACTTCATGTATTCAAAGACTTATCTGTCTCCTATAACTGTTTAAGGAGCAGTGAGTGAAGCTGTCTCTTTCGATGTAAATGTGTTGTGCAAGGAGGAATGAATTGACCTGAGGTGAGGTTTATTCAGTCTGAGACTAACTACAGATCAGTGTCTGTGGATACAGGAGCTGATGGGTCAACTATTCGTCTTGGTATGCTCAACATCTGCAGGATGTTTTTTTTCGTTGTCACTTCAGACAATGCATGTTCACCAGACATGGACATTTAGAATAAATATAGCACGTAACATTTAGCTCACACCTGTTCTATTCTGTACACCTTCACTAACTGAAATAGAAATCTGACTATTTGCTGAATGGCTTTAGCCAATTACCATAGTGGGAAATACAGTGGCTTATTTTACCCAATTTTTTTATTTTTTTATAAAGCTACATTTTTTATTAGGAATTTTTTTACAGTTCCTAAAGTCTTGTTTACAAAGTTTTTTTTCTGGTTTTCTTTTTTTTTTTGGTGCATGGTTAAACATACATACATAAGAAATGTAAAAATAAATATATCAAGAAACCACTTGTTCAAATCTGTTCAATCTGTTGTGTGTGGTGGGATTCAATGTGTGCAAAATTGATAAAAATAAAACATCTTTGTTTAGCGTTATTTACTCCTGCGAAACTGATCCGTACCATGTGATGGTTACATAAATTGACTTTTTAAGCCAAATTTACTTTGAAATTTATCAAGTTTTTTGTTGTTGAATGTGTATAAAAATATTACTCAAAATATAGACTAGGGTGAATCTTTGTAGAGCAAATCACATAGAAAGCAATTTACAGAGTAATCAAAGTATTTTATTCACGTAAAAAAATGGTTAACATGGAATTGGCTTGAAAAGAAATTGGCCTTTTTGACACAATTCACAGACAATGAAGCAATTAAACTGCATTATTTTGTTTTTGCACGTTGTAAAGAACATGTTTAAGTGGATTTAGTTTTTTTTTTTTTTATTGGAATTGACCAAAACACTTCACACTGCAGCTAAAGGACTTGAAACAGGAAACTGGGGTGGATGCAAACATTGCAGGCTCAGAGATTTAAAAAGGCACTATTAAGAATTTTTGAAAATTACCTTTCATACGGTCACTAACATAGCTCCAAGTTAATCAAAACTTGTCTTTTGAGTTTTGATGCAAATGATAGCTGATAGCATCCCCTAGACCAGTATTTCCCACCTGGAGTATGTACCCTTGCAAGAATGCAAAGGCTATTAACGTTTAGCAAGAGGAGAGGGGACAAAAATACAACTTTGAAAAGTTTTTTTGTATAACTTTGAGAGCAGTTCAAGGTTCATGAATTTTGCAGTTTGTGTATATATATAGCAGCCATATATACACAGGTAAAATGCACACAGTTCTCTCATTCTGACCAGGGGAATCTAATCGAGACCGCCGCCAATGGATCTGTAAAAGTTGAATACATTCATTTTCCTTCCCACTTAATCTCTTCCGGGGTCATGGGGGTCTGCTGGTGCAGCTCACACTGGGCGAAAGGCGGTTGTATACCCTGGACAGGTCCCTCACAGAAGTTGAATAACCTGGAGGATTTCTAGTAGGGGGCGGCATATGCTCAACATATTTTTTTATTCCTAATAAATAACCAACTGTTCAAAAATAACCAACTGTTCAATTTTTATTCATGTATTTTTATGCATGCAATCTATTTATAGCTGAGATTGGCATTTCTCAAGGGCTATGTGGCTGGAAAAGGTTTGGGAAACACTGCCATTGACAATAATAGTCTGCCAACTTGATTTAAGGTGTTAAAAATATCCAAATCTATGCCAGGAGGGTCACTGAAGTATTGCAGGATAGTAACATTAACCATACCTGCATCAACTTAGAAAGATGTTCAGACCAAACCTACCAGCCAATGTGTAGAATCTGTAGGGTATTGGCCATCCTGACCTGGAACGTAATGAATTTAAAGTGACCACACTTGAACAATGCAATGTTCTGCTTCTATACCAATGTCAAATATTGAAGAACCATCGATTTTTCTCGTTAGGGTTGCAGGGTTTTCCTGCTCACATATGTTGAAAGGTTGCAAACACCCTAGACTTCCTGCAAGTTGAAGCAGGATGTGTAGTGGCAGGGTTACACTGTAGAACAAGATTTCTTCTGGCTCACAGAGGCATGCCGGTTCCAACTGTTGGTGTACCACTTTCGTTGACCCGTGCTTCGACAGAGAAGCAGAGCCTTAAAAGTGACACGGAATGACTCGTTACAAAGGGCATAACACATGGGGTTCACAGTACTGTTAAGATAGCACAGCCAGTACCCCAGCTGCCAGAGCTTTTCAGGAACACAGTATGAAATGGAAGCCAGAACCATGATGTTGTAGGGTGTCCACGTGATGATGAATGCCAACAAGATGGCGCTAAGTATCCGGGCAGCTTTTTTTTCCTTAATGATCAGACTGATGCGCTGCTTGGTTCTGAGATGGTGGTAAATGCTTTGATCCGACCTTCTGGAGACTTCCATGTGGCTCTGTCTGGTGGAGAACTCAGGACTTGTGTTCTGTTCTTGTATACTCTTCGATGTATATTGCAGATGTCGTAAGTTATTCAGAGACATTGTGGGTGATTCACTTGCTCTGATTTTCTGCTCATGTTCATCGTCCATGGAAGAAGAGAGGGAACCATCAACTTCTCTGTCTGGGTTGTAGCTACTCTTCAGAGCTGCCATTTTGTTTCTTATTGTGTTGTAGCACCCTGATGGCTTGGCTCTGGCTACACTTTTTCCTTTTAAAGAGATTCTCTCTCTGTATATTCCTTCTGTTGGGCAAAGGATGTTGCTCTTGGAACTAGTCTGATGCGATGATTGTTTGTGCAGCACCTCTTCAAACTCTCTGTGGCTTTTAACAGGTCCAACAAGGTTCTCAAGAACTTTCTTTCTGTTTTCGATCTCCCCGTAAATTCTCCAGGAGAGTGTGATCATGATGCTGACTGGCAGGTAAAATGCTGCAATGGCTGTGCCGTAGGTTAGTGCAGGAACTTTCAAGAATGGTATTGAACAAGTGTAGGCATCTCCACCAGATGCTCGTCCCGCTAGATGAGGCCAAAATAGTATAGCAGGTCCCCATAAAATAAACGACACCACCCATGCCAGAGCAATCATTGTTGCAGCAGTCTTTCGAGTACGTTTTGTACGATAAGTCAGTGGTCGTTTGACCGAAAAGTATCTATCGAAGCTTATGACAAGTAGGTTCATTACCGATGCATTGCTCACCACATAGTCGAGTGTCAGCCACAAATCACAAGCCAGGGGCCCCAAAGTCCAGCGGCCCATGATTATGTATGCTGTGTAGAGGTTCATTGACACTGTGCCTAAAATGAAGTCTGCCACTGCCAGGCTCAGAAGGAAGTTGTTACTGATGGTCTGCAGCTGACTGTTGACCCGTATGGATATGACCACCAATGAGTTTCCAAGGATGGTGATGAGAGAAAGAGGTCCAGTCACAAGAACGATCAGAACCACCTGCCATGTCTGGTGTCCCCCAAGGGGGTCCATTGTTTGGTTTCTTCCTGGGGTGGAGCAAGTATGGTTCATGTTCCCAGAGGAGGTACAATGTCAGATCCTTGAAGGGTCAAATGCATTCTTCAGCAAAAGTAGAAGTCATCTCCATGTCATACTCCATCGAAGTACTCTGTTGAGATGCGAAAAACACACAGTAAAGTTGAGTATTTTTTAAGCAATCAAAAGATTTGCATGTGTGATGTTGAAGGATCTCACATGAACAGTTGTGAGCTTACATTATTACATTTTCATTCATCTTTTTTACCCGCTTCTTCCATTTCATGGTCACATTTCAGGGATCTGCTGGTATCTATCTCCAGCACACTTCATGTAAAAAACCCTGGGCACATCCCTTAAAATTTAGGACCACATTTTCAATCACAAGGAACATGTTCACTTTATAAAAGTCAACAACATGATAGATTAAACGAAAAGACTACAGTTTTTATTTGAAAAATATCTTTTCAATGTCTTTTTATAGCATCATGGTCATATAATGTAATGTAAATTCATAGCATCTATGGACAATCATTAGCTGCAAAATCCCACTTCCAGCTTCATGCAAGAAAGTGTATGTTTTACCAATTTTCTAGTCTGATTTTTGGGTATTATACTCCACTGCACCATAATATTCCCACCAAAATATGTAATTTGTATGGAAATTCTCCTGAAATGCTACTGCATTACCGTGTAATGTAACACGTGATTCTCATCAAATCAGCATTAGTCAACTACCCTAAGCTATGCTCAAAGGTGACAACATCTAAGAGCGAGGATGGCAGAATAAATACAAAAATGGTAAAATAGGGAATTAATGTAGCTTATGCCAAAAATTGTGTAAAATTACCCAAGATTATTTTAATTGCACTCTCTGTGATTCCAGCAAAATGAATCTACTCAAATTTAGTTTCATACTACTAACCTTTGTGACAATAAGGTCATGTCCATTCTGGAAATTTAAAAATCTCGTTGTAAATATTAGAAATTCTAACTTGTTAATCGTCGTGATTGAACAAGGATTCAGAAAATGTCTATTGATTTTTTAAACGGTGGTTAAATTCTTTATTTTTGATATATTGTTTGTTTTCCATTGACACCACGTAACCTAAAATTGCTGCTACTTTCTTTTAAAACCTGTTTTATCACAGTCTGTTTGTACAATCAGATGTGTGTTGTTAAACAGAACTATTTTGCTTCTTTACTTTTTAAGACTCACTTAATAGCGAATTAAAAATACCACAGTGCAAATATGGAATTTCAGGAATTTTCAAGTGAGACCAGAATTTTTTTTTCCACAAAATTAAAACACTTACCTCTTGAGGGGGTAAACAAGGTGCATCTCTTTTGTCCAGATGTCCACTTTTGGATGAGTGTTTGACAATATCTGGTGCCATTTGGAATCAACTGAACATGATAATGATCAGCCTCATCCTCAGCAGGTTTACTTTCTTCATTTGCTCCAAGTAATAGAAAGATCCCAGTACTCTCTGGTGTCTATGCGCTCTTCCTGCTGTGGGACCTGAGCCCCGGCAGAAGAACGAGAGCACTGTCATGATACTTGTAAATAGAGAATAGAGTCTGACAACTGTTCACAGTCAAAGCTGCCGTGATGAAGCACAGACCCCTTTCCAGAGCTCCGAACACCGATGACCATTCACCCCGGTTTATAAACATGAAGATGGTATATTACAGGAACTGAGCCAGGCTGATTACTCTCTATACATCCATAAATAAAACTGGGAGTTTAGATGTGCTCGCTCTCTGGTTGGGAACACCTTAAGGGCACCATTAATACGCATAAAGAATGGTTTAATTTAGATTTTTTTTTTATATGATTTCTAGCTGTGCTACTTTATGAATGTGGATAATAGTGAAGCAAGCAGTAGTGCATTTACTCTATGCTCTAATAGCTTACTTATTAAACAATAACTGCATCTTTCAACAAATTTGCTTTTCGATTTTCAATTTCCTCTTGTCATTAGGTATGGCACGCTGTTGTGAAGCTAATTATCCTTATCACCTTTCCCTAAACACTTGTGCAGATTAATAGCACACATGATCTGAGGAAGTGGTGTGACGAGTGATCGATGCATATAATTAAAGAACCATTTATAAAATACATTTTGTAGTTTTAGCTCCAAGAAGCATCTTTGATAATTGACTGGAAAGCATAAAGCAAAATGTCTGTCAGATGTAACTACTAATGCACATCTCAGGGTTCTGTCTTGGTGAAAAGCTGCACTGTTGTTATCATGCAAAAGAAATTCCTTTCATTTAATAATTCATCCATTATTGGTGTAAACAAGTCACCATTTAATTATTTTTATCTTATTAAACTATGGCTTTTTGTATGCTGTCCTTTTTCCAAAGAGTGAATTTGAAACCATTTCAGTTAAACTTGTAAAATATGGTCACAAATCTTTATTATGATTTCCAGGTATTTTATTTAGTTGTTATGGTTTCCCCACTTGTTTTTTTTAATCTGGTTTATTAACTGTGTGCTAAATGAAAGTTATTAAATTGTCATAAATCATAAAACACGGTGAAAGAATTCAGTTTGTTCTCTTCAGATCACATCCAAGTCTAAAAGGTTTGCAGCTGCAGCTTGAATCTTTAGCTCCCTCCACAGACTGTTTTTGGAACTTGTAGCTCTGGAGATTCTCAACTCCCTTTGTTACCTTGCTTTTTGGTTGATATGCTGCATTTCTCTTCATCCCAGTTGAGTTGCTGGTTAACAGCTTGATTTTGGCAAACATTAGATGTTAAGGTCTGTACATGTGCTTTCCTGAGCTGCGGGACGTTGCCGTTTCAGTTCAATGTGTTACCAATTGTTCTCTTGGTGACTATGGTCCCAACTGCTTTTATCATAGACAAGATCCTCCCTAGAACCCTGATTTCTGTCTGTAACCATGATCACTGCATTTTACCACTTCTGCGTGATTTCACCAAATGTTGTCACCTTCTCATTAAACGGCTTGGTGGTCTTTTTGGCACTTCCTGCCTTGTGCAAGTTACAATCTTGTCTCTTGCAGTCCTTTGGTTCTTGGACACGATGGAGATTTTGGAATCTACAACATGCATGAGCAGATCTCATGTTGTTCACAAAGCAGGTGCATCCTTCCAGAATAAAAACATGTCCACTGTGTCCTCAGTGGTTCTGGTAATGGAGGACATGGGTTCTTCACGACTCGAGGGCATCACACATGGATTGTTATTCACTAGGTAAGACTGGGATTGGATGACAAACAAGCGCTATGTGGTTTCGCAAAAAGCGTAGAAATCTGTGGCCCAGGCATGGGCCATTTGTAAAGGCATTTGTAAACAAACATGGTAGCCAATCAGCAGTAAGGGAAGTGGAAAATGTGAGACAAGAAAAAAGACTGAACAAATTACTAACTGAAGAGAAAATTGGTCAAGTCACTGTTCCGGGTACAGTACAATGTATTGGAATGATCCGAACTCCTTGTAAGCTTTCAAAATTCACACGAAATAATGCGAGGACTCAAAAAACACATTAGTGGTAGGTTTAGGGTTAAATTTATGTTTAGTGTTAGAGTAACGGTTATCGTTAAGTTTAGGGTTCAATGCTACTGCTTCATTTGGGTTGACATAGTAGCATTTAAGCCACTAACAGTAGTGAAGACTGAAGAATTATCCACGCCTGTCCCTTTTACTGCCTGCTGCAATCAAACCCCTCTCTTAAAATGCGTGGCTTGGAGTGACCTCACTGAAAAGTAAAGGCACTGTTTTAAAGGGTCTCATAGACTATGGGCAATTGACAAAAAATATGTATTTTAATTATTTTAAGACATTTAAGAACAATTAGCCACATTTTTATTCATTCACCTTCAAAAGTGTACTTTAAGTGAATTCACTAAATGTTCTGACTCTGAGCATATGGAACAGCTTAGTCACACTTTACCAAAGAGAAACCTTTTTTAAACTTGATTATTGTTTCTCCTGTAACCAGCTCTGTACGGCAGAGGGCGCCAGAATCGAGATGGATTCACTACAACTTTAGGCTCGCAATAATATATCAAACCTGAGCAATGATTAAACATTAGCCATTTTTAGACACCAGAGCTAGTTTTTAATTTAATTACAACAACTTGAAAAATCTGGAAGAGTACTTAAACTGTGCTGCGGGGTGTGAAAGACCCCCGACATTTTCCTATTGTTTTTAAAGGCTCGCCTACGCCTCTGGAAACCCACTTCCCCTCCCTCCTTCAGTCTCAATACTAATTGTGTTTGCTGGGTGTTCTAGCTGTCTAGTTGCTCGTACCTCTCGTGTCCCGTGAACCACAGGTGGGCTATGCTGTGTACCTGTCTGTCTGAGGGAGAGACATGTGATGCCCGCCGCGGAGCAGGAGCTGCACTGAGGCGAGTCTGACCTTTCCGTAAACCCTGGAGCCTGCTGTGCCACTGAAACCAGATCACAAACAGTAGAGGTAAGAGTAAATGCCTTTAGATATAATTCATGATAATAGTTTGTGGTTTTACAACGTGAATTTGACCAACGTTTTTGCGCCCTTGTAAAGTTTGGCCGGGAATCGTCTTTAAGGTCCCTCTGTGACCTTTTGCTCTTGGGGCAAAACAGATTAGGAGCAGACCGACATGAAGGACATCTCTAATTAGATATATTGCGTTTCCATCAATGCCACCAAAAAGTAATATAAGGAAACAGCTAACCCGTTTGAGGTGTGAATTTCACCTGATCATGTAAGACCCACCACAAGGGATTTGTTTCCAACCACCCCTTTATCCTGCATTTGTACTTGAAATATACTTCTATAATTTTCCCACGTAACTTTCCTTTATTTTTGTACTTTTAAAAAAAATCATATAATGGTAAATCAATGTACTTAGTTTGTTTTCCAAATCTTTTGTCCTTCTTTTGTAACACTTATGTACTTACATGAATAATGTGAAATCGCTGTATATTAATATTTGCATAACTTTATAGGTTGAATGTAAAGATTTCACAATGTGTTACAAAGTTTGACCTCTGTCGCTTCATCATCTGTTTGCAGTGTAAACTAAGCTTCATTTTTTACCTCAAACATACAGCTTACTGTCTATGTCTCAGTTTCTAATTATTTCATATTTATTTTCAAGTCAACCAACTGTTTTATTCTGTTCTCAAGTTACTGTGCTGGCAACTTGGAGAATGGGAACGGTAGGTATAGGACTTATAGCCAGGATCCACTGAAAGCATAACTGATTGGCAGATTTAAACTTTAAGGCATTAACTGCAAGACTTTAAAATGAATGTATTTACTATAATGTGTTTACTGCAGCAGTTATTACATGATTACAATTTTGATTAGTAAAAAAAAAACTTAGGCCAAATGTGAATGTTCCAAAAAGAATTACTGTTCTAGAAAAAGCTATTAGGGAAAGCTTTTGCAACACCTCATTTTTCAGCCTGCGTAAAGGCAGTGGACTTTTATCAGGGGTCACGTCTTACTTTGGAATTAGGTGGGATGCAAGGCGCTAACTAGCTCCATGAAACAGTCAAAAGTTTTATCGTGCCTAAGAAATTGGTTGTAGGTGTCATGCATTTTTGGCCTTATCTTTGCACGATCAGTTTGTCAGGGCTGTGTAATGTGATCTCCAGATGCTAGCCTCTGATTGGTCAAGTTTTACATCAGTTTTACAAGCTTCAAGCATTATTGAATAAACCTCTAAGACTGGTTTGTTGAATAAAAAGCTGTAAAATGTATAGACCCTTTGAAAACAATGATAACATTACCACAGATAAACTTACCTGAAATATAGTGGGTGCTGCAGAGGCAAGTATTTTTTTTGTTTGATCACCTGCAGACATAGAAGCTTTTGCTTCTTTTGAAATGTCCATTATCCTGTCAGAATCCTTCTATTTGGGAGGCCACAGTGGTACCCACTGCGCCATTGTGCCGCCAGTGAAATAGAATAATAAAATGGAAATTTTAATAAGCATACTTCACATACTTAACAGTTCAAAGCAATTAGAATATTATCTGAAAGCTGTGCAGACTGTTAATTCCAAGACCAAACAAACTCAAAAATTTCCACGTTAGGAAAGTTTCCGTTTCTGCTCAGATATGCTTTCAGTGTGATTCAAAAGGCTTATAAACAAGTCTGTTAGAGTGAGTCTCTGGGTCTGTCTTTTGGGTAGCTTTGTCTCTGAATGATTTGCTGAAATCTTTGAGTAGACTTTCAGTCTTTTCAGTATTTTTCTTTCATGGGCATGTTTATTTAGTGAGAATATTCAGAGGAGGAATTGAAAGCCAAAGTGAACCTATCCAAAACACAGACACACTGTTTCTTTATGTTTGTGTTTTAAAGGGTACTGCCCTGAGCGGGCCAGCATGACTATCATGTGTTAATCACAGGATTAATTACATGCTAAATGTGTATGGGTGTGTTTATTCATGCTTGTTGCCTGCTTCCATGGTTACTCTGTCCATCATTGCTCTGTGTTTGCTATGTCTGATGCTGTGAATTATTCATTCGACCCTTCAACTGGCAAGATGCACAAGCATCTCATTGGTATCCATGCACAGCCTGCAGTTTCAGTTTGTATTGGACATTGTTTCTTGTTTTAAAATACTGAACAGATTCCAATCTTTCTGTAAACTTTATGCTTTACCAATAATTATACAGTGCATCAGATTTCCAGTTGTTTAATAAGTGGCTGAAAAAGATTTGAAATTCATCTCAGAAGAGAAAAGAGTATAACCCTGATTTTTCAGATTGTTGGTGTATTATTTTACATAAAGACATTTTTTTAAAAGCGTGTGTAAAGGGATTTTGAGGCTAAGCCTAACGGCCAAATGAAGATTCGCACAAATATTCAGATGGCTTCTCAGCAGGGTGGTTTTCCTCTGTGTTGAGGAAATATTGATGCAATGATGCGCACTGCCTGAAGATGGAGTTTGCAGTACAACAGATGCACTCCACACCTCTATTTTCTCAAAATGTTTGCAATCTTTATGGTGTTTGTCATGTTATCTTGTGCTTCATTCACAAAATTGTCTTGTTTGTACTCCACTCTAAGCCAAATGTTGCTGTTCTCCACTTTTTCTCCAGACAGCTGTTATCATTTAGACTGTAGAGAACACACAAACCTCAAAATCACCCAGAGCAGTTGTGACTACCCTTAGCCCCATAATATGCTTCCATTCTGTATTCTTGATTGTTGTTCTTGGTTGTGTTTCGGGCGTTTCTGTTCAGGCAGTGAATAGGCAGACAGCTTAACAGTGATCATTTGAGCATGTGTTTAAATTGGGTGGAACTGAAGAGGGTTAGAATAAAAAAAGGCTAAAAGAAAATGTTTTAAGGATGATTCATGTACGAATTCTAACCAGCTGTGCCAGCGTTCAGAAGTTTAGATGTGTTTTGCTGGCTGTTCCTGGCCTCAAAGTTTTGTGGCTTCTTTTTTTATACAAGCAAAAGCTAAACATGCATTCTTCCTTTGGGATGACTCAGCTCTGGTGTTTTTCAGTAAACTGCGAGGGAGAGAGAGAGGAAACAGGAGAAGGATGTTGGAAATGCAATTCACTGAAGTCGAATATACCAGCAAAATATGTAGATTTGATGGCAGAGAAGAGAGAGAGGGGTGTGATTTGTTTAGAAGTGAACTGAATTAAGCCTCAGAGGGTGGGACTTTGGGGTGAGGTAGATCAAAGTTTCCCTTCATGGACTCCTTGAGCAACAGCTGAAGAGAAAGAGTATATTTGTATCATTTGGAGAGTGAGACAGAGTGGAAAGCTGCGTCGTTTGAGGATGGGATTTGTATGTATGAATGTGGATGTCGCTTCAAAACATTACGGGATACAAGAGTTTGAGCTATGAGTTGCCAGACACACCCTGGTGATTATTGGTGAAGAACACCAGAAACAAGGGATTCCCTGCAGATAGAGAAGGAATGAGAGGGATGAAGTACCGCCGCAGGGTAAGACTTTTTGTTTTAATTACTGACAACATGGGTGTTTGTGTCTGTATCACTGTTTAAAACCCATGCTGTTTTAGCTTGTGCAGAAAAGGTCATTAACCAAAAACTCTTCACTTGTTTTATTGCTCTGTATGGCCGGTTACAGACGATTTTGTGTATATGTTCAAACATTTTGTTTTACATTTGTCACTGCTTGTCTTGCATTGCCACGGTGACAGATCTCTGCTTATCTTTGGTTTATAGTTAGAGATCACTATTATGGACTGGAGAGAACAGAGCAGCCCTTATAAGGAAGAGTTGAGACTTGTAAAATCAAGAGCTCAGTGCCAAATTCTACAGCAAAAGCAGTGTTGCATCTCCCTTAGGGATACAGCACCCATATTTCCAGCCATAGGAATGCTAGTCACAAGGGTACAGCTGGTAAAATAAAATGCAGAGCACACATTATCAGTTGTAAGTGTACTGTAAAAATTTTCAGGAAAATGATTGTCGCCTAGTAATTGGTCATGTTTGCCACCTGCCTAACAATCATTGTCTCCAAATAGGTAATGTACATGACCTTAACCTTTCCATTATTGCAATTCATAATGGGAATGGCATACACATCATAAATTGGTGTGCCACTTTGCTAGGGACCATTTATGTCCTTCCATACAAAAAAATCCAACCATGTTTACATGAGCATATATTCTATTAACAATAGAATACGGATCATATGGAGATGATGCAGCCAATTCCGGTGGAAAAAAAAACACTCATCACATCTCATGATCTTCCTGTCTTCCACTGACACTCCTATCATTAATTACAACTGTACAAATATTCTTGCAGAAACAAGATTGGTGCCAGTAGGTAATCAGTCAATTCAAACTAAATCTGTACCCTTGATTGAGCAATCCACGTTTGCACACTCTTGTGTTATGTTTAAACTGGTTTCCTTAAAATATTTCAGTAGACCAACCATAGCTTTTAAGTAACCAGTACTCAAAATGAGATTTTTTTTTTTTTTAATAAAAGGGACCTTAAACACCAGCCCATTTAAATCTTGATTCTTTATCTTTACCACCATAATCGTTGTAGTAAAGCACTTGAAGGCATGTGTTGTCGACATTTAGAGCCGTGGATATGCAGATGTGCTGTAGAATGAAACTGATGTTGTAGCGTTGAGACCTTAGCATGTATTTTGAACAACTACTATACATCCTTTTTGGCTGTGAAATCCTATACCCTAGGTTACACAAAGTGTTTTAGGAAAATATGAAGATGATTTAGTTTTAACTTGATTGAACAGAGGGCTGTTCCTCCTGTATATCACAGGCAGTGTTTTATTTTTTCTGCCCGATCAGAGATCTGCCTGTCTATGTACGTCACACTTTCTCTGGCTAAAACAACCCAGTAGTGCCTGCTTGAGAAAATGCAGTAGAAAAGCCTTCAAGAGCATGTTGAACTGAGGCATACTGAACCGTGCCATACAGTGGAAAACCTTGATTATTGTTGTTTATCCATGTTCGTGACAGTCACCAGCTCCAACTTCATGCTGACTCACTCAATGTAGGACCCACCTGCTTGTTAATCAACAAAGTACCTAACCAAACCTAACCAAAATAAATCTGCTTCTAAAGTCTAAGTTGGTTAGTACCAGTTTTCTCAGAGCTCAATAAATGTTATATAATCCATTCATTGTGTACCAGCTCATTCCTTTTAGGATGATGGGAGTCTGATGGAGCCTGTTCCAGCTCTCCTCAGGCCAAGGTCGTTGTCATCTCATCAGATTTAACAACTTATTCTACAGATCTGATATTAAACAAAGGATAGCTATTAAATACCCTGTTTGATGCATAAACACGTTGGAGCAGTTCAAATGAAAGGAACGACGACCACACTTAATGCTAGTTAAAAGTTGACCTAGTTGACCTTACATCAGATTGTTGACTAATGTACCCACTTATCATTTTTTTGACCCAAAATTGGTTAGAGAATTTTTTTTTGAATGACCCAAATACAGCAGCACATTTTGGTACTGGATTCCAGATGAAACCAAGACTGTTACAAGTCAAAGTCAAGTTAAAATTGCCTGATTCACAAGATAAATGGCCCAAGCTCATCCCAAAAACTGACTGTGTTTGTAGATTGATGAGCAAGAATTCATCATATATTTTATGTTATTTCATCATATAAATCATGACACTAGAATGCACAGGGCTAAATAATGATGTCTCCTACACAGTGTGCTGAATGTAAAACCATTCATCATGGGTGTACACCTTTATAGATAGAGGGATTTTTGAATTAGAATAAATACACCTTTTGGCTGTAAAATCCTATTCCTAGGTTGCACAAAGTGGGCGTTCTTACTCGACAACTTTAGGCACCTCTTTCTAACCAGAACATGCACGACTTTCTTTATCCAATAGTCAAGAATAGTTCAAGAAATGAGAGAGAGAGAGTGTAACAGTGCTACTGTATGTGTGTGTCTGAAAACGACACCATTCAGCCAAAAAAACCCTATTGGTTAATGGAGTTTCCCATTTAAAATACATAATGTCTTGATAATAAATGCTGTTTGCTCCAAGTTTATCCTTGTTGTAGGGCTCTGCTTCTTGCTAGGATTTTAGCAACATCCATCCCTTTTAAAAATCCAATTTTAGTAAGATTAAATTAAAAAAGCGTTAAAAAAACCTCTCCTTGTTTACATCTTTTTGATTGTAGGTACAACAGTCTGTCCTGTAACAGAGCATCTGCTTTTAATCCTGCTTTTAATTGACATGTAACTCGGGTCCCTTTAATGCTTTCTGTTTGTAAATTAAACAGATACACTTTGAGGACTGAAACATTTTTTCATTATCCCTTTAATAAGTTGTTGTATCATAAAGAGGGATAATTTTTACAGTTAGTATTTATTGCCAGAACTTTGATTATAAATTTGCATTCTGCAGTGCATACCACAAATATTGCATATATGTATAGCACACACAACACAAAGAGAACAATGGCTTAGGAATGTCAAAAGGAAAGGAAAGTGCAGGTGTCAGGGGAGGGGAGATCTGGTATCTAGGTTGGCTTTTCAAGAGACCCTTATCGCTAAGTCTTTGGAAAAGAATCTGTGGAACAACAGTGGAGCAGATCCAAGGAAAGGGAACATCCACTCACAAGCGTTTTTTTTTTCTCCCAGGGGGTTATTGCTCTAGTGTGAGTTTCCACAGGTGACCCTTCCTTTCTTTCTAAACTCATAAACATGTGCAAACTTTCTGAACCCTTTCCAAACACACACTTCCTCAAACTCTTAAGGTCTTGTCAGATTTTCCACTGGGTTTTCATGCAGCGTGTTGTGTCAAACCATACGTTTAATGAACAATATTTGGTGAATGTGAGCTTTTGCATGTGGTTGTCTTGTGTTTGATTTTCATTTGTTGTTATGTTTGCAGTGTATTGTTATGATTTTTATATACCACACCCCTACGGTGGCCCATTAGTGCTCAAATCAGCTTACAATCTTATTGGATTACTTCCACAACTGCTTGCGTGTTCCACGGATTACGCTTCTGTTTTTTTACGGTATACCATTGAATGCATTCAGAACTCTGTTTTCTGGATTTTCTGAAAGTTATTGTCAACAATGTACGTTGTTTATGCTAAAAATCAAATTAACTTGGTGAAATCTTCAGTATTGCAAAAAAAAAAATCTATTTTGATTTCTATGACAGTTCTGCTGTGTCTAACTTTGTGCAATATCTACCTAATTGTGCCTCTCTCTAAAAAGGAGGTGTGTTTGGAGGGTGGTGTGAGGTTAGTGATGGAAAGTGCTCTGTCAGCAAGAGATCGAGTTGGGGTCCAAGACTTCTTGCTCTTGGAGAACTACAACAGTGAAGCCGCCTTCATTGAGAATCTGCGGCGACGATACAGAGAAGGCCTCATATATGTGAGGAATATTTTTTGAAAATCTACAATATTTGTATTGTCTCCTTGTGGCTTTTCTCTTTATGCTTCTTTCTCCCTGTCTGTCTCATTTTGCAAGACATATATTGGGTCAGTGCTAGTGTCCGTGAACCCTTACAGAGAGTTGGAGATTTACTCCAAGCAGAACATGGAACGACACAGAGGAGTCAACTTCTATGAGATCTCACCTCACATGTGAGTGTTGAGTGTGAGTGAGTTTATGTGTGTCGTGGCCTTGAGAATCCCTCGGAACATTCCGAAAATTCTCTTTGTGTGACTCATTTTCCTGGAGATTCCAGAGATTGGACGACTTTCAGATTTCCACTTTCCACACAAACGTTCAACTCGCTCTCGCACCCACTTAATAGAAAAGATGTCAAATGCTTATTTAAGCTGGAGACTAGAATAGCACTTGAAACAAAAACTGTTTACTTTATGACTAATGATAATGTGCTCTTTAACTCTGTAGACATTTATTGTCAATTAAATTTACAAAAGTGAAAAGTACATTGTGAGATTTGTGTCAATAAAGGGGCATTAAAGTTTTTCACAGTTTTGCCTACATCTTGGAATCGTAGCGATGTACATAAATTATTCTACAAAAAATACGGTACATCAGGAATTTTTTACATTGAATACATGTAGATTTTTAAATAAAAAGTATGTATATTTTAAATAAAAGTATAATTTTTTCCCCTCAACATTTCTAAACACTAGCCCGTAATAACAACATGAAACTGGGTTGAGAAAAGGTTGGGTTGTAAAAATGCCATTTAAAAGTATTTTTTTTATTAGCAACATGGTTACCAAGGTAGAATGTTTGGTTGCTATGGAGGGGTCAGTGACATAATATAATGTTCCCATTGTCATTATAAGATATATAAACCAACCCCCATGTCTTTATCATTTACCAGAGCCGTCAGTGATGTCATAAAATGATTTATTTGTTACTATGATTAGAATAAACAAATCCTCTTCTAATGTTTAATTTTGGAAAATATTTTTTGCCGTTTCTAGAGCCAAAAAACAAATACTTTTGCACAGTTGTTGGTTTTTGATAAGCCAACATAATGACTATATTCTCACAATAGGCAACAGAGTTTCATTTTTAAACATTACTTTCTGGTGGTGAGCCGCATGATTTTTTCCATGTAACAAATGTGCCTTGATATAAAAAGGTTGAAAATTGTTGCGCTACACCTGACCATTTTTGTCTATGTGTTTTCAGCTTTGCCCTGGCAGATAATTCTTACCGTGCATTGCGGACTGAGAGAAGGGATCAGTGTATTTTGATTTCTGGAGAGAGCGGTGCTGGAAAGACAGAGGCCTCCAAAAAAATCCTTCAGTACTACACGCACATATGTCCCACTCGTAACAACACACAGACCATCAGAGAGAGGCTGCTACAGTCCAACCCTGTGCTAGAGGTGAGCCCGCTGAACACGATTTACTGCAGAAAGTGACTCAGAGAAAAGAGATGGTGGGAAAACAAAGTATCGCTGGTGATGGCAATTCAATAAACATTTTTAAAAATGCTGGAGCTCATTTCTATAGGGACCGGGCCTAAAGAGCATGGTGCAAATAATATACAATAGCCATTACACACATACACATGTTGGTTGGCTGACTTGCTCAACCAATAGGAAACCAGAACTATTGTGACTAATCAAGCTCCTTTCTTAATCTGAAGCTTTTCCAGGAACGTCTATAAGATAGTGAGCATCCTAATCACAATGCCAATTACTGTTTTTATTGTTTTTATATGAAATATCGTGAAAGTATCTTCACCACTATTTTTTATCAGTTCTTACCAAACTATGGTTTGGTTAAATCTGTATCTCCTTCTGTTCCATTAGGCTTTCGGGAACGCTAAAACTCTCCGTAATGACAATTCAAGTCGTTTCGGGAAATACATGGACATTCAGTTTGATTATAAGGTAAATAAACAAAGACTAAAGATTGCTTTAACTCAGACTGAAACGATGCTCTGTCTGTCATGGTCAGGGTGCACCAATCGGTGGTCACATCCTTAACTACCTGTTAGAGAAATCCCGTGTGGCACATCAGAACCACGGTGAGAGAAACTTTCACATCTTCTATCAGCTGCTGGAGGGAGGAGAGGAGCCTCTTCTGAAGAGACTTTGTTTAGAGAAAACCACCCCACAACATCATCATTACCTGGTGAAGGTGTGTGCTCTTTTCACATATTTCCATCTAAAAATAGATCAGTCTGATTCAGAGAAGGTAGTGGTAGATATTATTATCAGTGTTTCCCCTACCATTCAATAGGAGGGGCGCGCCACCTTTTAAGACCTCACCCCCTCTCAATTTTGCCAAATTAATGAATTTGTCACTAGATTTAGTGACTTCAGACCAAATCGAACAACCTTTCATGGGTTCTTGGAGACTTTAAGCTACAGTTGTGGTCTCTTGGGAAGCATCAATGTCTACCTGTTCTCAGTTGGTAGAGATTGTGGCTTCTGATAATAAAAACAAGGAATACTGGAAAATGTAGCATATTTTCTGACAAATGTGAGCTTTTCCTCTCCCACACAACATCCATTTCTATTTCTTGTTATAAAACAATCCCAGCTTTTTTCACACACTAAATTTTTTTTTAAATTCTGTAATGTAAATTATAAACAATGATCTGAACATGTGTCTAGCTTAATATGAAGGGCAAAAATTAAAATGACATTTTTAATATTATTTATTCATTAATTTTCCTTTCTGCTCTCAAGCAAACATTGGGCGAGAGGCGGGGGTACACCCTGGACAGGTCACCAGTCCATCACAGGGCAACATTCACACAATCACTCACACATTCACACCTAAGGGGATTATTCTATCTGCATGTTTTTGGGATTGTGGGGTAAACCGTACCCACACAAGCATGAGGAGAACAGGCAAACTCCTTCCAGGAAGGTCACTGGAAGTCACAGGAAGGTTATTTCAGTACTTTTCTTATTTTGCATAACAAAGGCCATTTGGGGGGAAAGATCATATTTAAGGCACATCACGTGGTCTTTAAGCAAATTAATTGATAACATCAAGTATTTCCACAATAAATATCAAGGTTGTCTAACAGAACTTCCCATTTAACTCCTGTTAAAAACCTTACACGTTATAATTCTAGAATATTTTAAGAAAAATGCAACTAAAAGATTTTTTCATTTATTTTACTCTAAACAGACCATAGCAAAGTTTATTTATACAGTACAGTTCATATACAACTGTAATTCAAACCAATGAAGGAAATGGAGTCTAATCAATATAGAAAGAAGTTTTTAAACAAACACATACTTAAAACATCAGACAGCCATTGAAGTATTAGAAACAAGTGATAAAATAGAAAGTACATGACGATTACAATGGTACGAATAGTATCTCTCTTTCAGGGTAACTGTCCCCGGGTGAGTTCCATCAGTGATAAGAACGGGTGGAAAATTGTGAGAAACGCTCTGAGCATCATTGGCTTTGAGGAGGAGGAGATACAGGTGCGCACACACTCACACCATCTACACGTCGTCACAGCCAGGACACACACTCATTCTTTACTGCCACTGCAGGCGCTGATGGAGATTGTGGCCAGTGTTTTACATCTGGGCAACACACAGTTTGGTGAAGATGAGGAGGGAGAGACACACGTCACCACAGAACCTCCAGTGCAGTTTCTCTCACAGGTGAAGGGAGCGTGCTTACTGTTATTTTCAAGTATAATGACCCCTCAGCTTCTGCAGGAAACGGAAATCTGTAACTGAGCTGTAATATAAGACAGAAAGAAATCCTCTCCTGATTTCAGTAATCATTTTTTTACAAGTATGAATGAGACCCTTCCTCCATTTCAATGGACCTCACAACTCAGCACTTTTTGCAGAATTTTATTAAATTAATGTTTTTCTTGACATTGGATGTATGATCTGAAAAAAAAACCACTTACTCAACTGAAAAGAGGCCAGTGACGGCTACTGGGCACAGAACATTATTAATTGTTTACATTTGCACAGAGATTGTATATAAAAAGCTCCTAAAAGTTACCCTATTGTCTTCTGTAATGGACAAAAAAATCAATTAAAGCTCTTTTATTCAAGCCTTAAGAATGCAAAACTCAAAGTGTGGTTAAAACTATTCTACATTAACATATTAGTATATTTAATTATTATATGGGCAGCTTTTGTATTTAAAAAGGTGGGGTATGTCTATAAAAAAGCATTCGGCAAAGCTGCAAAGGTCTTCACCTGTAGCTGTGTTACTATGGTTACCAATGTAGCGGATTGTTATTAAAAGGGAACAAATTGAACCTGAGCAGTTTAATAAATCCAGCCAATTAGAATCCAGTATTAATACAGACCACGTCAACATTTTCTCCAAAGGTAATGCTAACCACATAAAAATATTTGAAAAAATATTTTTAAAAAGAAACATTTTAAAAAAGTCTCTTTTAACAGCTGATGGGTGTGGATGCATTGGTCCTGAAAGAAGCTCTTACTCACAGGAAAATCGTTGCCAAAGGAGAGGAGGTACGTCAATATTCCTCTTTCTCTGCACTCAGCTAGCGTGATTTTTGCTAGTCTGCTCATACTTTCCCCACTTAACAGTTTGTATACGCTGTGTGTGCTTTCAGATGATCAGTCCCTTGAGTTTAGAGCAGGCCCTCTCAGCCCGGGACTCGATGGCCAAAGCCATATATGGTCGTGCCTTCACCTGGCTTGTCCAGAAGCTTAACCAATCATTGGCCTTTAAGGTGTGAAGCTCTTTTCATATAAACCTCATTGTTCCACTGTGTGAGATTTTTTTAATAACCAGTGTTGAAGCGGAATATTGTGCATTTAACAGGATGAGGTTTATTACTCCAGTAAGTGTTCCTCAGTTATTGGTCTGTTGGACATATATGGATTTGAAGTCTTCCAGCACAACAGGTTTGCCTAACTATTTATGATAATTTAGCTAATTTTAGAGAAAAGGAGAAAAGTTCTTATTCTGTCTGTAGTTTTGAGCAGTTCTGCATCAATTACTGCAATGAGAAACTCCAGCAACTCTTTATTGAGCTGACACTGAAAAGTGAACAGGAGGAGTACGAAGCCGAGGGGATTGTGGTGAGTTTGTTCACTTCACTTTTACTGATTGAGTTACTTTTACGAATTGAATTTTATGCAGTTGATATTTCCGGAAGTTTTCACTCACTCATTCACATGCATCAGACACTTATGTAAAAGAAAGGACCACTTTCAGGAGCACAGTGAGTTCTATTGTGGTACTCAGATAGGATGCTTTGGTGTTTCCTCACTACTAAGTATTCAACTGTCAGCAGTCAGCTGGTGTTCTAACAAAGTGGGGGTGACAACTCAGCCATGAAGTGGCAGACCAAGGCAGATATGGGGAGGTAGTACTGTACATATATTCTTCTCTGCTAATGGAGATTTTGTCAGGATTTATGGTGATAAATACAGAAGGATTTTTATCCATGCAACCATCAGGGATGCCGATGTTTGCCACACATTTCTTATGCAGTAGGACAATGCTCCCAAACACACAGCCAGTAATTAAGAACTATCTGCGACATAAAGAAGTACTGTAAGCAATGGCATGGCCCATTCACTTTGATTACAATTTCCATTTTTAAAAGCATTATGTGTTTACAGCATTTTCACACCAGCCTAAAATTGAACACTAGTGTAGATTCTAGGGGTGGGCGATATCTCGATATTTAAAATATATCGAGATATTTTTTAAACTCGATATGAATTCTGGCATATCGTACATATCGATATAATGTCTATATTTAATTTTCGCCAATTTGCTTGTTTGCCTTCTCTGTGCTGCGCTCGTCCCCGCCTCCTTGCTTTTGTTCCCCCTCCCCTTGCCTGTCGTCTCAATCAACATGGTGGCGCCCGCAACCAGCCCGGAGGTTACAGAACTTGTTGCAAAAAAAGAATTGCTGGCTCCATTATATGGAAATACTTTGGTTTTAAGTCGTCAGACAAACAACAGACAGATGTCTACTGCCGTGCTGGATTCAGAGCTGCACGGCCCAGTGAGATTCAGATTAATGACAAAAAAGGAATAACTGTTACAGCTTTACTTTGGTATACCAAGAGATTATGAACAATTCCATGTTCCTAGCTTTTATAGATATACATTTCACTCATTTCATTTTACACATTTTCAAATGAAACAAATAATAAATAAAAATAGGAGTTTTTTTTCTTGCTTTTAAATCCTTGAAAAGTAAGATTTGTTTATCTTCATGGTTCACTTTGGTTTCAATTGCATTAGAATGAAGTTGCTTTTCTTCCGACCAGTGGGAGCGAGTGGAGTACTTCAACAACAAGGTCATCTGTGAGCTGGTGGAGGAGAAACACAAAGGCATCATTGCTCTTCTGGTGTGATTTCCTTCAGAATATTTGGGTTGATATCATCTGCGTCATATTGAAACAAATCCCTTTAAATTAAATTTGTGCTCTCAGGATGAGGAGTGCTTAAGACGTGGAGATGCCAGTGACATCACATTCCTGGAGAAGCTGGAGGACACACTTGTGGGACACGCCCATTTTGTCACGTAGGTACTTTTACATTTAATTTTCAACTGAAAAGAGACGGATTTATCTCTCAGAAGAACTTTAATTTCAATAGTTCACAGTGTGGTGACACAAGGCGTATTTTGGTGAAGTCAAGTCAAGTTAGCTTTATTGTGGTTTGTTCCATATACAGGGGAGTATACAGTGAAACAAAACCACATTTCTCCAAGTCAAAACAAAAAACAGTAAACTGTAGCACCGACCAGTACACTACTGAAAGTTATGCAAAACTTGGATTGACCATAGGCAAATTAAAATAAATAAATGAATGTAAACATTTAACGGTTATTGAGGTAGAAATGTGTAGAGAGACATGAGCTAAAAATAGCAGATGTGTGAACAGAGCTTATTATGTCGTTCTATCTTTGTCTATGAAAGCGACCTGTGCCCAGAGACTCCCTGCTACGTTTATGTGGAATCACAAGAGCTGAGACAAAAACTTGGTATTTATTAAAAAATAAAAAAATAAAATACCCACGTTAGGGAAAACAGACATGTAAGACACCAATGATTAACTGAACTTGAGATCTAAACTAAATATAGGCATCACAAAGATTCTGAACACCCCCCCCGATCCCAGAGCCCCCTGTGTGGTGAAGGGGAGACCTCCATGTGGTGAAGTTCTTATGTTTTTTGGGAACTATATATAGCCAGCGGAATCCACTGTGCCTACTGCCAGGTGGATTATTAACATCCTGGCTTGTTATCAAAATGCTGATTCATGAAGCATCTTTTGGCAACTATACTACATATTAAATTCATACATGATCTTTTCTTTTAGAATTCATTCCAAATTATTGTAATCTTTGAGAGTGTTAATGTCTCCCTTTCGTCTTCCAGCCATAAAATGGCCAATGGGAAGGTCCGCAAGGCCATTGGTCGGGAGGAATTTAGGCTGCTTCATTATGCAGGAGAGGTCAACTACAATGTCAATGGTGAGGAGGAAAGATTTCATTATCTTGTCATCCATCCTTCATGTTCATCCCTTATTGCTTTGTTTTTCCTGAATTTTAGGTTTCCTTGACAAAAACAACGATCTTTTATACCGACATCTGAAAGAGGTACAGCGGGCGTTCAGCATGGAATGGAACATATCATTGGAAAGTAGAGGAGACTACAAAAAAAGCTTTTATTTTTGCAGGTATTATGTCAGTCCGACAATCCCGTTGTGAGTCAGTGCTTCCATGAGGAGGAGCTGATGGACCAGAGAAGACCTGAATCGGTTCGAGGAACACAGATCACACAGGCATTACGAATAACGCTTCATGTTACTGAATTGTTTTGCCTCTGAACAGGCAGTCACACAGTTCAAGCTCAGTTTGGCTAAACTGATGGATATTCTGATGTCTAAGGAGCCGTCCTATGTGCGTTGTATAAAACCCAATGATGGTAAACAGCCAGGTGAGATCTGTCATCACAGCAACATTATATTTTGAGTTTGACATTGCACGCCCTTCTTTTGTCTTCCTCTGTTTCCTCAGGTAGATTTGATGATGTTTTAGTCAGGCATCAGGTGAAGTATTTGGGCTTGTTGGAGAATCTCAGAGTGAGGAGAGCAGGATTTGCCTACAGAAGAAACTATGAGGCGTTCTTGGAGAGGTCAGCCTTCAGATACATGGATTGTCATGAGCCATGTTTCAACATATTTCAATATTTCGTATTTGGTTTTGTAAGCAGATATAAGTCCCTGTGTCCAGACACTTGGCCAAACTGGCACGGGGAACTGGCAGATGGAGTCGCCACTTTGGTTAAACACCTCAACTTCAAACCAGAAGAGTACAAGCTGGGCAGGTGGGGATGGGTGGTGTTTATGGAATTATATGGTCATGTTTTGTTTCATTTGTTAACCATCAAATCTATTAACTGTTGTCTGCCCTTTAAATTGTTATAAGGACGCTCTTTTTGCTTCTCTCATTTTATTGATAACCACGAGGAAAATATTGCAGTGGGATTCTCTGTAGACATGGTTTAAAATGGGAGTCCTCTGAGGTTAAAGTAGAAATGCACTGAACTCTGAATTGTAGGCAACCTTTTATTCTTAAAGATCAAAATGAACATTATATTGACAAAATCTACTGTTAGCTTTGTCACCAAGCAGTAAATTATGATCCAGTATTGTACAAACTCCGTCCCTTAATCTCTGCCCAGTCGCTTACAGGTTGATGTAGGGCTGGGCAATTAATCTAAAAGTAATCATAATTGGCATTCGGAAGCTATAATCATTCAATTATTATAGCTAAATATTTGACCTTTTAAACCGAATAATGTTCTGGGGTTGTGTTTTTAAAAGAGTGCATAGAATCCTAAAACTAAACGTATGTCAGAAAGTTCAAGTGAGCCTGCGCAACAAAAAAAATCACAGATGGAACGCAAGTGTGCTTCAGTGCGTAAGATGCCTCGTTCACACCATATATAGTCAATGCAAAGCGGCTAATGAATATTCATGTATATTTAGATGTGCATTCCCTGCTCATGTTTGGGAGTTGTGAATTATAGAGGTTGAAAAAACAGAAGTTCTTGTAGAGGAGGCGGAGACCTGAAAATCAATTGCCTCTGAAGCACTGGACACAAATCAGCACATACATCCAAGAGAGACGCTCTTGGGAATTTAAATGTTAGACACACTTTTGTAATCTAGATTTCACCTAGATGTCTCTAATACCACAGTATGCCAAAGAAAGCAAACTTTGACGTTAAATCTGAAGCTTTTTGGCCCAGTTTTTTTGCATACACAACTTTTATAAATCAGGCCCCAGTGCTGTGAGGGTCAAATATGCATCAAATAATGCAGATTATTGAGGATTGGTGTGCTACTTCTTTTGGTAGTAATTACTTTCATAATTACAATACTCCCAAAATTAAAATAATGGACATGCGTGTGGTATTGTTAATATTTTAATGCCACATTAAATAGATCTGATACAAAAATACATAGAGTCTGTGCTAAGAATAATTAAATGTAAACTTTTTTTAGGTCCAAAATCTTCATCCGCTTCCCCAGGACTCTCTTCATGACAGAGGATGCTCTTCAGGCTCAGAAACAAAGCATCGGTGAGTGTGAAAAGCTATATTCAGAGGATCTGACCTGGTGCTTTAGTTTTAAAATGAAGTCCCAATTACCTTTAGAGTGAAACTATCTGGTTGTTCTTAGCTGTCACCTTGCAGACATCTTGGAGGGGATACAGAGAGCGAGTAAAATACATTCAGATCCGTCATGCAGGTAACCGCATCACACGGACGGATCGGGTGAGCGAGAGAGAGCTGCAGGTTGCATGATGTGTCTTTTCTATTTCAGTAATCGCCATCCAGTCATGGTGGAGAGGAGTCAAGGGCCGCAGGAAAGCTAGGCACCGTAGACAGGCAGCTGACACTATACGCAGGTTCATCAAAGGCTTCATCCTACGCAATGAGCCTCGCTTCCCTGACAATCAGTACTTTCTGGATCATGTGCGGTTCTCCTTTTTGATGAAAATCAAAAGGAACCTGCCAAAAAGTGTCCTTGACAAGAGTTGGCCAAACCCACCACCTTCACTCTTGGAGGTGTGATTGAAATTTTTGATGAACTGTTCAAAACTACAACTTGTAGCTTTGTGTTTTATTTGTGTTTTTGTTTTGACAAAAGCAGCATGTGATCATTTCCAAAACATGCTTGAAGCTGTTGTATATGTTACAAGCAAAATGTGGAGTTCCTGGCATTCAATAGAATGTGTGAAACGCTTTTATGAAAACTTTACATGTTTTTTTATAGCATTATACAGCTTTGTTAATGAACACACGTTGAAATTGAAACAATTCATTGTGCCTCAGTATGCAACTAAATTCCCTTTTAGTAAATAATCCCATATTAATTAAAGCAAATTAAACACAGAGCACAGTTTTATTAATTAAAACAAATGTAACGTAAACAACAACTTTATTATTTTTAAAAAATGTAAAACGATTTCAAATGTTATTGATTAAAATGAATGTAACACAAAGCACAAAGTTATTAATTAAATCATATTAAACACAAAGCACAACTTTTTTAAAAGCAGGACTTCAATAACTAAATCAAATGTAACATAAAGCAAACCTTTTTTAATTACAAATATTTAAAACACAAAGCATATTATTAATGAAAGCACAATACATAATAAACACGTAAAGCACAACTTTTTAGTTTCAAAACAGTAAAACAAAAAAAAATTATTGATTTAAAATGGAATTTAACACAAAGTAAAAAGTTATAAATGAAATCACATTAAACACAAAGCACATCGTTTTTAATTGAAACAAATCTAATATAAAGCAAAACGTTATTGATTAAAATGAATTTAACACAAAGCACAAAGTTATTAATAAAATCACATTAAACACAAAGTACAGCGTTATTAATAAAAAAAATGTACCACAAAGCAAAACTTTATTGATTAAAATGAATTTAACACAAAGCACAAAGATATTAATAAAATCACATTAAACACAAAGTACAGCGTTATTAATAACAAAAATGTAACACAAAGCAAAACGTTATTGATTAAAATGAATTTAACACAAAGCACAAAGTTATTAATAAAATCACATTGAACACAAAGTACAGCGTTATTAATTAAAACAAATGTAACACAAAGCAAAACGTTATTAGTTAACATGAATTTAACACAAAGCACAAAGTTATTAATAAAATCACATTAAACACAAAGTACAGCGTTATTAATTAAAACAAATGTAACACAAAGCAAAACGTTATTAGTTAACATGAATTTAACACAAAGCACAAAGTTATTAATAAAATCACATTAAACACAAAGTACAGCGTTATTAATAACAAAAATGTAACACAAAGCAAAACGTTATTGATTAAAATGAATTTAACACAAAGCACAAAGTTATTAATAAAATCACATTAAACACAAAGCACAGTTTTATTACCATAATTAAAACAAATCTAATATAAAGCAAAAGTTTATTGATTAAAATGAATTTAACACAAAGCACAAAGTTATTAATAAAATCACATTAAACACAAAGCACAGTTTTATTACCGTAATTAAAACAAATCTAATATAAAGCAAAAGTTTATTGATTAAAATGAATTAAACACAAAGCACTACTTTAATCATTAAATTCATTCAAGAAGCAACTTTAGTTATTGCATTTAATTTAACATAGGTCTGTTGCACAATTTGCCAGGTGCGAAATGAGCTTCGGAATAATATCGAAATCTCAGGCATTCTTTACAAATATCTAGGCATTCTATACTCGGCTGGAAACATATATAACAATAGGCAAAGCAACTAATTATTTTTCCTGATATTTCTGAATGACCATTTATCTTGTATATTTGAATAAACAAATGCAGCATCCCTTGCAGGCATCTGAGCTCATTCGTAGTTTATGTACTCGTAACCTGGTCAATGATTACTGCCGGAGAATCCAGCCGGAGTGGAAGAAACAGGTAGTGCATCTATACAAGCGGTAAACAGCACATGCACCCGACCGTGTGACCAAGTTTTTTTTGTTTTCTCAATCTCTGCAGCTGGAACAGAAAGTAGTCGCCAGTGAGATCTTCAAAGCTCAGAAGGAGAGCTACCCTCAAAGTGTCCCCAAGCTCTTTGTTGCCTCCCGACTTGGTTATTTTCACACACACACACACACACACACACATGCTCCCACGCACTAATCAATGTCATTACTAAATAAAACGCTGATGATAATGCATTTACTGACCTAAAATCTCACAAGCATGTTTGTGTTGCAACAGAAACTGAAGAGATCAATCTGAAAGTCCTCCAAACTCTTGGGCATGACAATAAGGTGAAGGTAAATGTGTTTTGGGCTTTTGTTTGTCAAAACATGCAAATGTTTATGTTTAAAATGTTTAAAAGTACTCTATTATTTCAATGGGGCCTTAACTACTTACTAGTTTGGTTTACAGTATTTTCAGTTTGTAACATAAAAGTAAAGTATATAAAAGGCCTAAATACAACATTCAAGGGTTAAAAACAAGTCAATTCTTTTTAATCTTTGGGTTTCTGTCCTGTTCTATCTTGTTATTATAGCCTCATGGTGACATCATCTACCATTGGGGAAACTTGAAAATCTCCCAAGATAATTGTTTTATACTTCAGAAACCTGTCAAAAGGAAGCAGAAGTCCATTTATCGCCTTCAGGCAGTAGACTTACTGGCAGAGACTCTATTCTCTCTTTCTTGTGGTTTCAGAGATGTTATTGTTCCCTAAACATTACTTTTCATTCATGTTTTGTGGCTTAAATCAGTTACATAGAGGAGCAATGGATTATTTTTAGGAGTCGATCGTTATTGTTTTGATGATCTTAACATACTCGAAAAGTCAGATTTTTGCACAAATGCCAGAATTGGTGAAAATCCACTACTGATTGGACGTGGGTGGGGCAGAATGGCTCTATAGATTAAGATTGCGTTTCCAAACTCGACAGGAAGTCGGTTATTTTGAAAAAGAACATCCACTTTGACAAACTCCTCCTAGAGCTTTTTCTGTTCACCTCCAAACTCCATCAGTCTCATCTTAAGGCGTATGGGATGTTAAATTGCGAAGCTTTTTCGACTTAAATTATTTGTGCACAGTGGTCGTCGAAAGTCAGCATCTTAGCCTAAACAGGAAGTTGTAAAATGTCCGATCGGTCACAAACTGACCAACTATGTTAACAGTTCAGGTATAGCACATCTACACCAGGTGGCCACAGGAAATACAAAATCTAACATTGATACGGCTTTTTACCAATTTTGACATATGTGACAAGAATATTGGCCAAAACAATAACAGAAAAATGTTCAAACTCATTCACAACGCCACCTAGGGGGGATGACAGACGATGATGTGGTTTTCATAATTTAATTTGCCACATTTTCACAATTCTCATTGGTAACAGTGATCTGTAAAGTATTGAGGCGAAAGTAGAATTTTAAACCCTTGATGTTGTACATCAATTTTTATGAATAGTTCTAACAGCAGCAATGAAACATCACAAACTCAGACTTTTGGCTCTGTTTTCTCCTTGTTTTTTACAGTACGGTATAGCAGTCACTAAATATGACCGACACGGTTTTCGTGCACGTGTTCGTCAGCTGCTGTTGACGGCTTCGTCGGCTGTGCTGGTCCAGGAAGCAAAAATCAAACAGCGAATTGACTACGGCACATTGCTGGGTAAAGTTACTGTAATACAGCTCTCTCCATTGTTCCCTCACAATAGCATAGCACAAGCAAGCTGATTAAAGTTGCATACTCTCAGTTTTCGTCAGCTCATACTGTTGGGTAAACATAGCCTTCACTGGTTCTCAACTCATAAATTCCCATCCGTGTCAGGCTACCAGTGGACCATTCCACTTTCAAATGCTTTTGTCTCGCCTGTAGGTATCTCTGTTAGCTCGCTCAGCGATGGCTTCTTCATTCTCCATGTCCCCACTGCTGACAGTAAGCAGAAGGTGAGAGAAGCAGCATTGCATTTTGCTAGTACCGTGAGAGCACTAGTCACTCTTCATCTTTCACCTTCTAGGGTGACTTGGTGCTTCAGTGTGATCACGTGATTGAAGTGGTCACCAAGCTGGCTGTCATGGCAGAGAAAATGCACAATGTCAACATCAGCCAGGACAGGTGTCATGTTCTCCTCTGAAGTTCTTAACATTTTCAATCTTGTTTGCATCTTTGCTGTATTTTAATTCATTTGTATGATTACAGTATGAAAAGAAAGCTTGTTATGTGTGGTTTTCTCTGCAGTATCAGGTTCGCCGTAGCAAGAGGAAAAGAAGGTGTGATAGACTTCATCCGTGGTTCAGACCTACGAGTGGTCAAGTCCAAGAGTGGCCATCTGGCTGTGGTGAGATTCACACATGTGCTTGAGGGGTGGCAGGGAGTTTCAAATAAACTACGATGGAAACGCTCTTACAGATAAATCCCAGCATACAATGCAATGGCAATGCATTTGTCATTGCATTGTATGCTGGGGGGCACAACGGGGCACAACGGGGCAGCTTAATGGTCTAACCAATGGACTGATTTCATTGTATAAAATCTGAAATGTTGCTTTGGTCATTCAAAAATTCTTTCGCCAAAGTGGTTCGGAATCATCACCTCCCAGAACTGGCTTGACCGGCTGCGTTCCCAAATAGCAGTCTCCCACCCTCAAATGCAAGAATACATAACTTCATCTACGTGTTCTAAGACACAAGTACATTTCATATGAAAAAAGGCCTAATGCTATTTGGCGCCAGTTTATCAGAAAGTGACAATTTTGTTCTCTTGGACTTGTTGGATGGAAGCTTTGTTTGCAAATATTTTACTGCAAATTTTTCTGCATTTTTTGATGAAAACATGGCTAATGACTCAAAACACACAACCCAGGAAACAGAGACGTAGCTCAAGAAGAAACAAATGTTCCTGGAGTTGTTTAGCCCGTGTCTAGTCCTAAATCGCATGGACAGTGTCTTAAAAGAGGAGCAGGACAAAATCCTTCCAGATATTTGTGCTAAGAAATGTGCCAAAACTTTTTCAAATGGATTTTCTGGTTATTTTGTCTTGCATGGTTGAAACCCATCACTCATTAATGGACTGGTTCTTTGTCTGTGGGCACCAGTGCAAATGCTTCTTTTTCTCACTGCAAAACTGTTTTTTGTTTTCAGACCAGCCCACGCATCTCATGAACCAAAGGCAGCATCCCAGCCATGAACAGATGATTTGACCGCTTTAGCCAATCACTACTCAGAGCCAGACAACACTTTTTACATTTGGGTCTGTCTAAAAGGACGTTGGCAAGTTTATACCATGAATATGTTTTAATGAAGGAGTTTTTGGATTGCATTCAGTTTATATTTTCAATATAAAATTGAATTTGGTATTTCATTTAGGCTTTACTACAGAACATTGCTAATGTACTATAAATGTACAAGGTTGCTTTTTACTGATATTCTGTGACACTACTACCAATGTGCACTGAACTAAACAATGACGTTTATCATTTAATTATTAATATTGCTAAAATAATAATATAGCTTATTTTAATCATATGAAATATCAGCAAGCTGCCAATGTTTTCAGGCGGTGCATTGATATGAAAGTCTAGTCACTGCATGCTTTCATTTATTTGCACAAATTGCATTATTCTTTCCCTAACCCAAGAGTTGTAAAAATAAAAATTAAAAACTCTCAAGAGCTTCTTTATCTCAAGTCATTTTATTCATTTCAAATTGGTAAAAAACATATTTCCCTTTTGCTTGTAACAATAAATACTGAATGACATAACTTGCATATCCTGAATTTCCCTTAAATAAGATAAATAAATAAATAAGACGAGATGGAAAGTACAAACATTCTGATTGGCTAGTGAAGGGTGGCAGAGGAATTTTAGGGAAATTTAAGTTTTCCAGAATACTTGACTTGTCTCTTTTGTGTGGAACACATTAATAGAGACAATAGTACTTTTAGACAATACATTTCTAAAAGTGTGTCTTGTTTAAAGTGCTTGTTCTGACACTGAGTTTAAATAATCTTCAGAAATCATATGATAAGGAAACAACATTAACGCCGGTATCCCATGAACACTTTATCTAGCTGCCAGTTCATCCAGTGCTTCATCACATTCACGGAAATGCTCCTTCAGTATAAAAAGCAAGTATAAAAATATGTCACATATTTGTAAAAAAATATTAAAAAAAAAACAATATGTGTTACTCATTAATAGAGATGATTTGAAAAGTCAAAAGAACCGTAAAATTGCAGCCTGTCTGACCGTTACAACTTCAAGGCAACATCAGTATTTCGCTTGGAGCAGAGTGTAATCCCGGGCTAGTCGTCGTAGGTAGCGCTCCAGGTCTCTTAGGATGACGTAGCCATTGAGATGCTGAACCCAGAGAGATGTTGCTGCTGCTGATGTGGCACGCGGGGTGGAGAGTAGGCCTGGGCTCACTGTTGTGGGTTGCATCTCGACTGTGGCCATGACTGAGGTTGGTCCTCTGCTGAAGGAGCTGGAGGTCTGAGGGGAGTGGTTGGTGAAATGAGTGGAAGTGTCAGGGTTATTTGTATGAGTGGTAGTCTGCAGAAGAGTCGTGCCAGTTGAGAAGGGTTGCATGCTTGGCCTGGGACTTGGGGAAGAAGTGGAGACCAACTGAGATATTGTGGATCCAGATTCTGATGTGAAACTGCTTAACTGCAGAAAAGGAAAAATGGTCATTTTCTCATTTATTAACAGACTTAATGAAAATGCCTCCAACAAAGTCAAACCGTCACACATTGTGTCCCACTCAACACACATTGCTGTTCATGGAACTAATGGAGAGATAGATGGAAGTATGAACTATCAGTAGGGCACCGTCAATATAGAGAGAAATACACCAACATCTGCTGCAGACAGATATTCCCCATCATGGTTCGTTTGGACCCCAGGTTAGCCGCTATGAAGAAGAACATCTCACAAATACAGTGGTACCCCGAGATACGAACAACCACAAAAAAAAAGAGATACGAACAACCACAAACAGTTCTGCTCTATTATGCACTTGCTAAGTCTGACGTCACGGTGCGTTTCCGGGTCCTGGCACTCCATTCTCCCATTGCAAAAAGTGCAAAAAGGGGCTAATACGCTCCTATTCTACAAAGGCTCAGAGGGCAAAATCGTATTCTACAGAAGCTCAGAGTGCGAGCTCGTATTCTACAAAAGCTCAGAGTGCGAGCTCGTATTCTACAGAGGCTCAGAGTGCGAGATCGTATTCTACAGAGGCTCAGAGTGCGAGCTCGTATTCTACAGAAGCTCAGAGTGCGAGCTCGTATTCTACAGAGACTCAGAGTGCGAGCTCGTATTCTACAGAGGCTTGTATTCTACAGAGGCTCAGAGGGTGAGCTTGTATTCTACAGAGGCTCAGAGGGTGAGCTTGTATTCTACAGAGGCTCAGAGGGCGAGCTTGTATTCTACAGAGGCTCAGAGGGTGAGCTCGTATTCTACAGAAGCTCAGACGGCACCGTCTGCATATTAGATTAAAGATATTTTCATTCAAGCACATTGATGTACACTAAAGTCAAGTTAATCAATAAAATCAGTTCATCGCCCAGCCCTACTTCAGATTCATTTAAAATAGGATAACAAACGAGGCAAGACGTGGCCATATCAAAGGTACCTGAGTGACTGACGGTTCATATACTGTCAATGTCTGTCACGCATGAAGCTTAAGATTGCTAAATTAATGTAAAGTTAAATATAACTTAAACATATGAGTGCAAAAAGTTCACCCTCCTCAACATGTTTTTACATGCTGTAAAGATGGGAAACGGCAAGACTTACACACCAACTGGGAAAGCAGGGGGTTGCAGCACTGTCTTGAGTGAAATGTATAAAACAAGCTCATTCAGAACCGATAGTGGAAGTTAGTGGATTCTTAGGTTACAGTCTCTCTTTAAAACACTGGGCAGTAGTTGCAATATAATAAGAACATACAGAGCATTTCTACAAATCCTAATCATGAGTCATTCTCAACAAATAATAGTAAACATCTCAGGCTACATTTCAAAGTGTTGTCACGGTTATTGGACCCTTAGAAAAATCCCCATGGGATTTTGAGGATGTTCTGATGAGAGCTCTGTTCATGTCGCAACTCAACCTGGGCCAGGAGATCGTATCGATGACGTCACCAACTGATACTTGCCTGGGAGCGATTTCTTTTTCCTGATAGCTGACTTGTTTACCTGATGGCTAATTTGTTTACCTGATAGCTGACTTGACTCATTAGGTCGCGCAGGTCTACTTGCAGGACCTCGAAGCTCTGGCACAGGTCAGGCTGAGGTCTCCCTCTTTTGTCTCGTCTCTGCTCCCGCCTCGCTTTGGTGGCTTCCCGCTCCCGCTCGAGTTGCTGTCGTTGAGAGTCCAGGTGAATCCAGAACACGTGGAGGTTTTGCAAAGCCACATCTAGACGCTCAAAGTCCTGAGGCAAAAACACACTGTTTAAATACTTTAACGGCTAAGGTGTGAAGGGTTAAGGATAGGGGGCACACCTGCATTTGTATCCAGCGCTGGTAACTGACGCTCACCGCGGGCAGCGTCCTCAGCATCAACTCTCGGTACTCGAACAGCGCGTCACCAAACAATTGCTGATTCTGTCCGTAATTAAAGCACATTTAGTGTGGGTTCGATGATTTTACAAATTGTGTAGACGTGTGTCTTACATATCGAGCGAGCAGGTGTTGGACGCGGGTTCGGATGGTTCGCGTAAGGCGCAGAGAGTTGGCGAAGGACAGCGCTCCTCTGTGGCCGACAGGAAGAGATGCGCATGCGGCAAAAGCCACGAGGATGCAAAGAGTCTGGCACCATCTAAACATCTGGAAGAAAATCCAAACTTTTAAATCATAAAATCTTACTTGAGCTATTCGTTTAGATAGTGGCGGTTAAACATATTCTGACAAGTCAGAGATGTTATATTCTATTCAAACGCGTCAACTTTCAAAGCAACAGGCGAAACAGCGATCAGCATCATTTGTTCACATCAGTCCAAATTCGTGTGACGCAATCTATACTTTAAATACCTTTATTTTAAAAACAGTTTTTTTTATTGTTAGGACGCTGTGAAATGGAATTTATTCTCACCTCTGTATTCGAGCGCTTTTGCAGTCCCCGTCAGTGTCTTAAGATGGTAATGATGGAGATAATCTTCCATACTGGATGTGAATTCTTTATAGTCACTCGGACTACAGTTTCGGTTTCGCTTTTGTCTTAGGGAAAACCAAGTTCTTCATTTTCAGTTTTCTCCACGCCATCAAACAGTTCGAGGCGTCTTGAAGAGGCTCCGGGTTTTGCAAGTTTCCCAATAAAATAAATTATTCAAAATTACTGTCAACATTTTATATATATTTATATATTTATTTATTATATATATATCTGGGGTCACCAACGTTTTTGGTACTGATTACTGCAAAGGGCTACCACTTTGATACCCTCTTCTGAATTTATCAATAATTAAGGAAATCATATCTGCAAAAACACTGATCATGTTAATTATTTCTCACAATGAATATCAACAATGATTTAACAAGGTAGGAAACAGATTAATATGCAACATTTTACATTTATATTTTGTCTTAGCTTAAAATAACTAATATATGTATGTATAAAAAAATATATAAAATCTCACTAATGCCTTTCAGAAAGAGTGGTCAAAAACACTCTTTCTGAAGAGTGCAATCATTGTAGAAAGCCTTCAGAGAATAGTTGAAGCTGCAGTAGCTGCAAAGGGTAACCTGATGCTGTAATAAACATTGAATAAAGAAGGGCTGTTCGTTGCGTTCATAAGCATCTAAAGGCAGATGAACACTGTACACTGTAAGTCTGTAAATATTCGTTTATTAAATGTAGAAGGCACAAAAATGTTAATTATCTGCAATCATAATTTAAAAAGATGTTGGTCTTTAATGGACAGATATGGAAATAAAGTTACAATTTTGCTTTGAGGAAAACTCAAATATTGTAAAAAATTGGCAATTTTTAAAGAAATTCTCTAAATTGTTCTTGTACATTCCAAGTGTTTATTGAATTTAATTTCTTTCAGTATGTCTGAAGTGGGATATCCAAATGTGACAAAATATACTTTTTTTCTTTTCCTCCCTGTTTTTCTTAAGGGAAAATACACGCAGTGTTTTGAGAAACGGGTTCAACCTAAACCATGGTGTCACTGGATGATGTGGTAATCACATGACCATTATTTAAAATAAGATACCACTCATTCACACAGCGGATGTGTTTTTCCTCATTTGATTGAGTCTGCGAGTAGAAATGTGGTTTGTTTACTGACCAAAACTGGCGTTGCACCACTGAGTATCTCACTTCATGTTTTCTCCTCACATCATCAGTTTTGATTGAGCAACACTTCCCTTCTCTTTCTTGCCTTCTCTAGCTCTTTTATAAAATATATAAAAAAATGTCTTAATAAAAAAAAAGAAACGGATATTGATAAACCTGATGTTTGTAAAAGTAATTACACAATAACAAATTAAATAAAACATTCTGATGGACTGGGATGGACTGACTACCTGTCTTCCCTTGCCTCTTGCCCGAAGAGAGCTGGAGATAAACACCAGCAGATCTCTGTGATCCCGATAGGGAACAAGTGGGTTAGAAGATGAATGAATTCTGATCTTTCTTCGATAACATCCCAGCATCTACAATGCCATGCATGTGGAAAAAGTAAGTGAAATTCTGGTAGACCCCCCCATGGCAGTAATTGCCTGTATCTGTGGATCTGCACATCTTTGAGATCAATGCGCAGAATTTCTATTGGGTTGAGGTCAGGACCCTGATTTGGCAATCCCAACTAGAGGATTTCATTCTCTTGTACAGAAATTCGCGGATTATCCAGAATGCTTGTCTGGCCAATTATTGTAACAATATAGCTGTTATTACATTTTATAGGACAAAAACTGTATATAAGAAAAATCAATTAGACTGTGGCATGCATTTTAGACAAATGGTGGGAAAACTGGAGCCCAATCAAACCCCAGCACATCAAACTCAACCCAGAGAGTTCAACTTGTTGGTGAATCTAGGTTGAAGTAAAGGCTCCTATACACCTAATTAAATGTCCTTTTGAGCAAACAAGTGCCAACGAGAAACAGTTTGGCTCTGCCATATCAGATTGGTTTTACGCAAGGTCTGACACCAGTTAGGAACGGACTAAACAACAGAAAAGCTGTCAGTGCAGCAGGATATTCACAACATTATATACAGATACAACAAAACTTGGAGAGTGATCCTGAACATTTTCAAGTAGTTATGGAGCGAGCTCTTCCACCCTTCTTGGAGTTTTTTTAGGAATGGCTAATAGTACTACTCTTTGTTATTGAAGAGTAGATAATGCATCTAAATGGCAACTAGATGCTAGCAGTTAATATTCAATACAATTGTTTAAGGAATACAATGGAGCGAGGATAGGATTGGTGTGATTTGATCATACTTTCTGATACTGGTGAGGACGCTAGCAGCTGCGTCCTAAACTAGCTGTAGTTCATCTAAGGAGGAAGCTGGACATTCTGCTAGTATTAAAATAATCCATATTGGAGCTCATGAATGCATGGGCTAACTTTTTTGTGTCTTCTATTATTATATCAATAGCACATGTTCTGAACGCTTGCAGCTTTTCTGTGGTGGAATAAGGCAAATTTAGTAACAAATGAATTCTTAAAGTGTAGATTGCTATTAGTGTCTCAATCTCCACACGAGGCAACAAGTCCCATAGCAATCTGTTTATTTAGTAGTCTCTTTACCAGATGCAAACCAGGCTCAACCTTTGCCTTAAATGACCAAATAGTCTTGGGCTGTTGAGTCTTTACATGTGATTACATCTCCTTTTGGAACCTGTTTAAGTCAGCACCAAAAAGGCTCTAGGTAATTTAAAACAGTTTTTTTTCTTCATATTTTCACCACAAGAAAGCACTACAAGAAAAACAGGTGTGCTCATACGTTTACACCACCCTGCAAATTTTTGCTTAATCATAACTCGGAAGCATTTTTGTTAGTGGTTGGATGAAGTCATTTATAGCGAAACATTTCAAATGACCCTGATCAAACCTGGTGATTTTGGGCCACAAACATGTACAAAAACTGATAGAAAAGGGTTTGTGTGGCTGGCAAAGGGAATTGTCGGCATCTGCAACCTGCTACTAAAGACCCTATAGCCTCTGGTTGAAAAGGGGCACTGAACAAAATATAAAAAGATATCCAATGAACTGGAAATGCCAACACAGTTTTTTGGCAATCGATGACTTCACCCAATCTATGAGTGGGGAGAAAAAAAGCAAAAAAAAAGTGTGGTATGAATACAAATGTAAAGGCCGTGGTGACCTTTCCCCTGTATTTGTGGGGGCGCTGTGGTGTAGATTCTTTTTTCTCCTCAGAAGCAGAAGAGGTGTCAGTGGCAGGTAATTAGACAAGGAATGAAGATGCAGAGAACACATTTAAGACACAACAGAGAGAGAGAAAGAGAGAGAGAGAGCACAGGGGATCCAAGATGGCAGGAACTGAACATGGAGAGTCAAGGAGAGTGAACCGTAGGTCTGACCGCTTATTTTGCTAGGTTTCGCTGTTCCTCTTCCAGAGGAGGTCAAGGGTTCCAACACTTAAGTCACATTTAAATCCTGGCTAAAGGCTCACCTGTGTAGTTGAGCTTTTGTCAACTGAGCACCGACATCCCCAAAAAATTGTATAACTGCATTTCACTATTTTAATCTATGTATTTTAATTTTCAGTTTTTTATCATTATACTTCCATATGACTCGGTTTTTATGCTTGATTTCATTAAATTTACTTTCCTTTCCTTCTTTGTTTCCAATGTAATGCACTTTGAATTACCCTGTGTATGAATTGTGCAATACAAATAAACTTGCCTTGCCTTGTTGGAAAGGAATTTGAAGTGTGCTCTGGTTGGTTGATGGGTTCATTGGGGCGATTGTCTGCAGGTGAGTTTATTGAGTTGAGATTGGAGGCTTGCTGTGTCTCGATTGGCCACATGGAATCCCTGACAGTATGCCTAAAGTATTTATCTATATCAATGGAAAAGAAACTTAAACATTGAATGTGTATAAAACTAATTATACTGTATCCTACTATTAAGACTAGAGTTTTACATGGTTAAAGATGCTAATATTTTGTGCCAACACCACAAGCTTTCAAGGAACATTTCTGCATGATCTCAAGTGTCAGGGAAAGCAGATGTTGCTATCTAAAGAACCAGAAGATGGCAGTGATTTTCTCCTTGGCCACTGCTGGACAGATGACAGAGCTGGATTCATTTGATTCAAGTTGATTTTAGCATTTATAATGTTGAATGAAAGTGTACATTTTGTGTTATATACTTATATACCAAAGTCAAGTGCTTTCTGTTGGATCTGAAAATGCCAAACAACAAGGAAAGTATCTTCTTGTATCTGAATGTATTTTGTGTTCTTGATGTTCCCTTTTTGCCTCGAAAACAAGACTGAGATCAAGCAGTGAGTGTAAATAAAGGAAAGTACCCCGCAAACAGAGGTCACAGCTGTTCAACATCTGCTGTAACTGCATTCATCTGCTTCAAGCTGAGCGATATTAGAAAAGCAGAAACATTTCAGTTTATTTTACATTAAATGATTGTTGTAATTTAATTTATTTGATATCTTTGCAGTGTTAACTGGTGACCACTCATCCTAACTTGGATTCAGGATGCTTGCTGTACCTAATATACATACTAGAAAATGTTTCAATTAGTGCTGGATTTAGAAGCTGACCCAGTGATGGATTGGTGCTGGGCTACCTGTTCAGGGTATAACCCACCTTAGCTCAGTGTGAACTGGAGATGACACCAACCATTCAAAGTAACCTTCAATACTCATATGCAGATAAAAAAAAAAAAAAAAACATTGATTAGATTTGTATGCCTACTTTTGGGTTTATTTAAAATTGTACATTTCTCAAGTGCATGATCTCTAATTAAAGTAATGCAGGAAATATTATTGGATTAATAGGTTACGTCCGAACACAATCGTCACATAATCGCCACCTCACTTGAACTAGACTCTCTTTGGAGTTGTCACCCCCTACTGTGAAACCAGTACCCCTAAGAACCAATCAGATTGCGGTACAGGGGATTGTGTTTTGAAAGCTCAAAGACATTTATTTAGTGAAGGGTTATTTTTGCCAATTTTTCCAGCTTTAGCGTTTGCTTTGTTTTGTTGGGCGTCCAGACACAGAGGGGAGGGGCAGTTCCAGGTGGGCACAGGGACTCTATATAAATCTTGGTAAATGTGTTTGAACCTGAAGAAAGATCTCGAGCAGTGATGGCTACATTCAAGCTGATCTGTGCACTTCTCCCCTGCCTCTGTGCCATCGCTTGGGCTTCCTCTCATCGCCAGGCATGCCGTAAGATCTCCAGACACTTATCATTACTTATTCAGCGCCTTGCTACTTTTCCCATTACATTCTCAATCATCTCCTTTTCAGATTCACCACTGATGAACAGTGGAACAATGAAAGTGGTGAGTGATCAACATTGATTTTTGAGTTCAGATTTCTCTCAGACCTGCTTTTATCTTCATGTATAAACATGAGCGATTTTAAAGCTGCAGTGATTTTTCGTTTATTTTGTTCTCAGGTTTCAACAGGAGGTCATGACCTTGCATCTGGTGACTTCAGTTTTGACTCCAAAGCGAATAAATTTCGTTTTATTGAGGACTCGTCTCATTCCAACAAAACTTCTCATATGGATGTCCTCATTCATTTTGAAGAGGTAAACATTTTGTCTCTCTCTCTCTCAATCTCGACCCCTGTTCCTCTTTCGGCTAGTGATTCCTCATTTTTTGTGATCATACATTCTTCAATGCAGGGCATACTCTATGAGATAGACAGTAAAAATAAAACTTGCAAGAAGGAGTCTCTGCAGTTCCGCAAGCACCTGCTGGAGATCCCGGTTGATGCCAATCATGAGTCTGAGATTTACATGGGCAGCCCTTCCATCATTGAGCAGGGTCTCCGTGTGCGCATCTGGAGTGGAAAGCTTCCTGAACTGCATGGTAAAACCCCATCTTTTCTCACTCTACAAATATATTCTTTTTTTATCCAAAACAACAACAATGATTTTGGTTTTCAGCTCACTACTCTCTGTCAACAACTTCATGTGGCTGTGTGCTGGTGTCTGGCTCCTACTACGGAGAGAAGAAGGACCTTTTCTTCAGGTAAAGCAGAGACTGAAAGCTTTAGAAATTGTAAAATTTGCAGAAAATTTAGTTTTCTCTTTAAATATTCATATTTAAGATGCTATTTAATAGACACTCGTTTGGATTCTGTCTTAGTTTCTATGGCGTTGAAACAAAAGTCGATGACCAACAAGTCTTTTTGCCACCGGCCTACTGTGAGAAGGTGCCGTTTGTGGAGGAACCAGATGACCACAGTTTCTTTGACCTCTTCCACGACTGAAAAGCAGGAACTCAACATGACCTACTAAAGATGGCTCTGTGTAAAATTAAATCAGCATTTTAATTAAAAAAGAAAATATCCTGTATCTATATGTCTTATGAGATTTCTTCATTCAAATGAAGTCAATAAAATTGAGCTTTCACTGCAGAATAAACACTCTCATGTCTGTTTTAAAGTAAATAAATAGCCGAATTATTTTTAATCATTAAAGACTAAGATACTGTTTTCTTGAACAAAACCTAAATGTATCTGTTTAGAAAAAGAACTAATGAGATCAATGGCAATGTGAATTGAACTAAATTTACATGTACATTAATGCATTCAGCAGATGCATATAAGCAAAGAAACTTGCGAATAGGAAAAACAAGCAGTTTTAGACAAGTTCTACAACAAATAACATCTAAAGTGCTCACAAAAAATACTAATTGAAGTGCTTTTAAGAAGTTAGAAGGGTAACCAATTAATATGTAGCTTGTTAAATGTGTGACTTATGTGAAATTCAGTGATAAAGATTTAGTGTATGTCATTATTACCATCACTGTCCATACACTATACACTAAATATAACTGCAGTTTTAATTTTGTTGAGCAGGCTATTTACGAAGAAAGATGAGTGATTCCAAGTTCAACTAACTTCACAATCTGCTCTCTTTCTCTCTCCTAAGCAACATATCTATTTGTCATTAATTCGGGCTAATTACAATATACATATTTAATGTAATAATGTTGTGTTCTTTACATGTGTAACTTGTTTTGTAAATCTTAGCTCAACCCATGAATGAAGCTCATTTTTTTGTGAAGCTAAAACTCTATCTTAGAGTTGTAGCTTAACTACTCTATATTATAAACATGAAAGCATTTGTAATACTATAGCTGCACAAATATGGATTTGTTGTTCATTTGGAATTGAGTAAAGTAACAAAACAATTACAATGTTAAATAATAACTTTAAAATATTAGTTAAACACAGCTGTATGGTAAATCTGGTGTCTCCCTAATGTGCTTTCTGTTACTTTACTTCGTTTTTTTATTTATTTATTATAATTCACATACAAGTAACATAGTGTTACATATAAATGGTATGGTTTTCACAAAAACCAGAAAGAAGCACTGTATTGTTAAAAACACAAATAAAATAACAAGATGAACCCAAGACACAATATAATTTACAACATCATCAAATTATTTAAGAGAATATGTTATTACATTAAGAATTGTGAAATGGGTTATTTCCATGCATTACATGTCTTGTTTGACTCAGAATATAGATATAACGTATGAAATCGTTTATGAAGTGCTAAAAAGTTGATACCTTTTAATTACATTAAGAACATTAGGCACGATATATTTTTGAAAAGTAAAACGCAAATACGTTGTTGTGATGGGTTTAAATTGTTTTATTATAAGAGCCACAGAATTTACATTTCGATGAAATATTTAATTGAAATATTCCGAGGACATGTTTGACTGGGTAATTTCACTGGAGATTTTTTCTGTGCTTTTTGTTTCTGTGGGGTTGTTTTCGTGATTGACGAAACAAGAGCGAAACCCGCCCACCGGAAGTAACTAACGGGTGCACTTGTTTCTCCGGTCAACGGAATCTGTCAAGGCTTCCTACATACCTCACGCTTAATCACCCTTTTAACAATGGCTATCGCTCGTGTCGCGACCGATTATGTGTTTTCGGATTTTTTACTGAAAGAGGGTGACTCGAAGTATAAAGGCGTGCGGCTGGAACTGGCCACAGACAAACTGGTCAGTTTTATCGCGGTGGGACTTCCTTTGTTACTCATCTCCCTCGCCTTTGCTCAAGAAGTCTCCGTGGGTCAGTAAAACATTTACCATAGCAACCGTCAAGTTATTATGTGACACAAGGCGCAGTATGTTTATACCATTAAATTACCTTTAAACATAATGAGTTTATATGAAACGCAAATAATGAGAAACGGGTTGCCAATTTAACAATTTTAACGTACTGTAATGTCACTAATAATTATGTTTTAGTTAAACTTGTTTGGATGCGATTTTAATCTGCATTGCCTACGACGTCCAATGCAGAAAACAAGTAGCCCTTAATAATAAATGCTGTACTTGTATGTCTTTTTTTTTATTTCAAATAATAGTTATTAATCATTTTTGTATATATTTTTTTGTTCAGTAAATCTTTATTTATGCTTTTCTACACACTATTTCTAAAGCTACATTCGAAGTCAACAGTTGTTTGATTCATAAAAAATAAAGATTTGATTTTTAAAAATCTCTATTATTGAGGCATTATTTTAATATCAAGCCCCACCCCCTTGCTTTTAGGGACTCAGATTACGTGTTTTCCACCTACCAACTTCACAATGAGACAAGCTGCTTATGTGGACTCCTTCTGTTGGGCTGCAGTCGAGCGTCACCCTTCGGAAAACCTGGAGGACAGCGCCCCCCTGCATCTGCATAAGGTAGTGCAGCTCTTGATTGAGCGCACAATGAGTTTCCATCAACTAGTCACTAATAAAATGAGAATCTTGTGCTGCTTTCTGTTTGCCTCCAGTTCTTTCCTTATATCCTCTTGCTGCTGGCAGTCCTCTTGTACATACCCGCTCTCTTTTGGCGTTTCGTTGCGGCCCCCTCACTTTCATCTGACCTCAGTTTTATCATGGAGGAACTTGACCGTTGCTACAACCGTGCAATCCACATCGCCAAGAGCATTACTTCCAAACAGGACAAAGACATTGCTGAAGACCCCCACAGGTGTTACACACTGAAAATTTAAACGTCATCATTGTTTAGCTCAGGGTTCTGTCTCTAGATGGACATTAATAAATAGCACAAAGCAACTTTTTAGAAACTAAACGACTAAGCATACCAAACTGACAGAAGTCACATGAGCCAAAGATTACAGAACAATGTCAGGGTAGCTCTCAAGGGTGGCACAATTAGCGAAGCAGTGAAGTACAGTTGAAGAAAATTCCCATTCCCTTCTTATTTCATTATTTAAAACGATTCGATACACACATTTTTAAAATGTAGTGTTTGGAATACAAATAGAAATGAATGCAAAATAAAGAATAAAAACCTGGTCAAAATGATTACCCCTTGGATGGTAAAAATGCCCCCATGCTAAGTGAAATCTAAGACAGGAAGTAAAGCACAGAATGCAGGGATGTAGTCATTAACAGAGCTATTAATGACTGGAATGCATTTTCTAGTCATGACTATCTCTGTTTTTGTTGCAGATGCCAAGCATTAGAGCATTCTGTTGCAGCTACAAGAAAACTCAGCAGAAATTAGTTTGACAGGGAGTGGCAGGAGCCCTAACAGACATACATATCAATAATTACAAACAGAAATGACTACTTTATAGTACAGCATTTTATGAATGAAGAAGAGAAATGTTGGAAAATATAGAGTAAGTGAGAATTTCCAAGTTCCAGCGAAAAACAGTTAATCTTTCACTACCTATATAGAATAGATGAGAAGAAAAAGACCAAAGCACCACAGGTGGAGAAGATTAATGAGCTTATGGATCAGTGATCACACCAGTGACACTCGAAGAGGTTCATGGTCTGTGAGGCATTGGCGTCATCAGTCAGAATTACAAACGTATGATATGAAACGATTAAAAACGAATCGTTACGGTAACGGTAACCGTTAAAAATCATAAAAAAGCACAAAAATCCTATTATGCCTCGTTCCTTCTGAAGAAAAGATTTGATAACTTGTTTGTAGAAGTGTTCCCTTTCTTTCTTCAGGTTTACAAGTCTCTGTCTCATTGGAGATCAATGCCAGTAAAGAAAGTAGCTATTGGTAATTGTATTATTCTTTAGCCGAGGTAACCAAAATCTCTTGGGAGGTTAGGCTGGAGAGCTGCGTGTCTTTTCTCGGCAGGCATTTAATGTTGGCTCCGCACAAGAAACACGTTACACACATAAAGCTGTTTATACAAAACACTGTACATCAAATGCATCAGCTAAACTGTAAATTCAGCTCATATAGTACAAGTGGTTGAACATTATGAAGAATTTGAGTGAAAGATAAGTGTTCAGTAGACATTATTGAGTAATTATAATAATTTATTTATTTATTTCACTGCCTCCCCTGACTACACGCCACTGGATCATACTAATCTTTCTCAATTGTTTAATGAAAGATCTTTGTATATTTGTATATATCATATTACATCTTTCACTGCTTTTGTAATGGCCAACTTTGCCATTCTTTTTGACAGTGTTCTTTTCTAAAGATTTCAATGCTAATCTGTTACTATTTTCTTCCCTTCTCTCTCTCTCTCTCTCTCTCTCTCTCTCTCTTTCTCTCTCTCGCTCTCTCTCTCTGGGTCTCTCAGTGGTCTAGAACTGACTGAAGCTTGTTTTAAGTACCCTCTGGTGGAGCAGTACTTAAAGACTAAACGCTCCAAATGGGCTCTGGCTGCCAAATATCTTCTCTGTCGGGTCTTAACTTTCCTCACTTTGCTGCTGGCCTGCTCTTATCTGACCTACTACATCTTCTGGGTGTCTCCCTTTGATCAGTTCTCTTGCCACCTGCGCAAAGGTGTGTGCAGAAAGTCTCAAAAGTTCTCATGTATCCAGAAATGCAAGCACTTTTATTTTTTTTATTTGTGGAAATTTGAAAGACAGGGACAAAAGGATCAGTATAGAAGTAAAATCTTTAAGTTTATGGGGGAATTGAATGGGACTGTATACATTAGTGATGGGCAAATGATGCAGGGGCTTTGAAGGGGCCATTGTTTCAGACCTTCTACCAGAGTAACACATCAATGCGGCTTGGCTGCCCACATCCAGAGGTGTTAAGAGCATCCAAAATGTTTACTTTGCGTAAGAGTAAACTACCCATGCAGTCATTTATTTGAGTATGTTTCACCGGGTACTTTTTTTTTACTATCATTTAAGTAACTGGTTATTTTTATAATCTAAATTATATGGAAAAAAACACATGTTTTAAATGATTTGATCCCTCTCAGTCCTGGAATTAACACTATAAAACAAAAATCTGACATTTTCTAACTGTTCGTTCTACTTTTATTATAATATTCTCAATGCAAATGTCTTGACTTGCATTCCAGACAATTCGTTATCGTGATTATTACATTATTATATATATATTTAGGGATACTAAGCTACAGAATTTGGTGTCAGTAAAACACTTTGTGTTAATATTGTTTGTTATTTAATTTGCAGTGCTTTTTAAAGGACAAATCCACAACCGAGAGAAATCTCAAACTTAGTGACTCTCACACAAATAATTGATTGCTTTTGAACAATGAGTGAAATTTAGTTCAAAGTGTCTGTTGAACTAAAAAATAGTCAAAGTGTTTGTTCAAAATGACTAAAATAGCGATTACATATAGCCCAACTTTAACCTTTTAACTTAATCTTTACACTTTTGATTTTTGTTTTAAAATTTTTGTTTATTTAAAGGAGGGTAAATTTGCTCATCACAAGTGTATGGGAACCTAATTGATGGAGGATGGTTTAGAAGTGAGGGTGAGAATGTTTTTCCTCTTTTTGCTGTTTGTGTTTCTAGGTATTTTAGTGAATGAGAGCGTGGTTCCAGAAGCAGTTCAGTGCAAGTTGGTAGCAGTGGGGGTTTTCCGTCTCCTTAGCTGCATGAATCTGGTGGTTTATTTGTTGTTGGTGCCAGCCGTGGTTTATGCTGCTGTGCAGCCTGCCCGACAGCACCAGCGCGCTCAGTTCCTCCGCCCATACCACTTACTGCCTGCTTTTGGTCATGTGCTGGAGCTGCAGCCCAGCAGCCGGCGCTATGATGACCTCAGCATCTACCTGCTGTTCTTGGAGGAGAACCTGAGTGAGCTCAAGAGCTACAAATGTTTACAGGTTTGTCTGTTTTCTAGCTGTTTTTATATGTGCTATTGAATGAAACTAAAGTTTTCTTTTAAAGCCCTTTGTTCATGGAGGCTCTGTTATATAAATTTGATTGTTTTGAAGAGGATTTCTAAAAGTTTTTTTGAACTTTTTTTTTTTAATCTGATCTGGCTCTATTCTGGGTTTTAAAAGTCCTCTGCTCTCTGATTGGCCTGTCTGTTTGGTGGCCATGAAAAAGTCATTTAGAGCGCATTTCCAAAACCAAAAGAAAGTGAATTATTATCTCTCCACCTAGAGATTGTATATGATCACCTGAAAACTCCAGCAGTGTATCATACGATCTGTGGAATGATAAATAGCAAAGCTTTTTGTTTTTTTGAGTCAACATTTTGCTATAAAGAGGAAGTTGTCATAACAACGGCCATACATTGTCTGATCGGTCCAAAATTGATCAACTATGCTAACGGTCCATGTTTGAACACATCTACAACATACAGTGTCGGTTATAGTGCCACCAGATGGTCACAGGTGGAATAGCATTTAAAAATTCATTCATTTATTCATTTTCATTCCTGCTTCTTCCCTTTCGGGGTCACGGGGGTCTGCCGGTGCCTATCTCCAGCACACATTGGGCGAGAGGCAGGGGTACACCCTGGACAGTTCACCAGTCCATCACAGGGCAACATTCACTCACACATTCACACCCTAACGGGAATTTAGATTATTCTAATAACCTAACCGCATGTTTTTGGGATTGTGGGGGAAACCGGAGTACCCGGAGGAAACCCACGCAAGCACAGGGAGAACATGCAAACTCCTTCCAGGAAAGTCACCGGTGAGCCTTGAACCGATAACCTTCTAACTGGAAGGCCACAGTGCTACCCATCATGCCACCCGCATTTAAAAATATTGAAGTATATTTTTTCATTATTTAATTTGGTAATCTTATCAGTTCTCGCTTGAATACGTCTTCAAAATGCGCATCGGTTGTAGTGTGCAGTGCGACAAACTGGCCACCGAGAGGCGTTGGCACCTGAGGTGCTCAAGCCCTTTGATCACTGCTTGCAGCTTTAATTGGAAAGTGTTACTGAACACAGTTTGAATAGAATCAGAAAAATGCTCTTCTTGTTGAACCCAAAGCGAGTGTTAGATGGTGTTACATGGCTGCAAGTACTTATTTTTTTTAAGATTATTTTATATCAGTTAAGAATCTTCAAGAGCGGGATGTTGAGTTCTGCAGTGTTGCAGGTTTTTGGTTCAAAGGGTCATGAAATATGTTGTATTTATGTCTCAGTGTTTAAATATCTATTTTGAACATGGTTTGAAACCACAAATACTCTGACAAAATACTGACAAAAATAGAACTTAATCAATTATTTTCTTGTGCATCCATGGTCCATCACAATGTCTGCGGTGTGTATGTTTCAGGTTCTAGAGCTGCTATCAGAAGGAAACCAAGCAGAGTTTGACACCATGTGTCTCCTCAGGACTCTCGGACAAGTGAAGACTGACATGGTGGATAAAAAACAAGCTCAAACAGTCAATGGAAGTGCAGAGAAGGAAAGCTCAGAGTTAAAGGGTGAGCTTGGAGATAAGATGTTTGAGCTATGTGTATGAATGGGTTTTACATTGCTGAAGATATGGATGTATTTTTCACATATTTATTACAAACAGGGTAATTGTACATTTGTCAGTGTAGTCGATTTCTTGTTAAAAGTCTGACAAGATTATCTTATCTTTCAAAGAGCTGAGGCTTTCCCCCATTCTCAAAACACAACTGAAAATATCAGAGCATCTCAAAAGTAGGGCAGAAATGATTGAGTGCCCATGTGACAGCAGTGGCATAACCGTATTTTAATAAAGCAACCAAAATGGTTTTATTTTTTATTATTATCTGCTTTTTTTTGGTACATCTTACAGATTTAAAAAAAAAAATCTGAAAGATGCTTGGTCTTTTGACACACAAGAGCTGATGGAATAATACATCTGCAATAAATTCATCAACGGGACCAAGTTTCAGATCAATCATTGGCGGACATTAGACCTCCCCCTGTAGCGAAATACTATACACACAGCTCCAGCTTCACCGTTGCTAACCATTGTCAAACACAGGGAAAGGTTTGTGATGCTAAAAGTCCAGTCATAAAGGCTCTTAGGGAACAGTATTTTGTCTCCAAGCTCTTATTTTTCTTAAGAATTACATAATAATGTCTTTTGCTTTGGAAAGAAACTTGAAACCCATCTCCTCCTAGACCGTTCAAATGGCAGCCATCAAATTTGGGAAAACACCCAAACTGGTCTGACTGGGGTAGCTGTACCTTTTCAGACTAGTAATTCTGGGAAATCGCTGAAATTTTCCAATGACATGGGGTCAAATTTTGTAAAGCTGTAACTCAAACTGAGAACCTCATAGACGCTTCAAACAGACCACACTTGTGGACGTCATCAGTCTGTGCAAGAACATACTTTATTAGTTTATGTTAATCACAGTGCCCTTCCGACCAAACTCTACCCTATCAACCAAACTTTCTGAACTCTATCTCAGATTTGGTAAAGGATAGAGATGTGGGGGTTGATTTACTTATAGTGACAAAAGAAAACATTAAATTATGTCACAGACCCCTCCATAGCAACCAGGCTGTTTTCCATTGCAACTAGATTGTCGTATTTGGCAAGGAGCTTGGTTTTAAACACTCTTTGACATAGGAAACCTTGTATGAGGTCACTGACTCTTACAAAGCAACCAAAAATTCTTGGTAAGCATTATATCTGGCTTGTAAAAATACTTATAAATGGCACATTTACAACATTTACAAAACATTAAGGTTTTAATACAAACTTTAGCCATCTAGTTGCTTTTAAAATGATATCATTATTATGTATACCCAATCAGAGAGAAGTGCCAAAGGTAGCACAGTTAGAAGGCCCAATCACTTCCAGATAAAAGGTTTTTGGTATAAAAGTGAATCTGACTGTATAATTTGACACCTACGAACTGTGCCAAAATTAACCCAGTTCATGATCATTTAAGCTTTGTATAAAAAGTGAACCAGTGGAGCACTCAGAATCTCTCTTATGTAAGTTCCAAGTTCAACAGTTTTCTTCCGAGAATGAATGAAATTCCTAAATATTTGGAAACAACATGAGGAGGATTATACTTTTTAATTGAACTATCTGTTTAACTGAATTTGCTGAACACTGGCTAAAATCATGTTTTCTCTCCAGAAGTCACCTCTGTTTTGCTGGAAGATGATGGAAAGAGCTCAGAAAAGAGCTGCAGCTGCGTGAAGGATGTAAGACACAGGGTGCTCTAACCCTTTAACAGACCCGGCTCAATCATGCTGCAAAAACAAGAGTTTACATTAAATACGTAGCATATAACACTACGCAATGCTGACATCACTTACTAACTGAGCTGCACGTCTTTATGCCTTACATCAATAACACTTTAATGAATGTTAACAAGTTTATGGTTATGGGGTTATTGAAGAATAGCCTGTCAATGCTCGGAATTCTTGGCTGTCCTTTTGTAAGTATTCTTGAATATATGGAAAATATGAAATGTTTTATTATCTTTGGTAACAAAAATGGCAATGTAATTCCCCTTTAAAACCCTAACTCCGTTTACTGATAGAAAACCAAGAAGTGCTTTGTTTTTTAAAAAAAAATTCACTGTACTTTTTTACTAACCTAATATTAGAGGAATTCAAATGTGTTTTTCCTCTGGGCTAAGGGAAATCTAATCTATTCATGTAACACGTAACTGATGTCATTACTTTTTTTTGGGGGGGTGTTTTACGGTGTTACGGTAGATTTAACATTTGTTTAATTTACTGGATTAACCTGTGTAAAGCAATAGTGTAATATATGTGTAATTATACTGCACTTTTTTTCCTGTCTTCCTGCAGCTTTTGTATACTTCATTGTTTACCTTTAATTGGTCCGCGATGCTAGTTTTGCATGTCTCGGAGGTAAGCACAAATACTGTCCCAACAAATGGCAAATAAATGTATTTAAATTAATACTGAAATTTGTTTTTGACTCTTACTATATATTTTGTTTTGTTTAAGAAGCATTTACTAATAATAGTTATTTTATTAATGGTTACATTAGTGTTTAATTATTAATCGTCAAAGGAATGCATTTCATTTACCGGTACTTCTTAGAGGTACAATATATAATATTTTTAGCACAACAGTTTCCAAACTAATGGGAACCAATGTTCCTCTTTGTTTTGGGCTAAGACTGACGCAACAGATGCTACGCAACTACACACATCCCTTGAATAACAAGAAAGCGCCAATTTATTATTTTAAAACAAAATTATGTATTTGAAATAATTAACAAATTTTATGTCAATACATAACTGCATAAGATGAGTTCAAAATGTTACAATAGGTAAGTTGTTATTGGCTGTAAATATTCAGATTTTGCAGCAGTCAGAAGAAAAGTAAAGTATCACAAGAAGCAGACACTAAACACTTCTGCTAAATTTTGAAGAGAATGCCTAAATTAGCATTAATTACTGAAAGTATAACTACCAAACCAACTTGATAGAAATCTAAAAAACCCCAAAAAGCACATGATAAACACTGACTAATGAGACATCTAATACTGTTTTCTGGACCAGGCAAAATGGAAAGAGTTTCACTCAAATGATCTTTGCAGAGAGAAGCCTCCATCTGTCTCATTGATCGGCTCGTCTGTAGGAAAGGTGTATTCTTTTCTATTAACAATGAACTGCTGACCTGCAGCACCTCCAGGCACACACCACTAGAGCTGCATGATCTCCTCAATGTGTTTGTCTTCTGCACTGAGGAGTTAACGTCAATTGGTTGGTCAAACACAGCTAATGAAGCTTGTGTGATTGAACAGCCGCTTCAGAGTGTTTGTGCACCAGAGTTTTCCACTGCATCAAGCCATCCTCCCAGCACCTCACTGGGAAGCTCAAGTATAAAAGTCTGAAGGATGTCCTGTTCGTCCCAAAGCATCTCTCCTCTCTCCACGGTTCTTCACCTCCATCTCGAGAACAGGTATGTGTATAACACAGATGCTACACTGAATTCTTTGCTGAGTTCTGATTCGTGTTTTGCAGTGTGAACATGGCGGTGTGGCTCCAGGCTGGCTCTCTGCTCCTACTTTTGGCCATGTCCAGTGTAAGTTCTGAACCAGGCACCCCGCAACACCTGTGTGGCTCTCATCTGGTGGATGCTCTCTATCTGGTCTGTGGTCCTACTGGTTTCTTCTACAACCCCAAGAGAGATGTGGACCCCCTCATGGGTAAGATGCTACTTACTACTGTTTTGCTCGGAAGACATGAGTTTTTAATAATATAATAATATAAAAACAGCTGTTCCAAGGTCATTGAAAAGAACTGTAGAAATTAGTGGTATAACGATACACTTTGCTTATGATATGATATATGTCTTAATATTATGTTCATGATACGATGTGCTATTATAGAACTATTGAAACTGGTTATATAAAAAAACTATCATCTGAAACTATTCAATTTGAAACGTTTTGAGACCACAAAGCTGAGAAGGCTAGGGTCTGGTTTTATTTGTATGAGAGCATTTTATACCATCCATCCACTAGGGGGCAGTGCATAAAGTCGTGAGTAAGTTATTACTTTATGTAATGAAGAGAGCTTATTTTATAATCTCTCTCCTTTAACAATGGGGGTAAAGGATAATTGTCTACTAGTAAATATTACATAAAACAAAAAGATACGTGATAATACGTATTGTGACAATTTTGTACTGCGTGTATTGTGCCATGATAAATTGTTACACCCCTGGTGGAAATCATACGAGTCCCAGAAATTCACTCGGCGGTAAATTCAGCCATTTGTGGCAGTGAACCTAAAACAATAGCTGCCTGCTACAAATAAGTATTGATGCAAGGATGATTTGGGATTTTAAAGAATGATTGTTGGATTTTCTAGACGATTCTCTAGATGTAGTCAGTGCTTAACACTGGTGTGTGTTGGGAAGGGTTGGGTGTTGAGCAGGATTCGCATGATGTTAGTCAAAAACGATTTGTACATGAATTCTATTGAATGAATTTTCACTAAAGGGTATTATAATAATACATATATTTGAATTAAATTTTCACATATGAATTAAATTTTCTGTACTGTTTAGTTCTAGGTTTTTTTTAACCTCAGAAATGTGATTATGAGTGTCCTGTGATTCTCAAGTGTATTGGATAGTTATGTACAAATATCATGATAAATTATTTATGTAAAATAAATAGCCTTTCATAATTGCAAATATTTTTATTTACTTACTATGATTTTTAACCAAAGTTACAAAGAGCTAAACATATTATTACCTAAAATAAGAGCCACTGCAAGACTAAGGGTCAGCTTCAGACCAATGTTCAGTGATACTGATGTAAAAAATGTCCCCCTGTGTTGTGCTTCTTCAGGTTTCCTTCCTCCAAAATCTGCTCAGGAAACTGAGGTGGCTGACTTTGCTTTCAAAGACCATGCAGAGCTGATCAGGAAACGAGGCATTGTGGAGCAGTGCTGCCATAAGCCCTGCAGCATCTTTGAGCTGCAAAACTACTGCAACTGAGAAGTGAACGGTGCCTTCTGCCACGACTTAGGGACCAGCCTTAATGCCATCCATTTGTTTTACATAAAAACATAATTTTTATCAAAGAATCCTTGGGCTCTTTGCATTCTTGTGAATCTTAAAACACAGTTAGAAATATTTCTATTTTATTTATCTATCCATTTTATTGCTCAAAATCTCCATTTCATTCTTAACCCTTAGAAGTCTGGGTCATTATTGCTCTACTTTAAAACAACCTCAGGTTCTTTATTATACATATTTTTTCACTATATTAAAGAATAATTGTTAAATCTTACAAAAAAATTCATTTTTTACAGCAAAAATCTCAACAATTGAGAGCAAACAGTTTTTGTGTTTTAAACAAAAGAAAAATTCATTAAACCATTCGTTTCTCCTAAACCTTAAACACTGTTCCAAGCATTTTTTTGTGCCATTGTGATTTTTTTTATGCCTTAACTTTGAAAAACAAAAAACATAACACAGGTCTTGTAGTTCCAAAAGTTATCCCTTCTATTCACCACTAGATGGCACTGATTTAGGGTCTATAAAATGAAACTGAACGACAATTACGTATTTTCTCATGTTTTAATTTGAATTGTTTTATTAGTTTTTGAACATTTTGGATAAACTAACTTTATAACCTTTTCAAAACCTACACTATATTTGTATATTATTAGCTGGGTTATGCATTCCTACTTAATTCAAAACAGCCAGTGTGATTGATGAGAGCAGATTGATATGGGTAGAGACTTCTAAGGGTCCAGGTTTTGTTAAAATTTCATAAATTACTTGCACTTCACATAGTTTTAGTCTAAAATTATCTTTGCCAAATATACTGGCAATGTGTGACAGAACAGATATAAATGAATCAAAATAGGCAGAAATAGATTTTTTTTCAAACGTCCCCTGTATTACACAACTTAAATTAAAAATATTCAGCAGTTTCTATGGCACCACAGGCAAATAAACTCAGCAGGTCATATGTGGTGAGGAGCATTTCGCATTGTTCATTTTCTACCACCGTCCCACAATCAGGGCCGTACACAATGCAACTGCAGACAGATGAACAAGTACTCAAGAGTTTCAGATCAGAAGCAAAAGCAAACATTCAAAGATCTACTTCTACAAACACTTACTTAAAAGACCTCTTTTGAAGAGCCTCATTCCTTTAGCCATTACCCATCATTTTCCTGGCCAAGTGCACCAGCATGAAGAACAATTGCATCGTTACAAGTAAAACACACACAGAGAATGCTGCATCTACATATGAACTTGCAGCTCTAGAAACAAGGAAATTTAATGGACATCTCAAATCAAGAAAGTTGTAAATTTCAAGTAATATGCAAATCTTGCAGTTTTGACTCAGTAAAACTGGTTCAAACTTCATTAAAATATTGATAATTAATGCTTATTACTCGTCAGCCTCGTTGGGATGCTTTGGTTCTTCAGCTTTTCTACATCGGCTGGATAGAAATACCAAGTAAACATAGGCAAGGATTATTTTCTTCACAGCAGAAGCTTTGCGATCTGAAAAATGAATAAGGTATTATGGTAAGATACATACAATCTATACTCGACAAATCATTGTAAATCTACACGTGGTGGATCATTCCAGAAGAAGCACCAGAAAGCATTTAGAGGCAAAGATACAGTTAAAGGGGGTCGGTTGTCGCAGAACATAGTCCATGTCAGACTGTACACGTGATCTAATCACATACGAGTGGTGAAACTAATGAAGGAATAATCACATTTAACTTTTATCTCAGGGTTAGACTTTATCTGTGTGATCACCCCACATTCATCTTGAAGTCCACAGAATTTAAATATCAAAATCGATCACGAATAAGTGTCGTCATTCACAAAACACGTCTATTTCTAAAAAGAGAAAAAGTGCTTTAAATGAAGGGAAAACAATGAGTCAATGACTAAACTGGGCAAAAGTCCTTGACGAATAAAAACATTTGAGGTTTAGAGTTGCTGACTCAAGGGTCCAAAAACTGAAAGATCAGGGACCATCCTCATTCTCAGAGTTCTTCACCAGAACTAATGGGACACGCGTCTCTTGAAACTATGACATCACCCCCCCCCCCCCCATTAATCTCAGGCTTCAAAGAAAGGGCACGTACAGTGCCCCCTTAGGTGAATTTATGAGCAGCGATCGAAAGGACACTCAACAAAGCCGATCCTCATTGACATCAGCATCTCCCCAACCTAACAGGAGTCAGAGCTTCAAGTTTTCGAAGCAGAGATTAAAAAACTGAAACCGAGGCATGGAAACCAGAAACTGTTGGAAGAACAGCCAGGCAAAGTGGTGAAGATGGTTGCAGCTAAGATTCTCATTCATCTTGTTGGAAGGAGAAGTCAAATGAAATTCATTCATTATATCCAAGACGGTCTAGGATGAACGCTTGAAGGATGTGCGAATGCACAAAAAGAGCACTGGACTACATGAAAAGCATTATTTGCAGAAGGCGGGATTGGAAGAGGTCCTTCTAGAAAAAAAACACGAAGAGCTGTACAGTAACGACAGTGATGCTCACTGTTCATCTCACTTGGGGTTTCTTCTCATAACGCAAAAGAGTTCCTTTACAAAACACACCTTAGAAGATAATCATGGATTTGTGGAACAATAAAAATGATTAACAGCATTTTTAGAGCACTGCTGGTAATGTCCACTCAAAGATATTGAACTCGAGGGATGAACTGAAACAAGAGGGATAACGTCCGCATGCACTGAACAAAGTGTGTCGTCGCTGGGATTTCACAGTGTTTGTGGCTCTGTAGGGACAGAATTTGGGCTCTGGGGGGGAGAATGAGGTGGGGATTGTAAAAGTGTAGTAAAATTTGGGGTCGGAGGGCAATAACAGGGGGCAGTTGTGGGCGATGGAGGTAAACCAGTGGGAACCAGCGGTCCAGGCTGCCCGTAGAGGCCAGTTGGTGACTCAGCAGGGGGCTGGTTGTAAAAGAAGAAAGCACACTGATGGATAAACGTCTCGATGATTGTCTGATAGGTGCGTGTGGCAGTCAGGGCATCCATAGAGGTGAAGTCCGGCCGCATCAACGTCGGCCAGAAACAGATGGACAGGTTCTCACTGGTCATCAGGTTGATTCTGCTCCACTGACCCACCCTGATGGAGACAAATGTATGATGCATTTCTTTTCTTCATTTTATACTCGAGAGATTACGTCATACCCCTGACACTTTTCAGAAAATAGACATTTTTTTCCTGCTCATGGTTCTTGGTTGGGTGAAGCCATTAATTGTCAATCAACCATCTTTACTCTTTTTAAATGGTAATGACAACAGAAACTTTCCAAAATTTGATCAAAATGTAAACAATTATATCAGTTTCAGTTAAATACACTGATGAAATAAATGAAATGGCTTTTCAGCTGCATTCATCTAATTGGTGGGTTACATTGGTCTGCAAAAGTTTGGGCATCCCTGTACATTTTCCTTTATAAATCAAATTTCTGTGAAATATGTAATATAAGAGACAAACGCAGTGAGAAGTGAAATAAAGTTGATACGATCTATGTTCAAGATTCATTTAATCAAACTCTGACAAAGCCTCTAAATGCTTTCTATAGCTTCAAACTGGAGTCTGAATTCTTGTATAAGGTATTTTAAACAAGTCTTCTTTACAGAACATCCCCAGTTCATCTCGGTTTGATGATTTCGGAGTGACAAGCTGCTTTATTCCATAACATTCTACTTGTTCCTCTGCATGAATGCCTTCCTAGATTTAGATTAAACGATGCACAGGTATTTGGGTTGACTGTTACTGTTCTAACAATCCTATCCCTCTGCTTATCCGAGATTTTTGTTCATCTAGTCTTCCAATTCCACACAATGTTCCTCCAGTTAGGGCCTAACTATCTGTATCCTTCCCCTAAACCATGATGTTCAACAATCCTTGTTTTCAGGTCATCTGAGAGTTGTTTTTAGGTACCGGTGTAGCCACTTTTTAGAGAATATGGAAAGAAGAGAAACAGTCACAACTGTCCTCCTTTAAATACCCATTCAAAATTGGATTCACCGGTGTATAGAGATCAAGGGTCACTGAGGTTAACAAACTAATTTTGAGTTCTAATAATTAGTACGAAAGGTATTGAAATCAATAAAATGACATGGGTGCCTACATTTCTGCACATGTCTAATTTTGTTTGAATAAATCTTGGACACTTTCCAGAAATCATATTATACTTTACTAAACATTATTACATGTATTATACTATACTTTACAGAACTTAACATGTGAATGTTGTGTCATATAAAGTTTATTTTACCTCTCAAATATCACTGTTTTTTGTCTCCTATATGTTATATTTAACAAAAATAACTTGGAAAATCCTGAATATTTGCAGGAGTCCCAAACTTTTTCATACCACTGTATGTTTTCTCAGAATGCAGTCTGCTTACAACCGTATTCCCTATTTCCAGAACAGGCTGAAAGTGTAACTGTGACTAAGAAAATGATTATTTCTACTCACTTGTTCAGATGACTCATCACATACTTGAAGACATCAAAATTCTCCCTGGGAAATCGTCTCAAAACATCCTTCATCGTGTGAAGTCTCTGCTCTCGATCATTAATTTCTGTGCACAATTTAACAGCTTTTAAAAAAGTATTTTTAGAACCAAATTGTACAAATCAGAAATTCCATCTTCAATTCTCCACAAATACTATGAAAGGAAATCTTACTGAAAGCTTCCACCAGCTCCTCCTGTGAGCTGTAAGGAACCAAAGGGTCGGGCAGCTCAGAGAAGAAACTCTTCATTGCTCCGGCAACTGAGTTCATGGTGAAGTCTTTCTCCACAAAGTCCAGGTTGTGGTCTAAAATAAAATACAAAATTATTAATAAACAAAGTCAGAGTGACCAAGATCCCATCATCAGTTTCTATTCCTCATCAGGGTTATGGGGATTTCCAACTCATATAGTACAAAATGGTAGACATTATTTCCTGAAGGAAATTTAGAGTTACCAATTAACCTGAAGCATGTTTTGTACTGTGGGGGAAAACCCACTCAAGAACAGGGAGAATGTGCAAAGTGAACTTAGAAAATAACGTGACCCTCAGTGCTGCCAGTAAGGAAGATGTGAAAAGCAAATCCTACGATCTTGCTGACAAGCACCCTCTTACATGCAAAAACTAAAATATTTCTGTCTTAACTTCTTTCTGGACTTACCCTGTTCAAACTGCCTCTGCATGCTTTCAATCTCTGACTTATTCCCACTTACTCTGTAGAGGCCCTCTGTGGATAAACCTACGTGAAAAGAAAATAATGCAGTTACATCAAAATAATTATAATAAACGCAATTAAATTTGCAGCATTTTTTCTATTGCATTCAAAATTATTCCTATAAAAATATTGCAATTAAATTTACAGCATCTTACTATTGTGTTCAAAAGGTTTCAATAAAAATATTGCATTCAAAATAACTCCTATAAAAAAATTCATACTATTGCATTCAAAGAGAGTTCCAATAAAAAATAAAAATGTTGCAACTTTATTGACTGTTTTCTATAGCATTCAAAAAAAAAGTCGATTATCGTGACTGAATTCACTAAATGTTTTTCCTATCGCATGCAAATTAAGTCTAGAAAATAAATGCAATTAAATGTACAGAATAACTAATTCTCTAAAAATGCTTGTCATTTTAAAGCATGTTTTTTTAGTTGCATGTAAATGAATTCTTCAAAATTAATGCAATTGCATTTTCTGGAGTTCTAATGTCTTACCGATAAATCAATATGATACTTGTTAAAACCCTTAACCTAATCATAAATCTAGTGAAATATGAGAACTAGCAAGCTCGGGACAGCTAAGCCCTGAAGCATCTCATTTTATCTGAAGATCGTGGTAAAAGGTTGTATTGATAAGCTTGTATGGTTCCTCAGTCACAGGGGCGAGTACGATGCTAAAACAAAAGCTGCAGAAGTACCTGTGGCTTCAATATAATGGATGCACTTGTCAATGAAAACTGGAATAGGTCTCTCAAGGGAAACCACATTGACTAGAGGCACCCCAAAGTAATTACTCTCCAAAGGCTTAGAGATGGAATGACGAGGCTTTGGTCTTGACTTCTGTGAAATGCAACAAAAACACATTTTGCATGAGAATTGTTTTACCTCTTTCATGTTGCGTTCAAAGATTGAGATAAAAAATGATTAGTGAACAGAGGAAACGTACTTTGCCTGGTCTCCGAAGACTTTTCAGAATGTTCCTCTTTTTGGGATCTTCTCCTTCTTCACTAAGTATATCAGTCTTCAGTCCTGAAACATCATCCTCCTTTGACCTGGAGAGTGTGTTAATCTCATCGTCGCTACCAATGGAGAAACTAGTGCGGAAACTGCTGAACTTCCCCAAGCGCTTAGAGCGATCGCGGTATAGTCGTGGCTTCACCCTTGCTGCTGAAAATTTGCGACGCCTCTCCAAAGAACTTGCATCCCCTTCGCTGTCTGAACCGTTGCCTCCTCCGTTGGAGTGAATCCGATTGGAATTGCGAATGGTAATAATTTTACCCTGTGTGCTGTCATGCGGAACCGAATATATGCTGTCTTCATAGCTTGCACGTGGCTTAGACACAGCATCCATAGGCTCGGCATAGTCTGAAGGGTCGTAATCTCCCCCTAAAGGCCATGTCACATTAGATGTAAGAGAGCGGCGATGATTGACTGAATCCACGTATGGGTTAAAACTTGGTTTTCTAAGGTCAAATGTGACACTGGGTTTGGGTCTAACTTGTGGAGGGATTTTATTATTCAGCTTGTTCTCAAAAGTGCTTAGGTCTGAGATCACAGAGAATGTATCACCCGAGTCCAGGTCTGGCAGTTTGAATCCACCATGAGAGGACAGTGTGCCATCGTGGTAAGGTGGGGATGCTTCCATGTCTTCTTCAGAATCCAACAGCATTGTGACAGGGCTTGGGGAACCACAGTGCGGTGAATACACATTGTCGTTTGTGTTACTGGCTTCTGCCATGCTTTCATACATATGACTGGCCTCGACTATGGTTTTCTTTTCTAAGACCTCTTTGAAAAACTGCTCCAAAAGGTCTAGATTGTGTTGTCCTCCAACAATACTGCTGAAACGCCCCTCCAGTTCATGTGCCAGTTCTTCACCTTGCACTAACAATTCCTGTGCAGACGCATAATCAATAAGCTCAGTGCATGTGTCTCCTACTGCAAGCAGCTGAACCGGGACAATTTCCTGAACCTCACATAAAAAGGCACAGAGTGTTTCAAAAGAAGCCTTGCGGCTAGCAGAGTATGCAGCAATGTAGCCATGCACCAGCCGACTCTTGCGAGTGGCAAAAGAAGCATGGAAGGACAGCAGTGACAGCTCAATTGTATACTTGTAACCCCCAATGTTTTGTTCGAGCAGAACTGAAGTGCCATGTGACTGTGGAGATGTTGGCTTGCAATGCGGAGAGAGAAGATATGGGGCAAGGAGTTGATCAATATCATAAGAGTCTCCACACATTAGGCACATGACGATTCGCAAATCGGCTTCTGGGGTATGGTTCTGTGGCAAATCCCGGATAGATGGAGGCAACGGAGGTGCTGGCGGAGACGTGCTACGCATTGTAGAAGTTCTCCTTGTTTCAAGTAAAATTTTCAAGACTTGGTTGATCTGCTTTTCATTAACATTTCGACCATAGCCAATGCCTGGGGTTGCAGGTTCCAGGTAGTTACATTGCAGCTTCATTGCGACCTGCTGACCCTGTGAGATTAAAGCTAGGGCACTCTCACTACCAATATCGCCCAGGCCTCCAATACCCCTTTTGGTTACTAGTAAGAGGGACAGAGGCAGCTGGCTTATCTGGTTGTCTTTTCTGCCAAGTGTACACTCGCGCAACTTCTCGATGCTTTCTACAACGTACGACAAGGACTCTTTCGAATTGTACAAACAAACACATCCATGAGGTGTAAATGTGGATGTATGAAATGAATTAACAGGAAGTCTAACATTGCCTTCAATTGGCCGGAGGACAAGCTCATATATTCTACCTTCAAGCACATAATGATCATCATTGGTACACAATGCTCGAATCTCATTGGCTAATTCTCTAGCAAGACCGTCTTTGCCAAGTATTACAAGATTGATCCTATCTGCTTTAGCGTCATTCGTGTGGGACCTTCCAAAAGAAGGATATTGTGCGGGGAAGCAGGAAGCTAGAATCTGTTCAATTTTGCTGTCCACACAATGTGGAGAATTTGGGCAAGTGTCTTTTGTGGGGTGATACACAAAGTGGATGTGTTTCAGCACTAGCGCATCCCTTTCAGCTTGCAATTTCTGCAGTGCTTTAAAGCGCTGCTCCTCGCCTAGAACTTCTTGGATTGCTCCCATTTTCTCTTTACTAGGTTTGGCATCCACCTCAAGTTCATAAAAGAGTTCAGAGTACTCCAACAAAAGCTCCTGAAATTCTTCTTTTGCTCTGTCGATGATCACTTTCTGGTGACGGTTGTAAATGTCCAAATACTCTGGCTCCTCCAGCCACTGATAGAAGTCTTCATTCATGATGAAGCTTCTAGCCTCTTCCCAGGGCTTGCCTGGGGTAATGAAAGGTGAAGATGCTAATTTGACTTTGAACTCATGGCGCATTTGGGCACGTTTGCATTCATTGCGCAAGTGTTCAAGATGTGCATCAAAGATGATTTCAGCAGCTGTGGTGTCTAGAACATCAAAAGGGATCCGATCATCATCCATGTTGTCAAGATGTGGGGTGTCCTCCCATGGTGCATCATCCAGTACCACAAACCATTGATCAAAGTCTTTTTTAGACTCAAGCACTTTTTGGACTCCGGACCAACTCAAATGTTCAATTTCATCCAACTCAGACACCAAGCTACTCAAGGCGTGTGGAAGCGCACCCAAGTATGCTTTACGGCGTCTTTCAATGTGCTCTTGTTTCAGTCTGTGAATGTGTTGCTGAAATAGCTTCTTAGCTTTCCCTGTACCTTCCAAAAATACATACTCCTTATATTCGGGTGAAGTTTGCATACGTCGACTGACGTTGGGCCAAGTCTCATTGTGATTCTTCACAACGTGGTTCACCAACCACTCATAGCGGTCCTTGGCAGAAGCAATTATTTGACTCTGTTGCTTCAATGCCTCAAAATAAGGAATGATTTTAGTCTTGCCTCTTCCCTTGTCAATTAGCTGTATCAAAGTGAGGAAAGCCAAGTCAACGTTGATGTTGGACCGTGCCGAAGTCTCAACAACCTGCAAGTTCTTTTTCGTAATGGCAAAGGTATGAGAATCCTTGATGTACCGCTCCACACCCTCGTCGCATTTTGTTAGAACCAGGACAATCGGCTTTTTCGTCTTGCTCAAGTGATTGTACAAGTTTGTAACAAATTTCATTTGATCATCAAAGTTGCGGTTCATACCACGACTGACATCCACGCACAAGAGAAAACCATCCACCTGCAACTTTCCCTCAGGCATTTGCTTTTGTTCAAAGTCCTGCTCCAGGCCCAGCTGATCAGTGCAGAAGTACATAAGTTTTTCTGCAGAAGCGAGCTTGGTAGATGTAGCTCTTTTGATGTAGGGCTGCAAGGCTGTGCTGCGATGGGGTTGGAAAGTCTGGTCATCAATGAACTCCGTTTGCTCCACCACATGCATTCTGCAGTCAGCTCCATCTTCCAAAACTCTCCCCACCTCTCCCCAGAACAAAAAATGGTCATTGTTCACAACCCGGCCGCCAAAGTCACTGGTACTTAGCACAGAAGTGTGATCCAGATGGAAGTCATCTGCACTTGGCCGGACAAACCGATTACAAAGGCAGGATTTACCCACTCCACATTGCCCCTTTTCCTTCTCAGTTCCAGATAGGCCAACAACAACAATGCTGTAGATTGGCATCCGAGATTCTTGCTTTTTAGCCATCATCATCGTACACAAGCGTTCATCTTGCTATGCCCCCAAAGGTTTACAGAGGCAGACCACTTTGAATTGGTCAAATCGGGCCCTGAATGATTTAAAACCAAGGCCTTTGCTTTGATATTTCAGTCATTTCACTTCATGTAAACAGCTTGTTCTGTATTGGCCATATTGGAAAAGGCTAATCGTTGAAGAGAGGGGGTCTGGAGAAGCAAAGCAGAAATTTGGCCATCCTAAATGAGAAAAGGAGAGATTGAATAAATCAAAATTAGAAATTTAGCAGAGTATAACATAGCACCAGGTGGAAAACCTGTTTAAATATGAATATCATAGACATTCTACTCTTAAATGACATAGTTATAGTTCCAGAACAGTGTTAGTTCTGAGTCCAAATAAATTGTCATTCATTAAATAGCAAGCTTTTATAAACAAAGGCATCTCATAAAGAGACGTTTAGGAGGAGTCAAGGATTCACATTCATCTCACTTTCAATGCAATAACCATTTATCTTAAAAATGCTGTTTACTTGCTTGTACTGGCCCTTAACCCACAGAGGCCACATAGAAAATAACAAAAACATCATAAAAGTGTCATGAATGGTGAGAATTCATAACTTCAGAATATGCACAGTGCCCTGGTTTGGTAAAACATGAAAGAAATTAAGATTATGGGTGATCAGTGTTAAAATCAATTAAATATGCTTCTCAAAATAGATTTCACATGTGACAATTTTTGTGACATTATGATTTATTTAGACATATAAACACTCTACAAAAATAACTAAATTTTAAATTATAGTTTTCAATATAATTAGAGATTTTCTATATAATACATTTGCATATTAGCACAAAAACAACTCTTCTTAAAAGAGGCAGTTTATTAAAGGGTTTCGGGAGTAGTTTATCAAGACTATCTACAGGTGACCACTCCAGCTCATTCATACTTTGCTATATAAGCCAAATCAAACCACAAACAGCTACGTTCAATCTAGCCATCACTACCCGATCCACGTATGTGCCAAAGAATAGTCAGATGAATATGATTGAGTTCTACTGATAATACCATTTGATTGATTTCATTGCTTCCTATGAGTCCACCATCCAGTAACCAAACCATTTCCTGGTGAACTACAGTCCTGAATGCGTAAAAGTAATTAATCGCACAATTGCCCAACAATCAAAACACGGAAGCCAAGCCAAGCAGTGTGTTTGAATTCGAAGCATGCGCAAATTACTAAATAGAAGGCTTCTGGATGACCTTCAACTTCTGGCGAGAATCTAAAAATCCATACCACCCACACTTTGGATCCCTAGATGCAACACTGGAGAAACATTATCAATGGGATGTATGAGATGCAACTGACAAAAGTGGGCAAATTATCTTAACATTATGGCCAATGCAGTATGTGTGAATGGAGCAGTGGGTTGCAGGTCTGGAAGATCTGACATAAAATCAAAATCTTGATTATTAAAGATTTTAGCTTGATTACGATTATATTATTATAATTAATATTTTGGCTTCTTAGTTCAATGAGAAGTTTTGTACAATAAATATGGTCACATATTAAAATTGATGGATTTTAGAATGAAGGATACATTACTTGATTATTGAAATGATTGAAGGAAACACTATCTAATTGAACATCAATAAATTAACAACTGAAAATTAAAGCACACATTACATAAATATTCATGGAGCAGTGTCACATGACTCCACGTGACCCAAAGTAATCAAAATAAATTACCTGGAAAATTTTTAATGATTATAGATTCTGAATGGCGTTTATGATTACTTTATGATTAATTGCCCAGCTTAACTGTGGCTTTTCAGTAAGAAAGTCACTGAATTGAGCCTTGCTAAGAGGAGTTTGGAGGTTCCATGGGTTTCCACCAGAGTACCAAAAACATACGTCAGGTTAACTGAATTCTCTAAATTCTCTTAGGACTTAATGTGTGTTGCCCATGGACTGGCGGGTTGTCCAGGGTGTACCTCACCTTTTGCCCACTGGAGAATAGTGAATACAACGCAGAACACAAATTGTTCTTGGGAGGAGACATCAACAGCTGCAATAAAAAGCCAAGGGAACCTTGATTTGTGTGGTCTGTTTTTTTTTTATTACGGTTAAAGCTAAAATGTTCAGGCCAATGGTGAAAATACAGCCGCCTTTCATTTAGAACCAAGACAAACTACACACTGTAACAAACACTGTATTCACACCACATGTCTGACAAAATAAAAGACATTTTGCTTTTGCAAAATCAATTTTGAAAAGCCTGAAACTGCGTTTGCCATGCTTCAGGGACTTCATAGGGATGGTAGAGGAAAGGCTGCAACCATAAACTGCATTTGGTGACATAAACCTCTTTATTTTACAAATAAAAAATACAGTTACGTATATAGGGGCTTACCTTAGTTGCCTTATGATTGTGGCAGTAATTAGTAAGAACGGTGTAATTATTAGACCAGTATAAAATCGCATGAGAAACTAGTCTGCCAACTTTCAACATTCTAAGATTACCACAAAGCAAAATAAATCCGTTCGGGAGCTGCCAAGGCGCTGCCTGCACAAAAGGCAGAGCTCACTTTATGAACGTCGACATGCAAATTCCATTCATATTAGACGATGTATATTTATAGGCGTCTTAAACGACTGAAATGTTTAAAGTGGCGAGTGATATTGGTTTAATGGAACACCAGAGAGAAGCCATAAACAACACATACCAGTCCTCGCTTTTCAATCCTTCTCCAGGTCAGCGCGAGGGGCTTACAACCGGCTCGGTCAATGTTTTTAGAAACAAGAAACGAGGAGATTAAACCCCCATCGGTTTGGGGCTCGACAGACTTGTAATTTCCAGTAGCTATGTTCTGACCGGCGACACTTACTGGTCTCGGGTTCGCAAAGAAACGACTATGAAAACCCACCGACAGTGAACATATCCAGACAAAGAAATGTCCTCTTGGAGACCAGACGTTTCCGTGCTGAAATTGTGTTATAATAATGTATAGCGTGCCCAAAGCTGTATATGCTTTGCTTCAATTATACAGTCCTTTGTTGTGGCCATAAAATGCTGATTTAGCCGAGTGCGGGCAGCATGCAGCGATGCTTTCACGTTGAGACCCGACATCCAGCGTTTCGTTGCCGGATCACGAGCAATCTGGGCCACGCGCGTCTTAAACATTACGATTTATCCATAACGCGTAAAGTGGATGCCCGAGCGTTCCAAAATCCGCTTGAGCCCAGCTCCGAGTCGGCCCTCTTTCACTCTCCCTTTTTTGAGGATAAAAGAGGGTTAGCGAGACAGCCGAGACTCGCCCAGTGGCGCATGGACAACAGCACAGCGCTGAGCCAATTAGAAGGGCCGAGCAGAAGCGCGCGCGCGCACACAGGGACGCAGACGCACAAGGCCGAGTTTAACAAGGCAAAGCAGCATCCTTTCCACCGACGCTGATTGATGCTGTGGCTGACAAATCTAATCCAACATAAAACTGAACAATAAAATATAGATGTCAGTTATATAAATCCCACATCATCACATTATAACAACCACCTTTCATGCAGTGTGTAACACAGCTCAAAGATGGAGGAACATACGTTTAGAGTTTTCAATGTGAAAGTGCTCTGTGCATCGAGTTCTAGTCTTTAATATCAAAGAGTCGACTCTGACACGAGTTCTTGCTTCTGACCAAATCTTTAGCTCAAATCTGTGACTCACCAAATACTAAACCCCTCCTTCCACCGACACGTATAGATTCAGTTTCCACATACATACATTAGTCAAGCTTACAAAAATTGTTGAAGTGGCAAAACATTGATGTAACTGAACAATTAGGGTGGCACAGTGGCCTCCCTGTTTGAAGGTTGCCGGTTCGAGGCTTGCTGGTGAAGGGGTTTGAATGTTCAGGTGTCCCCCACAATCCCAAAAACATGTGTCAGGTTATTTGACGAATCCAAATTCAAATGTGAATGTGTTTTCTGCCCTGCCCAGGGTGTTCCCCTTGCCTCTCATGCAGACCTCCGTGTCTGTTTATTCCTCAAAAAGAGAATAAGTAGGCAATGTTAATCTTTTTTACTATCAGATGTGATAGAGATAGCTAATTAATTTAATCTTTCTCATTTAAAATGTGTGCAAAGGACAATTGTCAAGTAAATATGATATAAAACAAGAAGACAATATAAAGAAGTTTCAGAAGTGACTAGAACCACAATCACTCCGAGAAACAAATACACTTCAGCTCCTAGATGATATCTCCCAGTAGCTTCACGATACGTATTCAATCATGCAGCTTATGTGTAGAAAGTGTGCTGGTATACAGTTTGGACAATTCTGAGATTAGATATATGTAATATTGGTGGATGGCAACAAAAAAATCACTCTCAGCAGTACAGCAGCAGCGCCAGGCACCAGCACTTACATTTCCTTCACAAAATGCTCATTTAGTCTCTTTTTCACATTCTGGATACATAAATAAGAAAGATGATTCGCTGTGGCGACCCCTAAACCGTGAACAGCCGAAAGGAAAAGAAGATGGTTACATAAATAAGAATGCTTTACACACACCACTTTGTATTTTATTAAGCCAATCAGGCAAAAATATTTATACATGATGAGACCATTTTGATACTATTGAACAGTTTCAAAATGATAATTTACTGGAATTATATTTTTGGTTATGTAACAGGTGTGACTAATTAAATATTCTAATGCAATGAACTTTTTCTAACGCTAGCCTTAAATGACTCATATTATAACTTCACTGCCATAAATATTCTTCCAGTGCTGCTTAAGGATAAAGAAGGGCAGCTCAAAGATCGCCGCTGTCTTCATGCCTACACAGAGAAGAAAACAAGAGATAATGGAGATAAAAGATTTTTGAACTGTACCTAATTTGGAAATAGTGTCTCACATAGCGGATGACTTGTTCCCACATCTGAGCCTTTTGCCTTCGAGAAAATAAATGGTTGATTAGAGATATTTGTGCATGTCTTTGTTTTACATTCAAATAAAAATATTACAAAACATGTGCGTGTTTTACTCACTAAAAATGATTGCCATGCCCAAACAGAACAAAACAGCTGCAAAGATGAGTCCACCTCTTCTGATTATCTCATAATCTGCAATAAAACACAAAATTACCAAATGTCCTATGAACCAAACTCTAGGTGAAATGAGCACAAATGTAGGCGACTCTGGAGTGTGAACATTCTTACTGTAAGTGAAATCAGCATCTGCTGCACCAGGATTTTCTTAAGAGAGACATTGAAAGGGTGTTATACGGCAATTCTTTTCAAAACAACCAAATGATGTAAATTGAGCCAGTTAAAGTTCTGGAATCAACCAAAATCAATGATTATAATAAAACACAACAACCATCTTAGCAACATACCGGAGGAATAAGACTCTGAAAAGCAAGTCTTTGAACAATGAAGATGCAGGATTATGACTATAAAATGTATTAGAAAAAAAAAAAAAACTCACCCACTCCCATTTTTATCCCAAATGCCAAGACTAAGATTCCACAAGTGTGCTTTACTCTTCAGGGTACCGCAAGTGAGATGCGAGGTTGAGATTTTGCAGGAGCTCCTTTGAATCTGATTCACACATTGACTTGTAACAGAGCAATCAGCAAGCTTTTCTGGGAGGAGAGATTATTTGTGTGCGGGTGTGTGTGTGTGTGTGATTCACGACCTTCAAACTCCTAACTCTGACCTGCCTTATCCATTAAAGCACAAAACATGCACATAAACACACACCTTCGAGCCATTCCTTAATATCTAACCATCACAGTGGAGAAAGTGTCCTTGCAATCAGCTGACGAGGACACGGACACTCACTGGAAACAAGTCGAGAGACAGAGTTAATCTCTGAAGGCTGGATTGTCTGAAATAAATAATAAACAGCAAATATAATTTGCTTGTTACTTAGACATTTTTTTTTACAATTAGGCTAAAATTATTTTGGGACATGAGGCAATGTCCATTTGTCCGTTCTATTTCAGTGAGTAGTTAAAAATTTATTTTGTATAGTCCTAGAGACCACAAAAAAGTGTAGAATAAATGAATAACTAAACACTTTAGTCAGGTTGCTTTGAGAGTTCTCAGAAACAGTTCAGAGGAGGGGGGTGAATACAGTACAGAGATCTCCTTCATTCACAGGCAGGTGTTCTTTCAGCGTTTCCCAATTATATTCAACCAGAAGATAAAGAAATGTATAGAATAGAGTATTTTACAAAAGTAAAATTAATGATTATGTCCAAGCTTAAACGTCCTACAACTTTCCCCTTAAAAAAACAACTAAATAATGTGTCTTCAAGGAAAGAGAATATGCTTCAGGTTTGAGTCCATTTGGGCTGAAAATTCTCAAATCACAGCAAAAACAATCTTTAGCTCCCTTGCACCCTTCATTTCTAATTTTTCCTTTACTGTTATTAAGCACACCGTATTTAATTAAATTTTGCATATAAATGTAAATATATTCCATCCATCACGTTTAAGTCTGTGTTAAGCACCTTAATTTGTTATTTTGTTACTTCTTGTTGCACTGGAGTACTCCCCTGTACCATACAAATCTTTGTAATAAAGCTCTGAACAATAGAATTTGGACAAATGAAATCTCAACAAACATTCCCCCTGATATTAATAAAATATTCAGCCACTTCTGAAGAAAGTATTATCTGCTGTAATTAGTAAAGTCGCAATGAGATGGTAAGGAATGACAGCATAAAAATGTTGCATGTTAAATATTTAATGGCATATGTACATTTTCGACAGGAGAAACTATATATGAAGGCCTAGTAGGCTACAGTAGGCACCTGATGCTAAATTTACATTAAAACCTTTAAGATATTACAACATATTCTTAGTCTATATGGATCCAGCTCACGTTTTCCAGTGGAGTTCATTCCAAGACTTTGTGTTTTGAAAGCAGCACCCCTAAAAACCCAATATATTTGTTGTCAGTTAGTTTGTTGACATCAAAGTGCCAACTGTCTTCACATTTTGCACATAAAATATTTGGCTTAAGACAGTAACATATGCTTCATAATTTTATTTAAGTGTAACTTTGTCTCAAAATGCAGAAAAAGTGAAGTGAAAGGGACTACAGGGGTTTGTGTTCTGCATTTAACCCATCTAACTGCACACAGCAGTGAACAATCACAGTCATAACAACCATAAGTGCAGCGTTCAGGGAGCAGTCAGGCATACTGGCACCTTGCTCAAGGGCACCACAGCTGAGGTTGTCATTGGAGGTTTGGTGGCAAGTTAGTTGTGGAGTTTGTCGCCCTATAACCAGTGAGTTGGTTGTTTGATCCCAGCCAGATCCATTCTGACGTTGTGGACAATACTTTGAATGAGTATGTAGAGTTTAGCTTTAGAGAATTAACCTAAAGCTTATTTTTGGTTTGGCAGACGAAACTGGAGTACACAGAGGACTAATCCTCAAAATGGTAGGCTTCTATCTAGCTTTAAGCACTGTGCCACATGCTTACATTCAATGTATTCAGTTCTGTAAAAACATTACATTTATGCATTTGGTAGACACTTTTATCCAAAGAGACTTACATTTGAATGAATGAACATATTTTTTTGTCAGTTTTTCTTGCTTTTCCTGAGATTTAAACCCATAACCTTTGCATTGTTAGCGCAATGCTCTACCAACTGAGCCACAGGAAAGCTGGAGTAAAGATATTAAAAACATAATAAAATCTGTGATCTGTAGATGTACAAATTGAAAGTGTCCACAACTGAAGAAGGTTATGGTCGTGATTGCTGTGGGAAACAAAAAGACATCGGTGACTATCTCTGTTAGAAGGCATTGTGCAGAGAATACACAATATGAGCTAACCTGCATCTTGCCATAGATCCACATTAGAAGCTGCCCAACATTACTGTAGACCCCTGGCCGGTTCTGCTTCCCACAGCCATCCCCCCAACTTGTTATACCTGTGAGATACCATTGGTTACCAGCTTTACACACCAAAGGACCCCCGCTGTCTCCCTACAGAAAAATAGTAAGAAACAAATTGAAGGAAGAGCAAAAAAAAAAAAATCTGACAAGACTGCAATATTCCACTGCACCAAAAGATGGCAGCCTTTTTTTGCATTCTATTAAGTTTGAGCACCTGACATGAGTCTTTCCCTCCTCCAAGATCTCCTGCACACAGCATGTTCTTAGTGATCTGATTGTTGTACACAGAAGGCCGGTTACACACAGTGGAGTCTATCAGGTTTATTGGTACCTCCATCAGAGAATCTGAAATACTGTCTGAAATGCAGAAGTAGGGGAGAGATACTATTAAAAACATTAATCAAAATAAACTGAACAAAAACAAAATCCATACCAGCCCCTTGTGTAGTAACTCCAAACCCAGTGGTCCAACACCGTTGGCCTGGGGTAAACGTCTGGCCTATCACAGGTAGGCAGATGGGCTGGATAGTACCTTTAACATGGAGAACAATCTTAAAAAGTGACCCTTAAGATGCAATCTTTATAAAAGTTTGCATACCGAATATTAATCTGAGTGTTCATCAATAAACTGATCATAATGTTAATTTTATTATGGCTGAGAGCTATCAAATTGCTTCAAAAAGTGCAAGTCAGTGGATAGCAGCGGTTTTGGTCTAAATGAAAAAACAAACTCTATTTGCAGTATGTAAATGGAATCTATAATCATGAGCTCAGATGTGTGTGTTTTATATAAAACACCAAGCAACTATCAGACCAATAATCTAATCAACAGTCTATTCCCTATCAGAAACCACAAGCAATCACCTTAGTCTGCTATAAAGTTGCTCAAAAGTAGCCCAAACACACAACACCTTTGAAATAATACCATTTTATTATAAATTAAAGCTCCAAGCAGCAATTAAAGGGCTCACCTTTGATGGTCCTTATTTAGATAACGGTCCTTATTTAGATGTTTTTAAGAGATAATTGCTACAATAACTGGACAATGCCGACAAATAAAAAAATGTCATGACCCTAAGTATGTTCCAGTATTGTTTTGGGCTTCACATTTGTCAAAATTGGTTAAAAAAAGAAGTACCGTATCAATGTAAAAATGTTTTATTTCTTGTGGCGCTATAAGCAAAATATTATGCTTAACATAGTAAAAAAAAGCTTCGCAGTTTATCATCTCATCATCTCACATGCCTTAAGATAAAACTGGTGGAGTTTGATGAAACTGGTGGAGCAAAAGTGGCCATTTTTAGAGTTTTTTTGTGGAATTCCTGTTGATTTTGTTTTGGTACCCTTTATATTTGTGCCAAATTCCATTTGTGTATGACAAACTGAGAGGGCAACATAAGCTGAAACTTATTAGGTGGCGCTATGGAGACACCAAACTCACTTTTCAAATAATGTATTTATTTTATTTTTATCAATTTGCTATTTTTTTTTCTTCTCTTCTAAATTATTATTATTATTATTTTTTTTCCTCTCTTCTTCTTTTCCTCTTCCTTTCTTTCATTTTCACTCGTGTACCTTCACCCTTCCCCAATCCACTCCCCCTTTCAGTTCAACACCGTCCTGTCCTGACACAACTATTATAAACTGACTCGCGGGAACCACAACTAATAAATATTTGATAAATACATTCAATTTTCCAATCCAGAGGAGAAAACAAGCAAGGCATGTACTATCCCATGTGATGGCTTTTGAGCAGGACAGGACAAGGTAAAAAAAAAAACTATGTATAGGAGTAAATTTTCATGGGTTAGAAACTTGGTGACTTTTCGCTCACATTTAGGCCCTCAAATACACAGAAAGCTGCAAGACTAAATTTCTCTGAGCAATTACAAAAGGGGGAAACACTTGACCAATAAACTAAACCTAGTAGCTAGTGAACAAAGACAGGAACACAACAAATGAAGCATAAATCTACAATACAACGGACTCACTTCAGAGCATTATCAACACATGAACTTACAGCAGACCAAGGTGTGATAAGACAGCTACAGTTGGTGCAGACTAATACTCTGGACAGAGATGATGACGCTTGATAGTTAATGAGAGGGCAGACAGGCAGACAGGAGAGCACATGGCAAATAAGAGACCAGTAGCCGTGTGCTCACTCAACAGACAAGATACAATAGAAAGCATGGGGGTGAAGTGAACCCAGAACCAAAACTGAGACCCAACTCTCATGTTGAACAAGAAACTGGAAAGCCCTGGTCTCAGATCTCCACAACATTACAAGGATAAACCTGACAACACGTCTTAGAAAAAAAGACACCAGAAGATACAAAACCAGAATAGACATGGAGAATAAATATGACGAAGAGGGGTACAACCCTGACAATTTATAGCATTATTAACACCTATAACTCTTTTGCTGGACAGTAAATGTGTGTGGTCAGACTCACTAGCAGGTGTGCTGAGTTTGAGCAGGGCAATGTCATTGTCTTTGGTAGTTTCATCATAATGGTCATTCACAATGATTTGCTTTACATAATACGGGCTGGGGAGGTTGAGCTGGGAGACAAAACCAATATATACTCTCCAGTTACTAGGCAATAGAGAGCTGGGTGTGTCCCTAAGAAAAGAGGAGAAAAAAATGCTAATTCAATCATGTGTTGCATATTCAGGATTCTTTGACAAGATATGAAAAATAGAAAGGCTTTTTTAAAGAATACTGACTTGGGAAAACAGTGAGCAGCTGTGATGATAAAGTCTGGAGCAACCAGAGTCCCTCCGCATGTGTGATATCCTTGAAAATGCAGACTGGTCTGCCACGGCCACTGACCGTCAGCTGCCACACTCCCGCCGATGATCCTGGATGAGACGGGTGGTGTGCCACAGTCTGAGGTTTGAACACAGACACGAGAGCCGTATTATTCTGTGGCAAGAACATGTGGAAATAACAGTCTATAGGTTACTCACTGCTGCAATTCAGGGACACACTCTGCTGACCAGGACAAGATGTACTGCAAGTCAAACAAACCATGTTATATTCAAAATCAGACATTCAGGTACATCTCTTGACTTGACAATATTAGATTCTTCAAAAAAAGTTTTTTTTTCCTAGAAATGTAGAATTTTACTTCTTACTACTTTACTACTGATACATCAAAACAAAAATGTTAGCTCCTGACCCTAGAAGAAATCTGAAATAGTTGTATTCGATCATTTGTTTTATCTAGATAAAATATAAAATGACCCTCAAAGTAGTACATACAGTGATTGTTATTATGGCACTTGATTAAGTGAAGCAGAACTGTTTTAAGTAGTTTTACAATTATTTTTAAAAGTTTTAAAAGGGCAGTCAGGAATATTGTCATCATATTGTTATTGGTCTTTTGCTTTGGACAAAAAATTCTAAATTCTTCTCCTCCTTTAACCAAATTTTGCCGTGACAACCAAACAGGTCTGACTTGGGTTGCTATATCTTTTCAGACTGGTGCCACTAAAGGAAGTCTGGTACATAGCAGAGAATGCTGTGATTTTTCATTGATTGAACACAGGGCCAAACTTTATAAAGCTGTTACTCAAACTGAGAACCTCATAGAAACTTGTGGAGCTTGTTCTTGTTAATGCAAGAACATTCCAAACACCGTACACTGTGCTCTTTCTTAGCTCTGGTAAATGACAGAGGGCTTTGTTTTTTTTCCTTATCGTGACAGGCAACGTTACATTATGTCATTGACTCCTCCATAGCAACCAGACGGTTTATACTAGCAACCAATTTGAACTATATCTCAGATTCTGTAAATCATAAAGACATGGGGGTTGATTTGTATCACTCATGGTGACATAATGTACATGAAATCCCTCCATAGCAAGCAGATTGATTACCATAGAAGCCAGTTTTGCGTCTACATATCTCAGCTTATGAAACGCATAGAGAGATGGGGGTTGTTTTATATTACTTATAGTAACATTGAGAACAGTTTTTCAAAATACTTTTACAAGTTTGCTGTACAATTTCCTTTACCTCATATTTATGCTCCCCTGGATGGTGTTGGTAAACGGACTACTAACAGTTTGAAAGGAGGATGAGGAGGTGGTCAAGCCCCCATCTGCATAACTTCTATGAAGCACAAAGCAAACAAACCTTATAAACACTTATTCCCTTTGTATTGACTTCGAGTTTAATCATCTGGCAAACCTTTATTTGAAATGGGAACAATGTGGGTTTGTAGCACTTACTGCCTGAAGCCGAGTTGTTGGCAGGTTTGGTCTGCCATGTTTTTATTCCAGCCTTGTGTGCAGACTGGAAGGAAACTCCCAGACTTCGATGTCATCACCTGCAGCTCATTTGCGGCACCAAAGCGCACTATAGGTGTTCACAAGAAAATCAGTCCTCAATTTCCTCCACGAATAAATCTGTTCATTTTTGACATTGTATGTGGTTGAGACTGACCACAGCCGGCTTCATCGCTGCCCTGAGAACAGTCTTTCCTGCCATCACATATCACAGACGAAGCTGGGCATGTGTCTGTCTCTGGCTGTTTTTCAGGAGTCCACAGTGGCGACCGGTAACGCACTGTCACCAGAGAAAGATGAGTTAAAGGACAACCCATGGAAGTACTTTGTTGCCAGTTTAGACACTGAACAGTTACCCATTTCTTTTTATTTATGTATGTCACCAATTTACACCTTGTGCTTTCTGGAAATGTTCTGCACTACCTATGGGGACTGTGCATTTTATATTTATGATTTATGTTAAAACAATGTTTGAAATCAGCTAAAATTTGCAACCCAAAAATGAAATCATAGTAAAGTTAAAAAGCAAATCCAAATCAATGGTAATTCCATGTAATCTTTAACGTTTGGTATTAATTTATCCCATGTAGCTTATATAGTTATATTTTATACAATTTCATCTGATAACCCCAATGTAAAAGAAGTCAAGTAGAGGCACTTGGCTGTTCCTCACCCAGTTTAAGCTTACTACACAGCTGTTTCAGTTCATGACTGTGTTTCATCCTATATGTGACATTGATGATCATTAGTTTATGTGTGATACATACAACTGACTGTAATCCTATACATCTCCAGAATATGTGAAAGTGTTGATGCTGATTCTAAGATAAATTTGATTTAGATTTTAAAAAATGCTATTATTATTTACTTATTAACGCCATCTATGTTTAGAGCGTTTCTCACATGCAGTACTGTATGTACACGCAGACGTTTGTGTACTATATACTCACATCCCAGCCAGACAGCAATACCAACCATCACAAGAATAAACACAATGGCGCTAGACCCTCCATAGCAGCGCCTCCTGCTCCTCAGAGACCCAGCTGCACTTCTCTGTGGTGCCACTGGAACTAAAGAACACCATTGATGATTTTGCTCTCATAAATTACAGAAGCTGGTGTGTTTGGTTAAGAATTACTTGTTTGAACTAAACAGGGAGCAGGAGTCTGAAGAATGTTCTGAGGTACGTAGGTCGGCGGAGTTTGAGCAGGAGGAGGAAGATACGGATATAAAGGTGGAGGAGGGATGTTATTCATCACAGAATCATATGAGGGAGGAGCATCTGGCTGCTGTCGATAAACAAAAGCATAATATTTTATAGATGCACATGCAAAAACGATGTTTGTGGCAAACACAATACGTGAACAGAGGCAACTATTTTACGCTCTCTGAAGGAAGATCATTTTGGGCCCTATGCTTCTGCATAACTGTGTAGGGTTCAGTGGGCAGAGGCAGACATGGAAGTGCACAGATGCTCATAAGCGGAAGTTTAAATACAGTTTATTAAACGTCTTTCGGGAGGAGTCTATCTGGAGACACACCTACTTTAATAATTCCATCAAGCCTCCATATAAGCTGGTCCTTCCTCTTTTCCCCTGACTCAGTCCGAATCAGCTTCATCGCTCCCATCTACCTCCCCTTCACCTCTCATGGGGGTTTACTCGGACACATCCGAGCAAGACAGCAAGTCTGCGCATTCGTACCTGCCTCAAACGCTTATGAACTTAAAGCAGGTCCAGATATTCAAACTCCTGAAAGCTTCTAAAATCTTTTTAAAAAGTTCAATGTGGGGTTTGTTTTACTCCATAAACCTGGGCACTTTTAACCCTGATGCCAATGGGATCACTGCAGTACCAAGACTCAAGGTGAAGGGAATCTTTGAGGTTGCATGTAACTCTATGGTACATTATTTTCTAACCTCTCTGTATTAGTTTACGTTGTACTTATTTGGTCTCTATGTTTGTTAAATATTTGTATGCGACTGTTTATATTTCTATCCCAAACTATTACATCGTCATATTTACCCTAAACATTAGGAGTCACTTTTTGTTTAGCATATATCATGTGAAAATGTAGAAGAGGCATTGACTATTGTTGCATGGGTTGTAATTTGTTATAATAATAATAATAATAATAATAATAATGTTTTATGTAAGAACGCTTTACAATTATCAGAGACAGAAAAAACAAACTACTGCATCATACACATGAAAAGGCATTAAATGTTTGGATAACAATACAAGGGCGTACAAAACTTTCAGAACAAACTATGCAATATTTCATAGAACTTTATCACAAAATACAATTGGAATATACATTAAATGTATGTACAAGATCAACATTTATTGACCATTATCTCGCAATAGTTTATCTGGAGACTGAAAAGTGTTTACATTCATTCTGTTGATTGTTTTCAGCATTTTATTCAGATAATTTGGAATTGAGCTCAAACGAAGATAATTCAACTAGGGTACAAATAAATGCACTGATAAAATAAATAAATGTTACTGGTAAAATTGAAAAAGGGGTAATTCACCATAAAGGGATGTCTTGAAGCTAATAGGCACATGTTAATTTTTTGGGGCTTTATTTTGAATGGACAGGACCGTATTGGGGGAGGAAGAGAAGTGGGTAGAGAGAGGTGGAAGGATGGGAAAAGCGATTTGATGGATTAGGGATTTGAACCCTCGGCACCTTTCGCAATTGTGCATACGTGTCCAAGACACTGTCCATTAAACCACCGGGCCGGTCACAAATGGACATAATATCTTTATCTCTCACCAGGACAGAGTAAATGGGTATTGCTTGGGGTGGGCCATGCCTTGAGGGAAGTGGCATGAGGTCATTTTCTTTGTTGAGGGGACATACTTCTTTAACATACTAAACATATTCACGGAAGTAGCTGTCAAGATAATGACGTGTGTGTGCGTGCGTGTGTGTATTAGTGATTTCTTTTATAGTCGAGTTGTGTAACTTTATTATTTTGGCAGCCAATCAAACACCCCCCCCCCCCCCTAATCAACCATAAGCCACACCATACCCCCGACAAACCCATTACACCGCCCTTGACCAACCCATAGATGTTCCATAATATGCACCTCCCTAAAATTGTAACAACGTGTAGTGGCGGCATGGACTGTAAGGTCTGTGATTGGTCAGTTTGGTTACAGAGCACAACATATACATGGTGCAGAATTATACCAATATGTACTTCAGATGTACATATATATCAATAACAGGATATCAAAACACTCGCAAACAAAGTCCCAAAAGAGAAAAAACACTTCCTAGCATTTAGTGTCAACTTCCCCAGACCTCCATGACACAATATAGAAGGGCCTTTACTGACACTGTCAACATGCATGTGCTCTCTCTCTCTCTCTCTCTCTCTCTCTCTCTCACTGTCTCTGCAAGATCATGTTGGATAAGGAAATTCCAAGAAATATAAATTGTTTTTATATTTCCTTCTAATACGGATAGCTGAATGTTAGTGGGCTATGAGGGCCCACTAACTAGATAAGGTCTGATAAAGTACAATTAATCTAACACAGGGTTTAAATAATATTTAGTACCATATCACTTCATAAAAAACAAATTTGTACTTGATTTGAGAATACATTCGTATTTTGATCAAATTTGAGAATACATTCGTATTTAGATTTTTGAATGGGTTGTTTTCTAAGTATTTGAGTTTAGGGGTTATTTTATTCTCAGTTTTTCTGTGTATTCTTAAAACTCTGTTCAGCCCTGAATAATAGAAAAGATTATGGTGTGGCACAATATAAAGCACATTTCACCTGTTTATATCTTTTACAAGAAACCATTTTTCAATTAGGGTTTCAAACAATCAAATCTTATTTAATTGCTACCGGCTCTGCATAAAGACTATCTGTGATTTTCAGAAACTGCCCTTTCTTCTAGAGGCATGTCGTAGATCTTCTTCTCACTATTCGCCCATCACGTGGATGCCATTTTAAGATTGAAAGAGAAGTTCCGGTGGGAAGAAACCGAGAAATAGTATGAAGAAATAGTCTTACAGTTGGGTAAGTTCCTACATTGTCACTGTAGCAATAAGTTGTAGTTAGTCTTTACCTGAGCAATTAAGTAATATATTTATTATTCCTTTCACAGTAAAATCCTAAGAGTTAAATTAACTCTACTCAGAGTGTATTTGGTCCCACTCTATATAGAGTTAAACCAACTCTGAGTTATTTAAATAAGTCTGTTTGAACTAAACAGTCTCTTTTGTCTATTTTTACTCTTTCTGGAGTGGACTTGGTCCCTCTCTGAATAGTTAATATTTAGTTTGCATTTTCCATGCAGATTTGGAAAAACATGAAGAAAATAGATTATTAAATTATTCTTTCTCAGAGTCGGTTTAACTCTATATAGAGTGGGACCAAATACACTCCGAGTAGAGTTAATTTAACTCTTAGGATTTTACTGTGTACTGGTAGTGTAGTCTTCAATAAAACAGCCAGTGAGATCCAACCTTTATTTTCAACCCAAATTTCAACATAAATGATTAAATATCTTGGATGTACTTCCAGTTTATCAATGTCATGACTGTTTACCTCTACTGGAGTCTCTCTTTCATTGTTCCACTTTCTACTTTATATAGAAAGTTAGAAATTAAGTTCTATTAACAACTAACAAAATAACATGTCAGTCTGTAACTAACGGATATAAGCCATCTAATACCGTATCATAACATATAGTAAAATACAGATTTAAACTGAAGGATAAACATTACTATCACATCAATGCCTAATCATCATTCAACTTTCACAGTGATATGTTGACAATATAATTTAACAAGGATTGTTTAAACAAATAGATTGATATACCTGCTTCTGATCCATATTTGAGTATCCTTAAGTCGAGATCAATTGGATTGTACCTGTGGCTCAGCTGTAAAGAGTGTTAAGTCTGCTTTATGGACCTGCATCACGTTATGAGTGAGGACCAGCCTATCCAGTATTGACTTAGCTCTTCTCTCCCTCTTTCACCTGTTGAACTGGTTTTACTGCAAGCCTAAACAGCTTTTAAAAATCACCATGGACACCAATGAACATACTGCAAATCAGCTGCTCCCTTCTCATATAATGCTACAAAACAAAAAAAAAAACATTCAAAAATGCCTCCGCATTCACAGCTAATGTTCACTGGAATCACACAAAGAAATGGGTGGGAATTAATTTTTTTATTATGATAAGGACATGTTCAGTTTACATTTTGGTATTTGGGATCATATTCCACACACACCACACATTTTTTTAAGTTTTCAAAATGTTCTGTTTGGTTAAAGTGTCAATAATCACTGAATATTTCAAACAAAAATAACTGACTAGATATAGCTCCCACATTTAAATGATATGTTCATTTCTAACACTCATCGGTGATAGGTAAAACATTGAGTGCTAAAAGCAAACGTAAGTAGCAGGAAGTTTAAACATAAGTTACAGGAAGTGACTGAAACTGCAAATCATTTGAGACTGGTGTTAAAAGTGAGTAGATTTCCATTGACACACATTTTTGCTCATTTTGACCTTCATGACAACTTTGCAAGCGTGAACTACATTTGTTATTTTTCATGACCATCTAAAATGGTCAACCCCTCATATTTGTTTCCCCCTTTTTCCTGCGTCTGTGTGTCTTTTGCCCAATAATGATTTATCAAGGAATGTCAGCTGTATTTATATGGGTTTACCCCTGCCTTTCGCCCGAAGTAACCAGAGACCCCCATGACACAAACAAAAGTATTTTATAATTGTTTATATATTTCTACTCACTCAGTTTGAAACCATTAGGCCAATTAGATGAAATTGTACATTTTCCTATGGCACACTAAACAATGTCTTGCGCCACTATTGTAGCGACCAAAGTGAAGTTAAGTTTTCGGTCTAATTTTATTAATATTATCGAAATGGGCAATTTAGAATAATCCATTAACTCAGGCCATGTATTTTATAAAGTGTGAAGAGGAAAACCTCACACTCACATGGCGAGAAACTCCACTAAGAGAGTTTCACGCTGTGTGATTGCCAAGCAGCGATGGACATCCATGCTGTGCTGGCTTTCCCCAATCTGAACCTCCAAGCCCTTTATTAGAAACCTATGAGTAACTCCACAGACACTTCATCCATTGATTACAAGGGGATTCATAAATAAATCATGTTCATTGCAAAACGTAAGAAAAAGTTTTTTAATAAATGACCAATTTTTTACATCACTTTCTGCTGGGATTCTCTGATGGTCTTGTAACCTGATCCTTGGGAGAGATCTCAAGTTTTGCTTTCTGCTTTACTCGGTACCACCACTTCTAAAAATAACTGTTTACAGTAGTTTACAAGGCACAGGGAGTTTTATGTAGATAGTCAATATATGACTCCCTGAGCTCTCTCCGCATGATTCACAGAGAGAGGTGGAAGTCTTTTTGCTGACACACTTACATTCTCTGCATTTTATGTCACACCACTTCTTCTTGTCCACTTAAAGCACTGCATAAGCCATATCTTCCGGACAGCACTGTACAGCCATATATTAGTTTGTTCAAAGCATTAATAAATGCACTGATGAACATTCTCTAATCCATCCCGAAATGAAGCAGACATACCTTTGATGTTCGTTTTGTATTAAGGGACAAGAATAAACTGATTTTATTCTTGACAAAGAAAGTCAACATGAAAATTAAGGGTCAATAATTCAGAATACAATGAGTCTACATTACAGGAGTGAACTGACTCAGCTTTACTGAACAGAGAGAAAAGAGAATTTCCCTCCAAGTCCTATAGTAACGTACATCCAATTGAGACTTGTTGAAAGAAGTAATCCATAGTTAAAAGAAAATGGTATATAAACCTGTTTCTTCCAAACTCAATGATATAAATCTGATTTTATTGTTTCGTCACACTGGGATTAGACTGTATGTAAAGTATCTGTAAAATGAAAATGCACTTCTGGGATTAGACGGTATGTAAAGTATCTGTAAAATGAAAATGCACTTCTGATAGTCCTGTCATGAAATGAGAATGACAATTTGACAACGACAACATTTATGGCAATACAGATTTGAAAAACACATTTTAAATAAAAAAAACATTCTACCTTCAAAAACATCATTGCTCACATTGTACTTATATGTGACCCGACCCAGCACTTGTTTTCTCAGTCCACGTTTTAATGTTCATATTTTAAATCAATATTTTATAAGCTAGCCAATAATTTTTTTTATTAAAGTTGCTGTGATATTTTCATAATTTAAACATAATCAAAGTTTACTTTATATCCACCTGCAATGTTTATGCTCTAGTTTGCTGTCTATAAAGAACTGGTTGATTTGGAGGCTGTGAATTCAGCTGGCAGCTCCCCTTGATTAGTTAATGAGGAGCAGCTGTGTAAAGGTGACGACTAACCAGCTCTTTAACAGCAGTTAGTTGTGTAGCAGTCAGTTTGTGTTGGAGTGCTTTGTTGTGGGTAGAAAGAATACATTGACTCTCAATCTTTTCTTTTGGAAGATTCTCATGACTTTAAAGATGAGAAGAAGTCGAGAACTGAGCACATTGAGAACAGATGAGAGCCGAGCTCGCTGGAAACTTGCTATCATCACCGTCTGCTGTGTGCTGGTCATACTAGCTAGCTTGATTGTGGGCTTTTACTTTAGTAAGTAAAAGAGTAATATACTTTAATGAATTTTCAAACTCTAAACATAAACATCTGTGTATTTTCTTTATTACAGTTGCGAAAGTGGTGAATAGCAAGTTTTTCTTTTGCTCCGGGTCACTGAGGTTCATTCCAATAGAGAAGGCTTGTGATGGCAAAGCTGATTGTCCGGATGGTGAGGACGAGGACATGTGTGTGTCCAAAATGAAGCTCAATGGCACTTTTCCAGGTGACCTGTGTTGTACTTCCAATGGCTTTGATGGGCTGTTCTCAAACCCAACTGTGATGTTGGTAGTGCAATATCTGACTAACCTCTACATTAAATTGCTCTATGCAGTGCGTCTGATGGGGGACAGACTGGTCCTACAGGTGTTCATGAACGGGGGTGGATGGAGAACTGTGTGTGCTGATAAATGGAGGACAAAACATACACGATTAACCTGTCAACAATTGGGCTACACCGTGTAAGCTGAACACACACTGCATGTACTTTTGGTGAATGTACTGCATTTTGCATTTCAACCCGTTCTATGCTGAAATGTGGGAGCACATGGTCTTAATCCGGCATTATTTCACTGCTTTTCAGGAGTCCACGAAGCACTCGAATCTTGGTGAAGAGTTTGTTTTTTAATCCTCAAAACGCCTTTGCTGTGGTTACCAATGACTCGTCAGACTCTGAAATTCTAAGTTTTCTCTCATTAACGTGAGCATTTACGCACAGAACCATAGAATCCTTTTTTTTTTATTATTATTGTTTAAACTGTTTATTGATCATTTCTCTAACAGAACTCAATGCTTGACTGGCGCTGTGGTGTCCGTGTCCTGCTCGGGTAAGCTCTCCTGTAGCTGCTTGATACTGAAAAGGAGCTCATTGAAAATCTGAAAAGCATAAATACACATTGCCAAAAGTATTCACCCTCCTTTCAAGTAAAAAAAAAAAAATCTGATGTTCTGATCACTTTCATGGGCACTTTTGGACATGGGGATTGCATTTGTAAAAGAAAAGGCTACTCTTGGTAGCTCAGTGAATTCCAGTGTGGTACTGTGAAAGAATGCCATCTGTACAACAAGTCCAGTCATGACAATTCTGCATTTCCCATCAGTGGTATTGGAAGAAAATGGAATTAATTGGAAAGATCAACTCTGCGATAAAGTGATGGGACATGAAACAGAGCAGGGTTTTTGGAGAATATTTGCATATGTGCCAGTATCCAGTCAAATGCAACTCTTCTACAAACTCAATTAGCTTAAACGTTGTGTAGAGGTCTTCATGGGTTTCCATGCTCCAGCTTCTGTACCAAAATAATCTGTGAGGAACATGCAACAATTGGCCCATGGAGCAGTAGTGACATGGTTTCTAGAGATACAAGTCTGAATGAGTCTAGGTTTGGTGGTCGTCAGAGAATGATCCTTGTGTGACTGCATTGTGCTGACTGCGAGGCTTGGAAAGGGGAGATTATTTTAATAGCATAGCTTTGGGATGAGTTGGATCGAAGACTCTGAACCCATCCTAAATGTCTGATCTCACTAATATGCTTTTGAATAGATGGTGAAAACAATCTTCCATTATATCTGGCAAAAAAACGTGCGTGAAGCCCGACGCATGAAAACTTTTACTAATGTAATATAGATATCAAATTAGTGCAAGACTATATGAAGCTTTAGAATTGATTCCAAATGCCAAGGTTGTTACATTAAACTAGCTCGGCAGTGCTACTGGAAGTTTGGTTTCAAAGAAAAATGCAATTTCATGTTTTTTTTTTTTTTGTTTTTTTCAGGCTTGCATTATTCATGTATAGAGTTGATCAGATTTCCTGCCAGTTAATTATTTTCATTGAAGTACATTTGAATTACCGAATCTTTGATCAAATAATTCTTGTTAGCAGGCTCTATTTAACATGCTTTTATTTCACTAGTTTCTGACCCATATTTATTTGCTGCTGTCAAAATATGTATGGCTTTGAAGACTGTGGCGAGGTGATGGGGGAAGACCGTATAGTTGGTGGTGAGGACACCGCTATCGAACACTGGCCGTGGCAGGTTAGTCTTCAGTGGAACCACAAGCACCAATGTGGAGGAGCTTTGGTTTCCGCTAGCTGGATCATCTCGGCTGCCCACTGCTTCACAGGGTGAGTGAGGGTCTTTAACACACCACCTATTAAACGGACGATCAAGTCTGTTCCATCTGTGGATGTTCTGTTTTTCTCTCTTGCATGCTGGTAGCATCAACAGGAATCAAGAGCTAAGTACCTGGACTGTTGTGTTGGGTCAAACCCAGGTCATTAATGCCAAGGGTGTCTCTGTGGAAATGATTGTTGTCCATAAAGACTACAACCGTCTGACTAATGACTTTGACATTGCCATGCTGAAGCTCAGCTTGCCCATAAAAACTGGAGGTAATTTTTTTTTCTCCCTTCTCCTCCCAATCTTTGTCACTTCAAGATGACGGCATGTAAGAGTGGGGAGGTTGGAGGGGACCTGTATTAATACATAAAATAATAAGAGGCATCTGCCCCTTATGCTCATTCATCCTTTAGATTCAATCTTGCCAGTCTGTTTGCCCCCACATCAGCAGGCTGTGAAAGACATGCTTGTGGTCACTGGATGGGGTTTGGTGAAGGAGAATGGTAAGAAAAGGTTTGCAGTCTCTTGATGAATTAACTTGACCATAGCTAGACTTTGAACCATATAAACCCAATTAAAACTGTTCATTTCCTTCAATTATTATACATCTGCCATTTCCTCGATCTTGTTTTTGGCAGGAGAGCCGGCTACCGTGCTGAAGAAAGCTTCAGTGCCACTGATCAACAGAACAGATTGTGCTAAGCCCACTGTGTATGGGCCTTCTTTAACTCCCAGAATGCTTTGTGCTGGATTCCTTGATGGAAAAGTTGACGCATGTCAGGTATCAATTGTACAATCAAAAACCATTCTAAAAGATATCCACTCATCAGCCACATTAATTGGGAACACATTGAAACCGTGAACCTTTGAAATTTGGGATCGCTCTACTGATTATCCGGGGCTGGGCTTTGTCATCTACCAAAATATTATGGAGAATCCAAAGGGACTCCCAGACCTGATTTTGTGGCCTCCTCCTTAAGATGAATAGCTGTAATCTCTATAGTAAGGTGTGGGGTAGATGTGTGAAGCTGCGGTTCTCCGCAGAGCTGCTCTCTGCCCCCTACAGTTCATGATCTTCAGTGAGTGTGGGAATGTGGATTGAACTTCTTAAAACCTGTTTGCATTGATCCACAAGTCAATCGCACCCTCCATTCATAACTTAACCCACATGGAGATGCTATGACATCATTCCAGCCACCTTTGTTGACCCAATTGAAGTGTGTCTGTGTGCTTCTACAGGGGTTAATATTTTTAACATTCTCTTTCCTTAAGGGGGACAGTGGGGGTCCACTTGTCTACCTCTCGTCTCGCTGGCAGCTAATGGGCATTGTGAGCTGGGGGGTGGGCTGTGCAAGGGAGCGAAAACCTGGGGTTTACACTGACGTGAGTCAACTACTGGACTGGATCTACACTGTGATGGAGGTAAGGTTCACATCACATTAACAAAGTTGGTAAATGCTAAACCAATGCTAACTCCACATTGGCTATTCCTTTATAGAAGAATCCATGAAGAAATGCGACTGTAACATCACACACTTCTATGGTGTCTTCCCAGGAATCAAAACATTTGTAAAATGCTGTACATTTTCTTAATGAATGATTGTGCTTTTTAACCCTGTTTTTACTGGAATAACTAATGTCCAGTTATCATTATGTATGACTAATGCTAAAACTATTTAAGTACTTAATGTTTTTATGTCTATTGAAGCCATGCAGAAAACAATAAAATAAAGTTTTTACCTGAGTCAGTCTGAAACATTGATTAATGTTCAAACATTTTATTACATTTTCATGTGGAAATGTTTGCGGCTGTTGCATCATGAGATGAATAAGGAAATTTCGGGATCTACATACACTCTCACTGGCAAGCTTTAGTACAGAATAATCTAGAGGGACCATGGCCTTTGGATCCTTTTTTTTTTTTTTTTTTAAATTAGAGTTTAACTTAATTCAACTACTTCAAATATGCTGTAAAAACGCTTGAGCACTCCAGCACTTGAGTTCTCTTTTGTGCGGTTAGCCTTTTCTCGGGATTGGCCAAATTTGATTTCACAAAGAAAAAGAAAAAAAGTTGTGACTCTGCACTTTATTAGTAACCAAAAACACCTAGCCATTTCAAACCCTCATACTGTATACCACCAGAACTCCTACTCTGTTTTTTGAAGACTCACAACCTTGTGGATGTGAACCTTTGTTGGTCAGAGACTGTTCTCATGTGGTAATTCCGATTAGCCTTACTCCACCTACTGGCAGTCTGCTGTTGGTGCAAAGGGTTTTAGGCAGGTCTAATTTAAATAGGGAGATTGACATGACCATTAATGGCACCGTTTGCATTGGTGAAACCACCATTTTCAGTGGTCCTGCATTAGGAATAATACATTCTCAAAGGGGTACAGCTTTGCTGCATCCTTCAATCACATGTGTGTTTAGTTCTCAAACAAGGCTGAAGGATCCTTAGCTGCATCGGGTGTTCCATAAAAGTTGAAATTAAAATATGAAGTGCTCTGACTGTTCAGGAACTGGGAAGCAGATAGTTGCTATAACATTTGTAACAATTGCTTTTGGTAATGTTTTAAACACTGAAAAAGCCACATCATAAACTTTTCCCATAAATTAAATGTACACTTTTTTTTTGAGTTTGTGTGTTCTACAGAAGAAAACCACCCCATTTAAAAAGTTGCTCTGAGTCCCTTTAGAGTAAAAGAACTAATAATTTGCACTGATCTTAATCTCTATCCTACCAGCAAATATTTTATCTCTATCCAAATAAAACATTAAGAGCTTAAAAATTTGATATGAGCCTTCATTTATTTTCCTGCCTGCTTATTCCCCTTTCTGCTGGTGCCTATCTCCAGCTCACATTAGGCAAGAGGTGAGGGAACACCCTGGACAGGTTGGCATGGTAGTCCATCGCAGTCAATATGAACCTCTTTACAAACAATTCAAATCCACAAACTTTCTTAAAATTTCTATTGAGGATGTGGTCAAAAAGAATATGGATGAGTTCCATTTCTGAACTAATATCTTAACTCTAATGATGCTTCTGAGTACAGGACAGTGTCAAAACCACACCCAAGAGCATTTTTTTTAAATATTTTGTTGGTTAAGACTTTTTATTTACTTAATACAAAGACAGTTCAATATATAACTCTTGAATAAATGTTAATGTAACTAAAATATAAGATTTGAATCAGTTAATTTGAACTCTGTACTGTCTTACTCTGTAAGGCAGGGGTTTAATCATGTCAACATTCAATACCGTGGGAAGTGAATCTTAAAATATTTACCTGAAATGCTTTTGCATGATTTGAAAGACACAAAACTATTACTTTTGATAGGCCCCTGCAATAAAGAGCTGAACAAGCTATAAAAGATGCATTCTTTTTAATGATATGTGACAAGAATAGAGGGAAAAGACAAAAGGAAATGATCATTTAGAAGCCATATTATAAAACCTCAATTCATGGAACGGATCAAACATTGAGGGTTTCATTCTCGTATTGTTCATAAGCTCAACACTGTGAGGGTGAAGGGTATTTCTGAATAAGAGGTAGAAGTGCTTAGATGTCAAAAGTGCGACTACTGAACATATATTGCTTTTTGCACCTCTGTGCTACTAAAAAAAGTAAAATATAAAATAAAAATGGCATATTCAGCGTTTTCAGTCATTACTGCGCAAATATTTGAGCATCGCTGGCCCTGACTCAGCTGCTGCAAGTACATTCAAGTAACATTTTACGACCACACCTGCCTTCAGTTCAACCATACTCCAAGAATGTGAATGACAATACAATTTTTACGTACAATATTCGATTTGTTAATGTGTACTGAAAGCAGAAAGACATCGGATGCCTTCTTTTGAGCCCAAACACGGGGAAATGTAGATTACTCCAAAGCTTTTGTGCTGTTTTTAAACTACAATCAGAGTTCATCCAGAGTTACATTGTTTGACTAGACTCTTCATCCAAAGAGAAGCAACTCTTTTGGCACTAAAAACAAGCTGCCCAGGTCAAAGACATTTTGACTGACATCCGCAGTTCACAGTAAAATCCATCCATTATTGCAGTGATTGACATTGATGTCAGGTAAAGCATTTCCTTTTTCATCTAGAAATTACCAACCTGCACTTTATGAAATCACTCGCAAACCTTAGTGAAAATGGTACACAGCTTTGCAACAGACCTGCAACCCATCACAATCAAAGGTTAAAGATGAACAGTTTATAAAAGGCCACAAATGTCTGCATTTTCTTTCATTTTAACTTCAATTTAACACAAAGGGTCCTGTTTAAAAAAATTCTGGTCTTGTCTGAATTCCTTAATGCTACAGTTTTACATGCACTACCGCTGAAGACATTTGAGACTTCCTTCACATCAAGTAATGCATCAGCTAATTAATGTGTATTTACAAATGATTCATTTTGTCTATTGTTTTTGCACTCTAGTATGCAGTAAGATTATTGCCTTTAAATATTGCATTTGTGGTAAAATGTGACATGGTTTACACATCACTGTGCATCAGAAGCATGTTTCTATTTTGGTATGCATACCTTGTTAGCATGTAAACTAACCAAGCTGTTTTCAAAGCTCTACACTAATACTATCCCTTTAGTATTTCGATACAAATGTTTTATAGTGTGTTTTTCTAGTCGTTTACACAAAAGTATAGGAAACATCTGGCCATTTCTTGAACATGCTTAATGCTTTAAAAATGATTCGAAGCAGCATTTGTTTTCTCTACAGGGAAACTGGTTTTAGAGATTGTCAAGCTGTATGATATTTATGAGTTTGGTGGTTTTTCAGCGTTGCTTTTTTATTTTTGCATCATATGGTTCTCTGTTGATTCAGCCATCATCACCAAAAGGTGATGACAGAAACTTTTAACAGGCACCTGTGTTTCATTTTCAAGCAAAACAGACAATGAGGTTATTTTGAACTGGACTGGTGTAATTCCCCTCGATGCTACATGAGTTTTTCCTCAGGAATACCGCATTAAAACATGCAGATTCTTAACCTACCCAAGCTTCAAAGGCATCACTTGCATTCTCAACATTTTCCCCATTAATTAATCTTTCTAAGCTATGTGTACGTTCAATGTTGGTAGCCATTAAATGAGTATGATTCCAAATGATCATACTTGGCATCCAAAACTGTACCTTCATATGAAGCCAAGGGGAGCTGTAGTTTTCCAGTCCAGTTCAATAAAAGAAATGAATAGCAGCGCTACATTTATCCCTGTCTCTAACATTATTTTTTTTCTATAATAAAAATAAATCAACCCAAAGGGCCAGTTAACTAAAGTGCGTGAGGCTGTGTGGTGCATATTGATGCAGAGCTAGATAATGCCCTTTACATTCATACGTATATCCACATCAATGACTAAAATGAGGTACGCTTATGTCAGTCATAAGAAACACTTTCAGATTAGTTTTATACCATCTTTTGCCTGTAAAAACATCTGAAAAGCATTGACGAGGTGAGTGAACAAGCAGAGCGCACAACTTGCTGATGCCTGATACTCCAGGCATGAGATTCTTAATGGAGTCATGCTTTCTTTGGTGCAGATTTGGAGCCGGACAAACCGTTGTCTGTGTTATCAATCCCTGAGGAGGAGACAAGGCACTCCTTACTGTAAGAGACAAAGACAAAATTAAGTTTGGTAGCCTTTCAGCTTTATGTACTCCGCAGCCACTTTATTGGGTACACCTTGCTAGCACTGGGTTAGACCCCATTTGGCCTTCAGAACTGCCCTAATCCTTTGTGGTGAAAAAAAGGCACTATTAAAATGATAGCATCATGTTTCTGCAGATTTTTCACCTGTACAGCCATTGTTGATCCCAAATTCTGACCCCACCATCCCAATGTGCCAGCAGAAATCGAGACTCAGACCATGCAATGTTTTTCCGATGTTCTATTGTCCAACTTTTGTGAGCCTGTGCGAATTCTAGCCTCAGTTTCCTGTTCTAAGCTGACCAGTGAGATATGCTGTTGAAGTCCATTCGCCCCATTCGATGTGTTGTGCATCCAGTTATCACCTTTCCTATCAGCGTAAACCAGACTGGCCATTCTCCTCTGGCATCAACAAGTTATTTACGTCGGCAGAACAAACCAACTAACAAGCAATTGGACCAGTGTACCTAATAAAGTAGCCGTAAATATATTCTTGAAACAATCACAGTCTTGATTAGAGAAACAAATGCTGTAACACATTTTAACTCACTTTTTTTCCTCAATCTTTGCAAGAACAAACAAAGTGAGATTCTTAATTAGCATGAAGGTTACTAGCAAAGCGATGGCTCCACCAACACAGGAGGCAATGATGATGGTGAGAGTGTTATCCACCACCTTTACTGTGAAAGCAACAAAGACAAAGATGGAGAAAAAGACAAAAACAATTATTTTAATAATGACACTCAACAATAAAGTTCACATTTAGTTTCAATCTCGGCCCTACCACACTTACGTTCTTCAACAACATACAGAGTGAAAATGGCACTGTGGTTCTTCCCTTTTTCTTTGGGGTTTTTGCCAAAGCAGGTATAGACACCTGCATCCTCAAATGTTATATTCCACAGGAGGATAGAGATGTTATTCTCTTTACTGGAGCCCACATACTCCACCCTTTCACGATAAATGTTCACTTTATTTGGCTCCACGTAATCAGTTGGAATAACAGAATCAGCAACCTATTTGGGAACAAAATCATGTCAATTAGAAAAGTGTTGTAATAAACACAATCTGCATCTACCATACTGTTCCTTTTTATCTTTTCCAACAGATACTTTTATATGAAAGCTCACTGGACCTGCAAATAGTGATGATCCATTGCAATGAACAGCTCTCTTTCCACCTAGTGTCCTTGAAGATATACAAAACCCACTCAAGCTGAAAAGCACCATTCTATTTATATTTCCAACCAATCGATGTTATAGACTCACACCAGTAACAGAAGCGAGCTCGCAGAAGACGGTGGCATTAAAAATACTTTATTGTGTGAAGGATGTCCTACTTAAATCTATAACGATGCATTGTGGACTACATAAAAAAGAGAGTAACATGGCTTTTTTTTTTACCAATCTATAAACACAGAATAATTCCAACCCTAACCGTGTGTTTCAAAAATCATGTTAGGACACCTTCAAATGTCTTGAGTCTGATCACGTGTTTATCGAAGAAAGTGGAGCCAGCAATGGTTCGTAATAAGAAATAGTAAATAGTAATAAACAGGTTTTTTTTACATCAAATTACTCAACCGGCAACAAATTAGCTCTCCGACAGAGTCTTGACCTTTTCAATGTCTAAATCCAAAGAAGCCTTTCGACGACATTATACAACCGATGTTTGAAACGCAAGATGGCGCCATTTACGATTGTATTGTTATTCTGACGCGAATTCTTGAGCATAAACAAATGCTCAGAGCATCAACATTTCATTGTTTGGGGACGTATCTAAAGCATTCTGTATAAATAATAAGATTAAAGAAGCATATTTCAAAGTACTGTATAGAACCGATCGAGTTAAACATGTTTTAGAAATATTTCATAAAATATTACTATTTTACACTTATGTTTTCATTGCATCTATACAAAATTTATTTTTAAGAAATACAGCTTTATGTAATTAAAAAAAGATTATAAAGTTGTGTGATTATAAAGAATTTGTTACACTCAAAATGTGAAACTTATAATAAATACTTAGCTTGCTGGGAACATAATATGCATGTGGAAAAAAAATTTTTTTTCCATATTTTAGAAATTATTTTAAAAATATACTTTCATCTGAGTCAAACTAAATAGGTCTTAAGACATGTAAAATGCATTAAAAGCGCTGCATTTCATTTCATTTCAGTATTGTAATAATAATGGAATATTGTAACCATCTGGCAATTTCTTCTGCTTTTATTTTTGTTTTGATTGTATGTAAATGCATCATGTACTAATGGCTCTTTAAATGTGTGATAAAATGTCAATAAAAAACAACACTAACTGTGGAAGTAACTCATTGATTGAATGCATTCATGGGTCAAAACAGATGGGTTAAAACCACCTTGTATTCAACAGCAATAGTAGCATTGATCATAAATTATGTTTCAGAGGTGTCGACATATTAGACAGGAAATGCACCAATAGTCTCAGTCATAAAAACTCCTCAGGTTAATTTTTACCATGGTACCCTTATAGCAGATGTAATTTCACAGAAAACGTATGTTTTGTATATATTTCTAATAAGGTTAGGGAGATTCTTTATAATATTATATACACATTCTGGCTTGTTAATCTATTCATCTCTAAATGCTGATATTAGTGAAACTTGCCTTATTGTGACTATATCGGAAAAGCTTTTTTTTTAAATGTGGTAAACCAAACTTTGGGTTGAATTGAGCACTTATTTTCCCATAATTACAAGTGTCCCATACTTTGATCCCCACAAAAATGTCATACTTTACAGTGAAAAATATCACACTTTAAGTCCGGTAAAAATTTTCCTCATGCTAAACGCTACATTCATTATCCTTAAACAAAAATGGCTTACATTTCCATCATACTTTCCCCTTTTCTGTGCTCATGTCTCTTCTCTTCACATGGAATCGCCACAAACAAAAGTGACAAATGTGAATGCAGCTGAATGCAGAGTTATGAAATTTTAATATTTTCTTACTGTGGTTTTTAGTCTTGCATTACATTTTTCTGCGTTCTTTTCCTATAGAATTGTAACTTCTGAAATTGTATTAACATATTGTGACATATGTTAAATATGTTACTTAAGCATCTATAGGCCAGCTTCATTTATTATCAAAAAGTCATTAAAACATTTGCATTTTAAGAAATCTTCACATTACACTTGGTTATACAAAGCATTTTAGTATCAAAACTACTTATTAATGGCGTGCCTCCTTTGAGCAATAATTTAGAATTTATCTCATGATTACCTTTTGCATGGTCCCGTTATCATTATATTCCCACTTGAAGTAGAGGTTAGTGATCCCAATGCAGCTGGCATACGTACAGGGTAGGAGCACCGTGCTGCCGTTCACTGCTTCCACTGAAGGAATCTTACCAGTTGACATCTCCAAAGCATGTACGCAGCACACACCTCAAAGAGAAAAAGTAAACAGACAATGTTTGAAAAAATAGTTTCATAACAGCGTCAGCTTCACTGACCTCTCATTAAAACCATGGAGAAGACAGAAGGAAGCAGCTACATTGATGGTATAATGGGAGTTTTTTTTACACTAGACTTCTCACTGTTCAATCTGTAGGTGATTCTTGTTTATATGACAAGCAGTATAGATGTTAAATGCTAACTAGCACATTGATCCAAGCAGAGGCAATGTTGGATTTGTGTGTATACAAAATAAAATCAAACTGCACCACTGTAACCATTTAAAAAATTAAATAAAACAAAATGTACAGTCATCAATCAAGTGTTTGTCAAGTCCACATCTCGCTTGTTTAGGCAAGGTTCATAACAGCTTTCTTTTACATTTCTGAAGTGGTGTAACAAAAATAGAGGGTTCTATTTCTGGCTCTTACTTTGTCTTACTCTACAATACATCATTTAATTAATCACCATTTCAAATGGATCATTTTAAATGGATATTAACTTTGATTAAAGTGAAGTTTTCTAATACAGCATGAATGGATAAGTACAAACACAGAGCTGCTTTTGAACCAGGCACAAAAGTTTTTAATGCATTCACACTCATCAGCTCTTTATTTTGCCTCATTTGATCAAATAGCTTTTCAATCTAAAAATTAACAAACTCAAGCAGCAACTCAAAGCTTTATGCACCTTTATCTGATCAACAATGTGCATGTAAACGAGATAAACACTAGTAAAAGTTTTTTATTTGGACTTGCCATGGTTGTTTCCTAACATCAATGGCTGATTGGAGCGGCTCTGAGTATTACCTAAACATCTTAAGTTCTGTCTTTTTTCGACAGCCTTCATGGACCCCGTTTACAGGTCTGAACCTCGTCTGAATGCACAGCCCCAATAAAGCTTGATCAGCATAGGAGAAGCTTCTCTTGCCAGATAAAAAAAACACAACCAACTAAAGTGAAAATTCATAAGGGCCACAACTGGTTTCTATGGTAAACAGTCTGGTTGCTATGGCGGGTTGCTGTGGTTCTCATGTCAATATGAGAGCCATACACAAACCCCCATATCTCAATGATTTTCCAAATCTGAGCAATGGTTCTGCCAAAGTGGTTGCTATGATAAACAGTCTGGTTGCTATGGAGTTGTTGGTGACATAATATTGCCTTTGTCACTATAAGCTATATAAACCACCCACCATGTTGCTATCAAAGCAAAGATAAAGTTCAGAAAATGTGGTTGCTAGGTCAAACAGTTGCTAAGGATCGGTCAGCGATGTTATAAAAACATTAAAGTTGATGCTATGATTATCAAAAAAACGTACATTTATCTCCAATGCTTCATCTTGAAGATACCTTTCTTTCCTTTGGCCAATTAATTCAATGGCCTTTATACGTCAATGGTAAATATTTAACCCCTTCTAGAATACTTTTACACTCTGGTTCATATGTTCTTGCACTGACTGATAACCTCCAATAGAGTGGACATTTTTTGCAAGGTTTGAGTCCATGTCGATGGAACATTTCCAAGGATTCCCTGCAATTTCACTTAGTCTGAAAAGATATAGCAACCCAAGTGAGACAAGTCTGGATGTCTTGGTAATGTTTGGTGGCTGAATAGGGAGGAAATGCATGTAGATTTTTTTTTTGTCTGATGCAAAGGACGAAGAACAATATGTTTGGCTGCATACCCTTCCAGGGCCACCTGGGTGCCATCACATGTGCTGTATGTGAATGTGCTGAGTTTACATCAGCAGAGGTCACATAAACAGCATAAAGGGTCTTGCAATCATAAAATGCAAGAGATAGCGTTATGCTGTGACCGTGGAAACGCTATGTTCCCAAATGAATCAACATCCCTGTCATCATGTCCTCCGTTTGAAACAGGGTGCATTAGTTGCAGAAACAGCCTGCAGCTTTGTTCTTTTGTACCCCGTCTGATGGTGAACAAAGAGTCTCAATAGGACTTCCTAATTATAAGTGGTCCAGTAGATTCTTTTATTAGAGAAATGCAAAATAAACCAAACCAAGAACTTAGGATGAGGAACAAGTGAAGAAACTAAGAAATGCACTGATCATGAAGATCTTGAGATTTCCTCCAGTAAAACATTTAAGGCTAGACCTATGTGCCTGTATCTGTTCCAAACATGAGGGAAGCTCACACTTTACAAACTCAACATTTTCAAGTGTAGTCTATGAATTACTCACACACACAGATGGACAGATACAGTAGGAAAAGATTGTTTTACCAATAAGGAGTGTGAGGAGAAGACAGGAACTAACACTTTCGGAGTATGTACCACTTCGTCCCACTCCTCTTCTTCTGCCCTGTGCCTTCATTCTGTGCTTTACTTGCACCTTCAATCCTTTGTCAGCAATTCTTGCCAAGTTCTGTTAGTTTCCCAGAAGGCTTTGTTCTTTGTTGTCTCCTCAGCAGTTGCTCTCAGTTATAGCTCAAACTGTACTTGTATTTTGAAATACCACAGGTTTAGATTGTTGTGGTCAATGCCTGACCATCCCTCGAGAGGCCGGAAGCATCTGATGTGATGAAACCGCTAGAACACCCTTCGACTTGTTGGGTCGTTTGCTTGACATCCACTCTTTGGGAAAGGAAGCCCTGTGAAAAGATGAGCAGTAAAAGTGAATCTGTGAAAACATATAACCACCTTTTTTATCTTGAACAAACTTTTTGATTAATATCATGTGCTCGTGTAAAATCTATACTAAATGTTCGGTGGTTTGCAGCTTTTCCGTGTATCACATGTCAGTCCTAATTGGCCAATCAGATGAGTGTGGCTTGCTGCTGGTTCTCCCTGAGATGATTGAACCGTGTTTTAGTCTGGTTTTAAATGCTTTCCATTGGCCAGCCTGTGAATGGATCTTTCAGAAATTAACAGGCCACATGGAGATTAACCTGTGGTGATGGGGTTGTAAGATTGTGAATAATTTGGGACCCCCCCCCCAACCCCCTACAGGGTGAATAGGTTTTTTTAAATGACAATCAAGCCAAGTGAGAAATGGAAGTTTATTAGGCTGCTACCAAGCAAGTGAAACACAGCCGAGGATGATTGATTAGACATTAACTCAAGCTTTCTGAATCTTGTTTGGTCAAACTCCAGGTTATAAACTGTGAGTTTACCATCTTAATTACATTTATGCCTCATATGTGAGGATTTGTAGCTATTCATAGAAATAATTAACAATTAGATCATTATTCATAGGGAAATGTTCAAAAGACTATAAGTCAAATTATTGTAAAAATGCAAAACTGTTTCATCAACCTTAAAAAGGTCTTCAGATTAGTGGTGAATGTAACCATTTTCTTTAATGTATTCAGCATGAATGGACAGAAAGTGGGAACTGGCAACCTTGATGGATGCTTTGAGGATTGGAGGATAGTTAAAGGGTGGCGCATCAGACCAAAACACAAAATGCTATTATGAACATAGAATATGCTTGTTTAAATTTCATCTCAGCTTTTAAACTGTTAATATTCTAGCTGAACTCATGATTAACGACCGTTTAAAATCAGGCCCAATTCAAAAAACCTATTACTCCTTTAGTAGAACACATATACACAATTAAATTTAATTCTTTTAAAATCAATATTATGCACAAAATGTATTAATACCTTAATTTTAACAGGTAAAATAAATAGATTTTGTTTATCATCTTCCCATCGTTATTATAAATCCATACCTATAACACATTAGTTTTATATATATACACACACACACAAATATATACAAATATATACAAATATAAATATTCACAAGTTCTAACTATAATAGCAATGTTTTAATTTTTCTTCGAAGATATGCAAAGTTGTGTCGACTTACGGAAAGTAACCCATGTATATAACGTCGTATTGCATTACTGTAAAGTTTAGTGCTCCATCAATTCAAATGAACAAAGTGCTGTGTGTTTGTGTGTGTGCGTGTGCGTGCGTGTGTGTGTGTGTGTGTTTGTTGCGTGTCTGCCTTACCTCTCTGGTGAAGGTAAATCTGTGCGTCCTGTTCAGGGAAGCAGAGGGCATCAGTCCTCAGAATATTCCATTCACAAATGCGCAGTGCTCTTGTCCCGCTACAGCTCAGACACACACACAGCCATCCTCCGACACAAACACATACACACTCTCAATGATGCACCTTGAGAGACACAAACACACACACACACATGCCGCCGAGCCAGTGAAACACAACTGAAGAGTCCCGAAGAACTGCAGCTAGAACGGCAGCCCCCCACCCCACCCCTTCAGTCTGAAAAATCAGCTAAAATCTGGCTCAGGCTCAACTTTTCTTCTCTTTGGCTGACTGCCTGTCCCTCCCTTCCTACCTTTCTTTACATGTAAGTTTGGGTTGTTTAGCAGGATTGTTTAAAGTCTCCTCTGCATTGCAGCTTTTGTAGACAGAACAGCTCCATTTGAATCAAGTTCACCTCTGGCTGTGATACTCATCTGTTAAGAGTGACAGAGTAACCAGATTTCCTTTGACTCCCATCAACCAAAGTGCCATGCGTCACGCTCAGCCTTTCTGAAGAAGGATGGATGAATATAAAATAGCCGCACATACATGTATTGTGTGTGTCTTCCCCCGGTGACTATGACTTTGATGATGTGTCCGAGTCACTCCCTCTCTTCGCACCCATGATAGAATGGCAGAATTAAGTTTCCTATGACTCTGCATTTCTCATGCCCTCCCCCTCTGCTATTGATAATAGGCTGCACCAGCAGTGTCAGGTTTTCCTGGACCGGGCAATTGTCATACGAAACCCAGTGATTTTCTCTTCTTGAACTGTTGTGTGACTTCGAGTAATGTGCAGATGTACGGCCCGCTACAATGCACCTGTTTAAGATAAAAACGGCAAGAGTCTCTGCCCCTCCTTTCCAAGGTCCAGAAAGAAAGCAAAACCCAATGTCCAAAGACACTGCAGTTCTGAGGCAAGAGATTGCTGGAGCACATTTCTTCACATAAACTGAACGAACATCTTTACTGGAGCTCCACTTTTTCAATTGGACATGGGGCTACTTGGGTGCCTCCAAGTATAAAAGTGGAGCAAAAATGTGAGAATCTAATTTCATGTGTCAGATTATGGATCTGATAACCCTTCAAGGTTTATAGTCATTTTTGACTAACTCCAGAAGGTTAAACACATTAAACTCCCGCATCCATGTCTCGAAGAGCTTTGTTTTGAGCTTTGGAGTACAATCCTTTTAAATCTTTAAGAAATCAAACTGTTCCCACAAACTCAGAAGTATGGAATTATCAAAAATCTCTTTGCTGAGTTTGTTTCAATAGATCTAAGGGACCAAACTTTGATTGTGAAAAACAACCCTGCACCAAAATCCCCCTCTGGTAAACAGTTTTTACAATGCGGTCTGACAAGTATTGTTCTCGTAGCAACACACTAAACCGAGATTTGTCCATTCGATTGCCAGAAGCAAGATTCTTCACTCCAAATAACACGTCTCTTTAATAACACCAGTCTTTGATGTACCTCCTGTGAAATTGCACTTGTTGATAGTTGGCTTGGATGAAACGAACTATTCCATGAACCTCTCTGCAACTTTCCTTGAGTTAATCTGAAGGTTAGATGACTTAAGGAAGTCTACTTTAACTGTAGAAAGCTCGGTACGTGATTTAGCAATGCTTGTGTTTGCTTATGTTAAAAATATTGCCAGTTGACAGATATTTATAATATTTATTGACTGGAATGGCATATGCATTTCTGAAAGCTTGGAATTCACTCTCTAGTCAATTAATTGCATGAGTTTGAGAATACATTTGCCATTGCCTAGTTATTAGCCTGTAGTTGTTCAGTTGTCATGCTTCAGAAATTGATAGATTCTTCCTTTTTCCACTCTAGTGGTTAACTTCTCACGGATACATTGCATGCCATTTTGTCCCATGCTTTCACAAATGTTAACATGAGGCAGTGTACCCAACACTGCAAAAAAGGTGTGCAAAACATTTCATCCAGCCCAAAACAGATTTAAAGAGGTTACAGATACTTTTCATTGCTCTTGCATTGTTTTGAACAAATAAAAATCAAAACCCCTCACATAATGTCATACTTATGTCACAAAATAGTTACGTAGTTAACTTCTAAATTAATATTTTTCATTGTATACTTTAAATATTTAATAACAAGGCACTGAGGGAAAAAAAGAGTTATAAGGATACTTCTATTGGCTATAGATTCATCCATTGGTTTACTTATTTTGGGAAAAGCAAAATATTCCAGATTAAAGTTAAACATGGAGCTTTCCCAGGATAATATTGTACATTTTAATGTTTACAACAAAGTTCTGTGTGGAGTTGTATGCTCTATCAACAATCCTTAACTAGGGACACTAGTGACGGCTATGATGACATCATCGAGAGTGTTTTCTGCATGTGTGTGTGTGTGTGTGCGCAGGTTTACCAGCCCAAGGGTGCAGCTAGGGATTGTTCACTCCATTGCAGCAGCACGCTGCACTGAATGAGGCTTTTCCTCCACTTCTGGACCAGTTCCCACCAATGCTGCATTTCTATCTCATCACACACACACACACACACGCACACACACCCAGAGGTGTCCTCTGCTGGTGCAGCAAAGAGTCTGGCAGGGGACGAGCCTCTTTCAGCACTCTCTAGTATACTGCAGTGAGCAAGCAAACACACACACGCACACTCATGTACAGGAAATGAGGTTTTCTGATAAGTTGAAACAATTGAAAATCTATACATGCAATTACTCCTATGAAGTCTAGGATTCAGAAGTGCCTCATCTATCTCAGTACAACACACACAAATGCACACGCACGGATGCAGACAGCATGAGTCTGCAAAAAAGAGACTAATTTCAGAGCACAGATAAAGTGATTGATGTCTAGTGGTGCACTGTCTCTCAAAAACATGCCATGCATCTAGTTTTGCAGCACACAAGGAATGCATTCTCAGCATGCATGCTCACAGTGTGCTAGAGAAGGATCCTGATCTTCTCATTGCCCTGAATAAAACCGCAGAACCCTTTTCATCCACTTTTGTGTAGATGAGATGACACGTTGTCACTGCACTGTTAATGTGCATAGTTTAATGGTTTGATGTGTGAATAATTAATTTTATTTACTGTGTATTGATATATGATAGCCAAGATTACAACGTCAGTGAATCAATTAATGTTATAAACTAGCCTGTTGACACTAGATCCCTCATCTGATTTAGAACCCACTAAATCTGTTCGGTTTTATATAAACTCAGTTCACACTTTGCAGCTATAGCTGCTTCAACTGTTCTGGGGAGGTGTTCCACAAGGTTTAGTAGTGTTGTCTTAACTGGAATTGTTGATCATTCTTCTTTTCTCATACACTGGTTTACAATTATATCTTGGTTGCAATTGTGTACAGATCTTTTTAATGTTGTTATTAATGGCCTAAAAAAATAAAGCACCGTCTATAAATCCCATAATGCAGTCCTTCAACCTGGCAAAAAGAGGTAATCTTGTGTTTGCAAGACCAAATACATACTATTTGCAGTTGGAAAACATCACTTACATTAACTAAGTGCACTGTGAAGAGATAAAAGTGTAAAAGAGGCAAGATATCACCTAGAAAACTGCCTTTGATTGGGAAACTTAATATGTACAATTTGTCTGGCATATCTTGAGTTACTCAATTATTGTGACCATAATGTTGTGCTTTGCAAAATTACAAATGTTTTTCTTGACAAAAGTTTTAGTGTTAAGTCCAATTTTATCCAAAGTAGTTCTTTTGATTGTGTTAGTTTCGATTATATTTTGCTGAATTTTAACATTAAACCTTTTTCTGGGAGGTATTTTTACGTAATAATCAAAAAGATTATTAGTTTTGATATTTTGTGTTTTAAACAAACATTAGAAGAGTTGTGGCACATAATTTGCAAGGTAAATGTGAGAAAATGTAGTCTTTCATTTTACCAACCCCAAATCTGTGTCATCACTGCCATCTAGTGCTGAAAATAAGGGATAATGAGGGTAGTATAAGACCTGTGATATGGTTTGTTTTTTTTTCAAGGTTCTGGCTCCAAACCAAAGCAAAATGGAACACAAATGGGTTGAAATGGTCATGATATCCAGAGATGTATTTTTTAATGGCATAGGAGTAAAAGCAGTTAAGTGTTTGTTATTTTAACACTTACATAAAACATGGGCTTTTTGCAATATGTTTAAATATCTAACTTGTATAATTTTTACATTTTATGGACAGCTAAAATTATTTAATTATTTTGGACTAATCTTTCCATTAGTTGTTATTCATATTATGTGTTAGTTTTCCATGCACACCCTTTAGTTGGACACCTGCTGTAAATCACGCCAAAGGTGTTCCGTTTGGTAAAACTGTCAAGTTCTTCCCCATGAAACCTGCTCATTTAGGGTGTGTTCACATATGTCATATTTAATTAAATTAAAATGAATCCGAGTGTGACTGCACAATTAGTGTGCTTTAAATATGAATGCCAACCAAATCCTACTGAAAGGAGCTAAAACACAAATATTCAAACCAAAAATAGTTTGTATCATTCTTTGCCATCGAGCATGCCTTTTCCGTGATGCAGCTCTTTGTTTTAGGAAATAACATAGAAATTCTGTCCAGTTTTCAAAATGTTTTTGATGCTCTTTATGAGCTCCAAGAACATAAAGTCGGATGAGATGAAAACATTTCCAAATGCCCAGAATAAGTGTTCATGCACTGTTTGTGAGTTGCATCGCTTAACACCCAATGCACAGAAAAACTCACCAATCCGGCCATATCACTATATCACTGCTCCTTACACTTTGTGGAAATTGCATGATTGAAAGCTAACCAGATAAAGACATTCTGTTATTTTGGTTCCGAGAAAATTAACTGAACTACAAATGCAAACACACCCTCATCGCTTTATGCACTCAAACACTCATCATGTTTGGGAGCATGTGATTATCCACTTTTTTTTAATTTAAGGAAGCATTTAAAGTTCTTTTCAATGAACTAAGAGGCCAAGCCATACTCTTGAAAAACAACCCCACACCAAAAACCCCTCCAAAAACGTTTGCCTTCAGAAAAAGACTACTAATACCCCTGGGGAAATGGAGAGGTTCAGAACATCTGAATTCTATTTTCCGACTGAATCAATTGAATGCTTTTTGCTTGTGTCTTTCCATTTGTGAAGATGGCTTTCTTCCAGGTGCTCCAAAGAATAGTTTATTGTGTTTACAATTTGATCTAAAATCGTTCCTAAACAGCCAGAACTGATTTCTTGAATTGCATATAGAGATACGAGAACATGCAATAAGAGAACTAGACATGCACCACACCTTTTCAACATTTTTACATTTAATAAAAACTTCTATAAAGATTTTGAAAATGTAACAAAAAACCAACGTCATTTAAAAATTAATGTTTTTTTTCTTAATGTAAGATGGGATTAAAGATATAACAGAAATATAACATTATATCAAAAACCTTACAGCACATATGCACTGAAACAAACTGTACATAATGTATTGGCAGTAAAAAACAAAGTGAGAAAAACTTTGAATTCTCAAACTATTTCATTTGATTTCTAAAGTGCTTTAAGGGCTTTAGAAAATATACAGCTATGTTAGTATTAGAGTACAGCATTTGTTTTTACTACATTTAATAGAATTTAGCAAAATGCATGCATGTGTATTTGCATAGCTCCATTCATAACACAGATTTCCATCACGCTGTGCTTCCTGTGTTGTGCAGTCAGCTTTTAAACATACAAGGAATTACAAAAATATCTCAACTGGATAAAAAAAAACCATATAAAACTTTCTTTTTACTTAAAATCTCATACAATTAAAAAAATGCACTTTAAAAACAGTTCCTGATCTATACAAAATTACAGTAGAACTCTCATTAGTAGACAGCAAGTTTGTTCTGATAAAATTTGCTTTCTACATAATTTGCCATTTTATAGAAATCGAGAATACTGTGGCAAGACATTTGATAAAGGATTTTTTTTACACACTCACTGAAGCCAGGAGTCAGATATCCACTCTCACAAGACCTGGTCTTTTCCCCCGTGCTCCTCCATCTCAATCTCCATCTCATTCTCCCGTCTCCGGAACACCCGCACAATAATATAGATGATCAGGATGAGGAGGATGATGCCGATAGAGCCACCCACAGCTATAGCCAGGATGCTGATTTCAGAGAATGAAACTAAAACACAGAGAGACATATTCTCAACTATCATTTCATTTCATTTTTTTATATATATTTTTTTTGGGATGAAGGATGTGCTTCATTCCAATGCATATTTTTTAATTTTGTGGCAATACTTAAAATCATTTAGTAAACAACCCCAGCTTCTTAATTTTTCCACAACAGATCTGAAAGTGTACAAACTCAATTTTGCACATTTTACTGCAAAAATCTAAATTTTATAACAATTTTATAACAAAAAAAAAAATCAAATGTGTTGAAGATAAATAATAATTCACCCCCCCCCCTCTCTCTCCTCCTAACCAACCCAAAAAGCCAAAGACACATAAAAAATGTTAAATAAAAAAAGACAACCAAGCACTTTTGGTCCCAGTGCTTTGTGCCAGAACTTTGAAAAACACAAGCCATCTCACAAATCTTCCAGGCATTATCCCTTCTTTTCAACACTAGATGGCACTGATGGGACCAATTTGGGGTCAGTAAAATGAAAGCCTTATGTTAGCCTTATTTTTAGTAAGTCATTGGGTCACACCTCTTTAAAAATGGTAAATGAATAGTGTCTAGGAACTAAGACAAAGCATGCTGAAACATCTGCTGGAGTATGAGCGTGGGAATCTTTATCTTTGGATGGCCAACCACCTGAACATCACCCACAACTTTTTCCCAAAAGCTTTGGTGCCAGTATCAAAACACTGTCTTCTCTTCTCGCACGGTTGATAAGACGAACATGCCCTTCAGCTGTGAGGAGCTGAAGGAAAAACATCAAACTGGTACATCCTAGTTTGGACTCATCAAGATTTTTAACCTTTAGCCTCACACCTTTCTGAACAACTTTCAGCTTGATCTCTCCTGGAAAGCCTTGAAAGTCAGGTGGATTTCGGACTTGGCAGCGGTAAGTGCCATTAAAGCTGAACTGCACATCCTGCAGAGTGATGGATGCGTCACCCTTCATTACATCACCGGACCATACAGCATGACCCTTAAACAGTCCTGCGGTTGGCTCGTATACATTTCCCTGGTAATGAAAAATCTGCACAAATAAAAAAAATGGTTAGCTTCCATTTGTAAAATAGGCTACACGTAAAAAAAGCTTATACACAAAACATCTGTAAAGATGCAGAATTTACAACTCACCGCTTCTGGGATTGTCTTTCCAAGTGGCTGAAAGCTCCAGGACACGGAGACCTTTCCTTCAGAAAGGGGTTGGGTAGATTTAAAAGTACATTTGAGTTGTACATCAGTGCCATTTACTGCCTCTAACTCTGGGGATGTGAAAACCTCCATCCCTTCCACCTGAGATACACCTAGAAACCAGAGATCAAATGTTATTTTAAAATGGAAAATATTACCAAACCACTACAAAATCTTATCTGGTGTTCCAACATGCCTGAAACAAAGGCCCTTTTTATTTGTTGGTTTAAGATTTAAGCTTTAAAGTTGCATAAATTAGGGTGTGGTTTCTAGAGGGGCGGATGATTGAGAGTTCTTTCAGCTCATTTCGTTACGCTCCATCCTCTGGTGTCATTCATTCCAGATAATTTCATCTGATGAACTTGGCTACTCCTTGTGTGTGTGGGTTTTTTGTGTGTTTCTACGCCCACTTCCCACCTCTGTGGATCTTTTGCCCATTTTTGATTACCAGGAAGTGACACACTTTCATGAAGCCGATGGCTGGCGATGCCCACTTTGAGCCTCATGTCACTTCACCAGAAACCAAAGGGTGACGTCAGTGACGCTTCGTCCATGTTATGCATCAATAGTGTAAAGGCTATGAGTTCCGTATAATATGGAAACACTTTTAATAGTGAACATCCTTTTCTGACAGGCATATCAAACCCCAAACCCAAACAGACAAATCAGTTCAATCTTTAAGAGGCATGAACTGCTCCTCTCTGCTTCTGAACTTACTCACCACATTCTACACCTTCTCTAAAATATGTTACAATGAATCTAGCTCTAGTTTCATTCCGTCACAGGGCTGATGCTTCAGAGATAATAGTCTGGCCTTACCAGTTCCTACTTGATTCATTAAGCAGCTTTACCAGAGAGTAATTCTTGGTCTCTATGATCAGTCAGTGTGGTAAGCTCTACTTAGAATAAACTCATCTCACCGGGTCACGCCTCATCTCTTTTTCAAAAGTGGTCAACATACAAAATGTTACTGTATATTAGTTACAACAATCCAAACCAGCTAGTATTTCTACTTTTGGGTTTCTCTTCCATAGTTAATCTTTCTTTCTGCACCTGCTATCCACTCGAAGCAACTGTAATGTCAGGTATTAACCTCCTGAGGATCAATCTAAGCTCCCAAAATCTGATTTGATCAACGGCAGCACAGAGAAAATCTGATAAGCGTCTAAACAGTACAACAGAAAAGTTTAACAGACTCTTTTATCCTGGTTTAAAGAAACCTATTTGAATAGAGACCCTGAACAAACGCAATATCTTTAACCCAACAGAAACGTCGATAACCAGTTAAATTATGATGTGCAAACAAACTGATAAATCTAATCAAACATTTGTTTGTCCTGAGACCAAAGGTAGATCCAGGAAGTAAATAACTCACCTGAGAACACTAGCGCACATAGCGCTGAAAACAGGTAAATCCAGACTCGACTCATAAGAAAACCCCCGAAGGAGCTGCCCGAGCCCCTTTAAAGAACAGTAGCCTGTTTTAAAAAAATCTACCTGGACACTACAGTTTTTAAATTCAATATCTATGTACTGGTTGAACTTCGGAACTCGCGAGCACTGGTGGCCATGCTAAACCAAGGCTTGCTCTTTGGGTGAGGGAGAGAGAGGAGGAGCTTTCTGCGAGAAAATACCTGTTTGTACATAAATAACACAACACAGGAAGAGAAACCTGCCTATATTCTCCATCCATGTCATGACATGTTTCTCGGGGATGATGAAGAAATAAAGGACAGTCAACTTAGCCAGACATATCGGGAGGAGTCGTTTTATTTCACAATTAAATGACATATACGTGCAGTGACGGTTACAACCTTATTTACAGTCTATTGACTGCTGCCATCTTGTGGAATACTTTAAAAGCTCAGCGTATCGTCAAGTTCAAGGGACTTCATTAAAGGTCTCCTTCTTCACTCAAACATATTTTTCTACCTTAAACCTTCGTTGCATAGATTCAACTATCTACTGGAAACATTCCTTAAATAATTTGGTCCATATTGACATAATAGCATCATGCAGTTGCTTTCTGATGTGTTCTCTTTGAGTACAGTGGACTCATTGTCATGTTCAAAAAACTAGTCTGAAATGATTCACACTTTATGATATATTATTCTTCTGGAAGTTGGTTCACTGTGGTCAAACAGGGATAGACATGGTCAACAACAATACTTAAGTGGAATGTGGCATTAACAAAATGCTCAGTTGGTACTAATGGAAAATATCCCCCACACCATTACACCATACCCAGCCTGAAGCTATGATAAATGAGAGGATGTTTTCATGTTGCTGACACCAAATTCTAACTCTACCGTTCGAATGTCACAACAGAAAGACTCATCAGACCAGGCAACATTTTTCCAATCTTCTACAATTTTGATGAGCCTTTGCAAACTAGAATCACTTTCCTGTTCTCGGTCAACAGAGGTGGCAATTGGCGTGGTCTTCTTCAAATTGAAGAACCACTTTCTTAAGGTTTGATGTGTTGTTTGTTTAAAGATAGTCTTCTGCAATCCTTGATTGTAACAAGGGGTTATTTGAGTTACTGTTACCTTTCTATCACCTCAAACCTGGCCATACAAAGCATTTGTACAATTAATTGGATACTTTTTGACAACTCTCTGTAAACCTAGTGGTGATTGTTTGTAAATCCTAGTAGGTCAAGAGTTTCTGACATACTCAGACCAGCCCATCTGACACCAAAAACCACGCCATTTTCAGTCGCTGGAATCACATTTCTTGATGCTAGGTTTCCTCGTTGACCATGTTTCCAAACGAAAATGCATTGAGTTGCAGTCATGTGATTGGCTGATTAGAAATGTGCTTTTAACGGGCAGTTGTACCTAATACAGTGTCCAGTGAGTGTTTACACACGTTGAAACATGTATTACAATTTTATTGGAAGAGAATATGATAAATGTTTAAAATTCAGAAGCTGAATGGGAAGTGCGTAATGACCCGGCAGGCGGAAGTAGAGCTACATGAAAGTGCGAGGGCGGCTGCGCAGTCAGCGAAGAGGCCTTTGATTGGCTGTTGATCTCTTTACATAACCCAAACGTTTGCTTTGATTTCTCATTATTTGATAGCTGCGGTGCTTCATGCTCCTGTAACCAAACCATACATAATTGCTAAAATACTGCAGAACACATCTGTTCATGTTACATCGCTTGGAAAGAACAAGGAAAGACAGCAGAGACAGCCCTCCGCATCATTACCGCGTCGAGCGCGGGGCTGCTGTACGTGAGCGACGGAGCCCTGCCCTGCTGCGCCTCGGCACACCGCCGGCTCGTTCACCGCGGATCATATTCTGTCCCAGTGCAGCCAGGTTTGTCAGGGAAAGAGGAGACGGGGCATGTGTATCTGTGCATGCATAATGGATTGTTTTAGATAAACATTACCAAGACTGTTCCAAACAATAGCTGTCAATCTTGCCTCATCTTGAAACCACAGCCACCCTCCTCCTCCTCTTCATCCTCAAAGATGAATGCAGTAGGCTCAGATTACAGAGATGCCAATGGTTACAAAGATTTCTGCATCTCGCTAATAGTTTCATTCATTGAATGGCATATGGTTTGAGTGCCTGCTACTAATATAATTATCATACAAATTACTGTCAATATTCTAAAATATTGTCATATTATTGAAAATTCCAACATTGTTCTATTAGCCACACACTACACTTGGTTTATTCTCCATATGTCCCCTGTGTCTTACCATTTTGGAAACTATTCATGCTACGGAAATGATTTGCAAGCTATTTATGCTGCAGGCATGATCCACCAGAAAAGCTCCTCGATTGTTCCTCCAGAAAAATCAACATTTCATTCCCAACTGGTATTGTCAAATGATTTAAAATAGGAAAATATATTGTATAAATATAGAAACCCTGACTATTTGTATCGAAAGGCTTTAATGATCTAAGCTGTGATGCCACCTGATCCAAAATAATATATTTATGTAAAAGAAAGCAAAAATATTTTTGTTTTATTACTTTATCTCCATCCACTGGTTCAGAGTGTCTGCTGAACCCTAAAAAGTATAAAAAACTTTTAAACAGTTTTTTGGCAAAATTAAACAGTATTGACAAATTGCAATTCAATGAGGTATTGATTTTATTAAAAGTCTTAAAAAATTTAAAGAAAATACATTTCTCATGTTCACCTCTTTAAAATATGTCTGAACTTTTAAAAGTATTTATCACAGTTACCATCAATAGAGCCCTTTGGATGCCATTTGCTAGTTGTGACTTCTAAATTTCTTTTTTTTTTTCAAAACTTGGTTTCAAAGCAAATTCCAGTAGCATACATACTCAAGCATTTTTTTAAGTTTACTTTTTGTGTTCTAGATAATGAGCGCAGAGGAGAATCCAGCTGCTGAAGCTCTCCCAGTGGTGGACATGCAGGGAGATGGGCGCTGGATGTCACAGGTTTGTTTGCATGTGTTTGGCAGCTTAGTGCTCATTTATTTGCTCTCAGTCTATTTAGTGTGTGCAGAAACATGCTCAGATTTGTCCTGTGTCATTGTAGCACAACCGGTTTGTTCAGGAGTGCAAGGATGCAGAGCCTGACGTTCTGTTTGTGGGAGACTCAATGGTGCAGCTCATGAAGCAGCATGAGGTCAGTGTGAGCATGAAAAGAGAATTGAAGCATTCTTGAGTCCATTATTCTCCATGAGAGCAAAGTGATAAATAATGGGATCCTATCATAATAATGAGAATCTTTTCGTTTAAGCTCATATGTAGATATGATTGTACAATATAAAAAGACAAAAGAGCAGATTTGTACACGTTCCTTGTTTCTTTCTGCTGATCAGGTGTGGAGAGAGCTGTTCTCGCCTCTTCATGCTCTTAATTTTGGGATCGGAGGAGACACGACCTGTAACGTGCTGTGGAGGTTACAGAATGGAGAACTGGAAAATATAAGGCCAAAAGTGAGAGCGAGTTCTGTTTTGTGTCCATTGTATTTCTCTTTGTGATTGTAATTGGTTTGAATTTTCCTCAGGTTGTGGTGTTATGGGTAGGAACCAATAATCATGAGCACACTGCTGACCAGGTTGCAGGTGGAATACTGGCCATCACACAGTTACTTTTGTCTCGTCTTCCCAAGTCTAAAATGATTGTTTTGGTGAGTTTCCTGATGATATTCTATATTTATAATAAGAGATTGAGATGTGAGTGTCAGTGTATAAACAAAAGTGCCCGCAACTCGGACCACAAAAAAAGAAAATATTGCACCCGACCCACATTTTTTATAAAAAGTAAGTGCTAAAACCATGGCTGAGCATCAAATATCCCATTTATACTGTAGTCACTAAAAAAAGCAGCAGTTAACCCTTTGTGACTTTAAAAGTGCATCTGATATCTAACGGTTAGGAGACCGTCTTAAAGTGAAGAGAGTGATATAAACACACACATTATATATTTGTCTTCATTCATTCATTCATTTTCCAACTCGCTTATTCTCTTTCGAGGTCACAGGGATCTGCCGCTGCCTATCTCCAAGCGCACACTGGGCGAGAGGCAGGGGTACACCCTGGACAGGTCTCCAGTTAATGGCAGGGCAATATTTGTCTTCATCTTATTCCTATTTTTAACTATCAAAGCTGTTCAAATGAAATTTCCCCACTGGGTTCTTTGTAAAAACAGTTCATTATATTATATAAATCAATTTAAACATAATGCTATATTATAGATTTAGTTCTTTAATAAAATATAAATTATTCTCCTGAATATGCAGTGTATCACAAATAAAACATAATAATCTAAAGATTGTAAAGTGCTGGATATCCGTAAGTTATTTTTTTATTTCTATTTCCATTTATACTTACCGGTACATTTTTTTTCAACTAAATTTGATATGTGCACAACATTAAATTTTAGCTGCTCCCTTTGGCCTAGTCTGCGTAATCAAAATTTGCCACATCGGATGAGGATAGGTCTTTATTTGAAAAGTTTTTGGATGACCGCGACATCCTGCTCATTTCGAGTTAACCCGCGGATCACTGGAGTACAGTAAAGCCTCTCGTATTTTCGATTCAGAGTGTGTAAAGGTTCCTCTCAATACTGGTGGAAAAGAGGGGCTTTTGTTTTTGCGAACTCAGTGCTGAATACCAAGTCAATAAATGGAATGAATTGACTACCACCTGTTGGTTTTGTATAGGTCAAGGTTTTTAAGTGTTCATGTGGATGCAGATTTGTTGTTTTTACTATGGACACATGTGGACGTGTTTTTTCTTATTTTTCTTAACATGGTGTAAGAAAATGTGTTTGAATCTAATTAGTTGTAACTCCTCCCATTCAGGGTTTACTCCCAAGAGGAGAGTTTCCCAACCCCTTGAGGGAGAAAAATGCATCTGTGAACAATTTACTCCGTGTGTCTCTTCCACGCCTTGGACCAGTCCAATTTCTAGACATGGGAGGAAGTTTTGTCCACTCAGACGGAACTATTTCCTCTCGAGACATGTTTGATTTCCTGCACCTGAGCGCCGGAGCTTACAGGACCATATGCACCTCGCTCCACGAGCTGCTGCTTCAGCTACTGGATGAAACACCACAGGAGAGACGAGCCTCACTGGTTTGAGAACCCCTCTTCAAATGTTCAACAAGTGGAAAGAACCGCATGAGAAGGGTGGGGATGAAAATGCCTGATGCATTTAGATCTATGTTAATGTTTATGTGTGTATTTACCTGTACTGTATACAGCACAAGGAGAAGGAAGATTCCACTGGAGGAGTATGTGATTTTCCTGACAGATGAAGCAGAATCATCACATGCTCACACTCCAGAAGTAAGGATTAGTAGCTCTTACCCTGCTTCTCTGTGCCTTCATACTTGCACTGGGTCTCACTCATTCACACATTTCTTTGACACAAATGCATCCCTCCCTCTATCCTGCATCAGAGTGAGGCTGGAGAGCTCATCCCTAAGTCATTGGCTGTGTTCCTCAATGCAAGGGTGAGACATTTCTTGTATTAAATTTACAATCATGATGTTTCCAATGTTACTGCCTATCATTTGGATCCAGGATTTGTGTGTCTGTGAGACCTGTAAGGTATTACGTGAAATGTTAGTGAAAATGGCAAACTAGTGGTGTAAAAATGCCAGTGTGAGTTTGTATGTATGTACAAATGCTCTACGTAAATAACCAGTCGTCACATATTGTTTTAGTAGTTGGTGCGGGTAAATGTGTTGAGTATGAACAAATCATCCACCCACAGAACACGCTCTACTTCTGCAGTTAAACTGCCACATGCTTTGAATCCAAGCATTCCAATAAAAAGCAGGGATTTATCCACGTGTTCTTGTCCATATGTATACTAAAAATTGTTGATTTGAACAGTAACTTTTTCCAAGCTCCAATTTCTGTTAGTGGAAAAACATTTATGTTTGAATGGTGGTGTTCCTAATTACAGAGAGCAATATTTCCCCTGATAGCTCACTGGTTGAAATGGACATGTAAAGCTTTATATTATTTTGATGCATTATTTTTGAACCAATGGTTTCTATAGACGACTTGCTCAGCATTTCAGTTATTGCACTGACTAGATTCTACACTGTTTTCAGGATTTTTCTAAAGTTGATTATTTGAAAAACAAAAAAACATGCATGACCCCCTCTAGTAAACTTTAGAACACTTTTAAACTGTATGCCACATAGTTATGACAGTTTGATTACAATGCGTTTTTTGTTCCATTGTCCTTAATTTGTCCCAGAACTGTGAAAAACACAAGACATATCACAGATCTTGTACTTCCCAGGGTTATCCCTTCTTTCACTACTAGATGGCACTGTGGCACCAATTTGGGGTCTGTAACAATCGTGCATTTTCTTTCAATTTTCTAGGGAATTGAAATAAAAATGTGTAATAACTTGTAAGTACGTTTTTGAAACTTACCCATTATATTTGAAATCAAAATTAAACAATAGGTGGGGCACATCATTCCTACTAAATTCAAACTAGTTGTTGTGATTGGCACACGCACCAGTGCATGCAGATAGTTATTAAGGCAAAATGGAAGTTGTGCAATTTTACCAGGACAACACGAAAAAGGTCAGTTTATAGGTGTGCAACCCAACATTCATGTAGCTGTTGCAAACTTCATCTTGCTTTGTTTGAGCCAGCAAAACTCAGCAATCCAATACTGTGCTGTAACCATTTTGAATAGTGTTACAGCAATTGCTCTTATACAGGCACAGCCCTGCCATGATTTGCCATCAAACAACTACGTGCTTGAATAAAGAATATTCATTCATTCATTTTCCAACCCGCTTATTCGCTTTTTGGGGGGTCACGGGGTGTCCCGGTGCACATTGGCCAAGAAGCAATTGAATTATGTAAGCAATTGAAAATGATTCTGTAACATTTTGAAATTGAAATTAAATGATCACCTGTTTAAGCTGAACAATAAGTTTACGAATTTCAACGCTGACAGAAAAACTGAAAGTTCTGTTAAATTTCGGAGAAGCTGTACAAAGTGATCCACAACAGGTTTATGTGCTCTTCCTTCTTCTGTGGTCACTGAATGCAAAAGCTGTTTGTTTTGAACACATTTTAAGACATTTGGATTAAGGAAACAGTGATTGTGGTAGGCCCAGAAAAAGAGGATCTGTACAATTTCAGAAAGGAAGTGAGGTTCAGTCCATTCTATAATAGTAATTAATAAATAATTAGATTTAATGTTTAGAACTACATCATTTGAAGAGGGAGAACCTTTACACCGATTTAAGTGGCAAAATGGGCCATATGAGGAAAGTTTGAGAGCAAAAGAACCTGTTCTTAGCTGACATTAGTGTTGTGCGGTGAGATCTTCTGCTGCTGTAGCCCACACGCTCCAAGGTTTGACATGTGCTTTCAGAGAAGCTCTTTGGTTATTTTTTATTTTTTTAATCATTGTTACGTAGTTACTGTTGCCTTTCCACATGTAGGACCAGGTCAATGCAGGGCAAGGTCAAGTCAAGTCGCTTAATTTTTATTTCATGCCGCTTCCAAGTCATTTAGAAAAAAAAAGTCATGTACTGTAACCTTAAAATGCCAAAAACAAAAGTATTAAATGAATAAACAGAGATTTAAATTTTAGTGTAAATTAAATGTCTGCTGTTAAAATATGTTAAGCCGAGAGGACTCAACCAAAACAAATATCTATGCAGAAAATTCCCAGAACACAGATTTGATTCTTTCAGTCATGTGCATGTCACTCAAATGGAGTGACAGCAGGCACAGCCAATCACACATTAGCAATACTGTCAGAAACCAATAGATGAACTTGGATTTCAAAGAAGCTTCAGTTTTTATTTCTGAGTTAAAGGAGTCAAGTCCAAGTCGAGTGGTGAACCGTTGGGCTTCAATCCGAGTCGACTTTTATGACTCAAGTCCACAACTATATGTCTTTCTATCAACTCGGATTTGTCTGGCCATCCTCCTATGACTTCTATCATTTGTACCCACAGAACCGCTGCTTACTTGATATTTTCTCTTTTCCAGATAATTCTCTGTAAACCCTAATAAAGTGATAGGTGAGTGTTTAAACATACCATGTTAATCATGCCACATCACTTAAATCACAATTCTTCCTCATCGTGATGCTAACAAAGTAGCCAGTGAGTGTATATTACATCGTACTTGTTTTCTAAATATTATATCTAATTTACATGCCCAACATAATCGTAGTTTTTCTTTGATTAAAGGAAACAAATTTAAAGGTCATTTAGACTGTCTTTTTTTTTTAAACTTAAACTATTAAAAAAACAACCATATTACAGTGTAATATGTGCTCTGCGTGAGATATTTGCTTTTTTATGACCCTGATTTGTGTGGGAGATTACCGTAGTTGTTGCATAAAGACCTAGTAAGAGTGATAAGAGACTGCTGATGAAGACACCCTCATGTGGAGCCCAGAGCTCTTGATACAGAGCAGATAAGCTTGTCTTCTCAGCAGACGAGCCTCTGCCGACTGTGGCTGAGCTGATGAGGACTTTTAAAAGAATGCTGCAAAGTCCAAAAATAAAGTTTTTTTTAGTTATTAAAAGGACTATTTAACACAAACAAGGTCCAATGTTTTCCTTTGAAACCTATTTGGTTAACAGCTTTAGTTCCTTTTTTTGTTTATTTGAGAGAAAATTGTCTGTGGCTGAAAAGCTTTGAGTAATTACAATTGTTTCTGAATTTACTGCCATCATTGGTTCTACAGTTGAGTTTCTTTCCTAGCAAACAAGATAATTATCAGAATGTTGAACACTTTACACATTTACAGCAAGATTGATGATCACTAAAAGTGAATTTCAAATTAAATATTCAAACTGTTCTTTCTAAATAAATCAGGTTCTTTCCCTCATGATTGTGACTCGATGAGTGAATCAGCAATGAAGTGATCAGTGACAGAGACCTGTGAGTCACTGTTCTGTTGGCAGTTGATAAAATGAGATTTGTAGGTGATCAAGGTTTGCTACACGTTGCCAAATAATTTGAGATAATTTAACACTGGTCATGATTTGCCATTATTATTTAAATGATTTGGATTAAGTCATAAATCTTTTTGGCACAATAGCTAATTTTGCAAAACTGAGGTTTAATTGAGTATGAATCTGTAGTGTCACTGAACAATGGCATCAAAAATATATATATATTATATTAATTAGTTGTTATTTTACAGTAGAAGGAGAAACATTATTAAAGTTCATTTTAGGAAAAATGACTTTTCTGTAAAAAAATGTCCCATGTAGGTAAAGTAAGTTTTAAACAGAAAGTGTATCGACGTATCTACAGATATCTGCAAGGCATGTCTTATTGCACGCACCCTTTGAACCCGTGATGTGTAAGAGGGCAGGGTTCCAACTCCACACAGACACAGGCTTGTCCTGGCCTTATAAGAGCTTGACCCACTCTGTTCATCCTCCAACATTCAGAGTGGCACCTCTCACTCAGGTAAGAGCTCCACAGCTTCAGAAGCACAGCACTATGTGCTGGTCTTGAGGATGCATTTCAATTTTACTTCAATAATACACTGTTTTATTGCAGTGCTCAATCATGAAAGTTGTGGCTCTTGCGCTGACTCTTCTCTTGGCCCTGGGTGAGTGCTTCTGTTTGGTTTGGTCACCTCATTGGTTCTTTTATGAACACAAATGTTTTAATCACTACGTTACTGGTCTGTTCTTCAGAAATAATGTTTCTAGAATGTTTAAGTGGTTTTGGACATTGGTTGCTGAATTGCTTTGCTTCTTGAATATTTTCTCAGGAACCCAGGGACGAGTCCTGCAGGCCGATGCTCCATCTCAGCTGGAGCACTACAAGGCTGCAGCTCTGGTCTACCTGAACCAGGTCAAAGACCAGGCACAGAAGGCCCTTGACAACCTGGACGGAACAGAGTATGAGCAGTACAAGTAAGAAACGACTCGCTCCTCTACTCTTTACTCCTTCTAGCCCAGGAAAAAAATCTGTTAATTAATGGCTAAATTTTAATGACAAAGCGTTTAATCTTGTTTCGTAATATTATGATTCACAATCGTATGCTGAATCGCTTTTATTTTATCTGTATACATTCTACACAGGACATTTTTTATTTACCAAAACTTTTTTTGAGCATATAGTAAGAAAACATAGCGACTACGGTTTATTTTATCCTCAGCAAAAGGATAAATTTTATCAGTTTTTTTTACTTGTACTATTTGCCACAAGCAATATTTTAAAAACAAAGGAAGCCTAGAATTTAGGAATATACCTTTAAATATTAGATATTTTTTTAAAAATTATAAACAAATAATTAGTTGGAACGAATATACACATGGTTGCGCAGGGAAACACGGGTTTGATTCCCAATTCTGTCATCTTTCCCATCCCTCCCACAACTTGATGGCTAAAGTTTGTACACAAACTTTAATGTTGGCTTGTAAAAATATTTTTCAAAGTATTTTAGAAGCATAATGGTTTGCCAAGATAAAATCGTTGGTTGTGATGGAGGAGTCAATGATGACATACAAAGTTACCAATGCTAATATAAGTGACAACCAACCCCATGTCTCCATGACCATCCTGAACTGAGATAGAGATGTGCCAAATTGGTTGCTATGGTAAACAGTTTGGTTGCTATGGAGGGGTCAGTGGCCCAATACAATGCTGCTGTTGTCTCTATGGTTATATAAACCAAACTCCAATGTCTCCACCACTTACCAATGCTGAGATAGACTTCAGGGTATGTAAACAGGGTTAAAGTTTGGTTGCTAGGGAGCTTTCACTGATGTTATGAAAAAATTAAGCTACAGTTTCTCATATACTATCAGTGTTTCCCCTTCCAGAGCCTGATTGGCATGTCCGTGTGATCAGTTTGTAGTTTCTATGAGGTGCTTTGTTACAGTTTTACAAAGTGTTACCCCATGTTAAGTCAATGGAAACTTTCCCTGTGATCTCTGTGGCGTCCCAGAATCCCGTAAGTGGTACCAGTCTGAAAAGATATAGCAACTCGAGAGTTTAGAATGTTGGCTAAGATTGGCTTTGACAAGCCAACATAATACATGCATTGGCCATAAAAAGGGATGTCTTCAACCATCTCGATCATCACTGAAGGCTTTGCCATTAATGTTTCTCACCAGACATAGAGCACTGGGAAATACCGGTAATTGTTAGTTAAGAGAAGCATCCTCCATCACCCTCCTTCAACTGTGTGTTTGTAATTAACCCAGAGACACAACACTGTTCCCATTTTAAGACCATTAAAATATAGAGTGACTTTTTCTACAATTTTAGGCTTTTTAAAGAGCTGCACAATTAATGTTAGTTTAATGCACTTTTAACTACATTATACAATGTTAATGTTTGGTTCTCTCCCACAGACTGCAGCTTTCAGAGAGCCTGACAAAGCTCCAGGAATACGCCCAGTCCACCTCCCAAACTCTGACCCCTTACGCCGAGTCCATCTCATCCCAGTTCTTGGAGAACACCAAGGAACTGCGCCAGAGAGTCATGACTGACGTGGAGGACCTGCGTTCCAAGATTGAGCCTCATCGCGCTGAGCTTTACACCGTCATGCAGAAGCATTTCGATGAGTACCGTGAGAAGCTGGAGCCTGTCTTCCAGGAGTATGCTGCCGTCAACAAGCAGACCGCCGAGCAGCTGCGTACCAAGCTGGAGCCACTGATGGAGGAGCTCAGAAAGAGCTTTGAGAGCAACATGGAAGAGACCAAGTCTAAGCTCGTGCCCATGGTGGAGGCAGTGCGCGGCAAGCTGACCGAGCGCCTGGAAGAAATCAGGACCATGGCCGCCCCCTATGCAGAGGAGTACAAGGAGCAGCTGGTGAAGGCCATTGAGGAGGCCCGTGAGAAAATCACCCCCCATACCCAGGACCTCCAGACACGCATGGAGCCCTATATGGAGAACGCCAAGGCCAGGTTTTTCCAGGTCTACGAGATCATCTCCAAGGCCATGGAGGCTTAAAGCCGTTCCCTCACTGAATCCAAAGGACATCATCAAAGAAGAGAAAGATCGAAGAAGTGCAGAAGGGCTGTGGGATGAATGTTTATTGTTTCTAATCTGAGTCATCTTTAATGGAACAATGCACAAAATAAAATGCACTGCAAAAATGTTTGAGTCACTGTCTTTTGAATCATTATTAGCATTTCAAGTAAATTTCCTAGTAAAAGTTTAGTAAAAAAAAATCCTTGATTTAATGTACTTCAATAAAACAGTATGCAGGCTTTGTTAGTTTCACAAGAGCCATGGTCTGAGGTTAAGTGTTACATGCTAAAGCTTAATGATAATATGTTTGAAATCTTTGGAATAGCACTGAATACTGAAACGTTATCCCTCCATCTCAACAGGAATTGTAATCTGCAATGTGAAGTCGATTATTTGATTATATGAGCTGTCGTTATACAAAAGATACTAATCATGAAGTTATTATGGAATAAGCTAAAATTAATCTGTTGACAATGGGTGTGGTTACTTGTCTCCACTCATTTTGAAGGGCAGAAAGGACAGGAGTTGTTTTTGCTGGTCTTGAGCCAAACGCTAACACACTAAAGAAAAGAAGAAAAATATTATGCCTTATTCCACACAGACAATGCAAAAAAAATAAAGAACGTTAAACACTCACGTCTTTGTGCATTATATGGGAGCAGTTTGAATTGTAAAGGGTTCCCATATCCACCAGATTCTGGCACATCAAGCAAAATTTCCGTGTAGATGGCTGACCGAGGGAGAGAGAAAAATGTTTATACGGCTCACACTATGGAGGAGTTCATTATAAATGCATAACTTATGGAACGTTTTGGAATGAGATGAACTCTTTAAGTTCCAAAAAACAGTGGTGTGAAAACAGTTGGGTACCTCTATACATTTTGAAAGTTTTATTTTATAAATCATTGGTTGTCTAGATAAGAAATTTAACCCCTTAACACCCGCTGACCCACCCGCGAGCCGGAAATCGACACTTACAGAAAGATTGCATAATTGCACCCACTATTTTTAAGCAAAATTTGACAAAATATGTATATCATTTGAAAGCTGAATGCATCCACGCTGGTACTCCAAAAACGTGTTTACCACAAGAAAAAGACATAAAAGCACAACTATTCACTTTTAGTTCGCAAAAAAAAAAAGTCTGCAATTTTTCCGGTTGTTTTGCCGACCTTTTTTAAAGAAAACCCAACAAGCATGGTAGGTTTGATTCAGTAGAGTCTCCTGAACATTTTGAAACCACCTTTAGAAGTCTGTGACCAGGATTGGCGAATCAGCAAGCCACTAAACAAGGCCTGGCCACTCAATGAGAGCGCATGTCAACGTGGGTTAACGTGGGAAAAGATAAGCTGTAAAAAAAAAAACATGTATTAAAGAAATATGTATTGAACTCTACCTGCGAAGGTCTTGTGTGGAAGACTTGTGCCATTGGGGGATGGAACTGAGGCCTTATGGGATGAGATACTTGTGTAACAGGACGCTGAATTGGACCAACGGAGCCTCTGGCTCCCATTGGCGGTCCAATAGGGCCAGGTGGCTAAAATAAGACACACAACAATGTAAACTCATAACCAAAAATAACTCAGTCAGTAAAAATGAAAGGAGCATGTAGCTGTACCAGTCTTTGGTTGAGCGCTAGCCTCTGCGCCACCTGCTGAGTTACATCATCCATTGACATCCCGGACATGGTGCCACGCTCACTCTTGATCTGCTGCAGAACACGTGTTAGCTGATCTCTAGAGGAGACGCAAACAGAAAGAAACCATGTCATCCAATCCAAACATTACACTTCAACAGAAACAGGGAGTGTTCCATTTAGAATTTCTAACTTTAAGTATTGAATTTATAGATTGTCAAATAGATGCATCACTACTTTAACCACAGATAAAATCTAGCTTCATGCATGACTAAAACGTAAAAGCAAGAAAACTGAAATGTCTTCTCCATAGATGGGCATCAGATTTGGAAAGACAAATAATTTTCAATGGCAAAAGTTGATGTTCTGAGGTTTTAGAGTTTTGAGAGAAAAGCAATGGATCAAATATTGATTGATGGTGACTAGTCCTGAAGATGTAGTACACACTTGAGGAACCTAGATGTGAACATTGAATGCAGATAAACTGATAAAACAAATCTTTTTTTATTGCCGTCCAAAGATGATTCTGCCCCATTTTATAACAAGGTTTGAGCTTTTATTGCCGTCGAAGTCAGACTTTTTATAGAAAGTCTTGAAGTGTGAATTCTGTGTTCAAAGAAACTAATTTCTACTGTTACATTTGCAATAAATAAGCATGGGATAAAAACTTATGTACACAAAAAATGGATGACTTGGTTAACTGTTTTTAGAATACAATGTTTTATGCTTTGCAGATCAATTTTTTAAGTTTGACATTTTCTGAACTAAAGCATGCTAGCTGGTAAAACTAAAAAAATCTTTTGTAAACTCTTTTGCAGTGGTTTGGATTTGCACAAAAACACCAGTAGTCCATATCACAAAGGCTTGAGACCATAAGAACTTAATATTTACGGTAATTCAGATGTCATTTTCAGATCAATCAATTGTGATCCTGTACCTTGAACACTGTGGAAATTGTGATCCTAGTCTCTCAAGTAGCTTGTCCAGTTTCCCTGGTGGAACAGGATTGGATGGGAGGGGCTGGGGGGATGAGTTTCGTGTAGAGGCTGTTGGCACTAATATTTGAGGAAGGCATACTGCACCGTGTGATTGAAAACTGGATTCATGATTATTCGACAAGCCAGTGAGGCTGGTTGTTGAGGTAACTGCAGTTGCTGGGGGGGCACCGGGAACACCTCCATGAGTCTGTGGCAAGATCGGCGAAGATGATGTCACAGGGGAATATGATGATGGTGGAGGGGGGTAGACTGTTGCTGCAGGGGTCGTTTTAGGGACAAAAAAATTTGGGACATTTCCAGCATGGGGGGGAATAGTTTTGGGTTGGTGAAGTAAATTTTGAGTAGGTGTGGTTGTTAGGGGCGGTGTTGCACTTTGAGGGCGTGAAACTGAATGGTGGAGTTGGGGATGTCCAATGGGAGGAGAAGTTGTGCTAGTCCCAATGCCATTGTTAAAAACAAGAGGGGGTGGAGCATTCTGAAGAGGACTCATGATCATCTCCAACTTTGAAAAGCAAAAGACAGATTACGTTTGTTTTCAGATCCAATATTACAATCAAAAGAAATAAAAACATGAGTGAAATGAATGTATGCATTATACAAGCGTCACTTTGTGAATTAAATTACTGCATTTAAATCCACTTTTACATAGTATTCTAAATATACGACCAGAACATGTATATAGCATAACACTTATGCTATCCATTCAAGTGTGATCTGAGGGCGTTTTAAAATGCCACATTGACAAACTCCATGATCAATGGATGACAATTACTCAAAACAAGCGACTTTAAAATAAATAAATCAGATTAATTATTATAATAAACCAGGTTTTATAATAATAGCTTGGCTCTCACAATCGGCACTGGTGGAAGAAGAGGCAGCTGGACTGAAGGCAAGCTGCCCAACTGATCCCCACTCTGCAGGAGCTGAAGGTTGTCATTAAACTTATTCTACAAAACAGACAAAGAGAGAAACCGACAGGTTTTCAAAAAGAAATGAACTCCCAACGCTCAATTCCAAAGAAAATGGAGCAACATGTAAACCAAATATGCAGCTCTTGCAGCCGATTTTAAATTAAGATGTAAACAACAGACAAACCATTTGTAAAATCCTTCCTTGTGAATAAAATGCTTTTTACCAATTTCAGGTCTAAGTTCCCTTTTTAAAAATGCAACCAAAAGATAATTTTTTTTAAACATCTGACACAGAGCTAAAATTCTACATGATAAATGTGAATTTTTATTTCTTAAATAGAAATAAAGCTATTCCAAAATGTAAAATTGCATTGGATGCGAGTAACCGATGAAAGTGCAAGGATAAGGTTGAATACTCTGAGCCCATTTCTATGACTTTGCAAATTTTTCAAGTAAAAACATTTTCATAAAATGTTTCCTAGCTTGGAAAACACCACTTTAAAGCTTTACATGACCTTAAATAACCTGAATGATCTAGTTGGCATCTGAAGACCTGAACTATACACCTCACCTTTAACCCCACCACGCTGCCACGGACCACTGCCAGAGTCTGCTCCCACTTCAGCCTCTGTTGCAGATGCTGCTGGGATGGTTTTGATCTGTCCAAAGCAAATATAAATTTAGAAGCAATAATGCCAGTAGAAACAGCTGAGGGAAGAGTTAAAGGATCTTATCGTTAAAGTTAATGCTAAATAATATTAGGCTGCATGGCTAAAGATACAAAGATCTAATAAGTCTGTGACCCAAAACAAAATTTGATCTTTTCTATGGGCGCAAACTGGAATCTCTCTCAAGCACACGTTCAGATGAGTATGTCTTTGTTTTATCTGTTGACATTAAAATAAAACTGCCGCTATTGCAGTGTCCTTAAACCTTGGCTCTAGAGTTGTTAATATGGAAGGGATATTAGATCATTCTTTAACAGTACAACAAAGAAATAATGGGGGCGGCCAATGGACCATAACCTTAATTAATACACTGAAAACGAACAAATAGGGCCAGGTCATTAAATACTTATAAATATTGATGAAATCCCTCATTAAATTAAGTTTGTTATAAAACTCAACACTTTAATACCATTTAGCAAATAAAATGCAGATATTTATTAAGCCACAACTCAATGGTGGCATAGCCGTACGTTGGATGTTGCTGCTTAATGAAAGATGTGCTAAATAAATACACACTTGAGAAAATTTATATATTTTTCAGCATCTACAATCCAGTCCTCCACTTGCGAAAGAGCAAGCTCTTCTTGCACCTTCAGTGCAGCTACCTGCAATCACATAACACTCAGTCAGTGACTTAAATCAATGCTACATTTCCCTGTTTTAGCATTTTCTGCATATTTGCAGTACCTCATCATTAAGAGCAGTTTGGCTGGCCTGCTCTGCCTGTTTGCACAGCGTCTCCATCTCAAGCCGCAGCTCCCCTATTTCCTGCTCCCAGGAAAGCCTGTGACACAACGAATCCCAACAGAAACAGATTAACTCTTCGATCTGTGCAGCAGTAACTTTAGATTCCATTCATTAAACGCTTTACTTTTCGTGACTCTGTTCCTCAATCAGGGACTTGAGTTTGTTTTCAGTCTCCTCCATCTCATGCACCAACCTAAGACACATTTCCCTTCACAATAAATGACTTTTCAAACATTTAGTGACAGTTTACATATATATATATATATATATATATATATATATGATGAAACATTGATGAAAGATCCACAGGGTGAGCTTTACTCCACCTTTGAGCTATATTTTTTTTAGCAGTCACTGTGATAAACAATGTATCAGATATTATTTACTGTAAAATACAACAATTAAAGCAATGCAGTATGCAGTTGTGTTAAGCAGCAGATTTCAAACAGACTTTAATGTCAACTGACCTCGTTTTCTCCTGTTCCGCTTGTTCTTTCTCTGCTGTAAGCTCTTGTCGTTTTACCATGAAGTTTTTTCGTGTCGCCTTGCTGCTATTCAGCTTCAACTTAACTTGGACTGACTCAATTTTATCAATAAAATCCTGCAGAAAAAAGGAGCAACATTTTAGCACCAAGAATTAGAATTGCATTTAAAGGGGCGGTATTATATGTTTTTCAGGAATAGTGTCGTTTTATAGCCCACTTAAGTAACAATTTTACCTAAAGTTGGATTTGAATCGCTGTTTTTGTCATAAAATGGCAACCGAAGGAGATTCAAGATTACTCAAATATGCATGAATGATTCAAAGTCACGATTCATGTGCGTTTTTAATGAGGGACTGAATTTACAACACAACGTAAAGCTCAATAAAGTAGATTTTGCTTAATACCCCCTTTACAGCGAAGAAACACCATTTCCTAGTAATTAATGGAAAAGTAGCATTTGAGATCATTTTCAGGGATTCAAGGATTCTTTATTGTCATACCACCACACTTCCATCTTATGATACGAAATTTGGACCCAGGTCCCGTATTAAGCCACATATAAGCCACAATAGCATTTTCTTGCTATTCGCAAGACTACGTTTAAACACTAAAGACCAGGTGTTGGCAAACCAGGAGCCAAAGATTTTAACATCAAACGGCAGACCAGAGAACTCATCTGGAATAGGTTATTGTTGATAATTCTTCTAGGCATCAGCTGTTCCGCTGTTTCTGTGATAGATTAGTCAATCAGAAGCAAGGGGAGATATCACAGGTGAGGTACATGCACAAAAAGTAAATTAAGTTGGTATTTATGCAAATCTAGGGGGAACAGATTTGTATTTAACTCTCTTATTGGAAAAATGTTTAAAAAAAATCCTTGGTGGCCCACAGTTGACTGTGAACAGGGATGTCCATGATCAGTGCCTTTCTTCCCAGCAGTGCTGTGGTTGTGATAATGAAGAAGCGCTGTTTTGCGTATGCTAAAAGCTCACATTAGTTTTGCATGCAGGGAATCAGCATTCTGAGCACATAGAAGCTTAGGAATACTGTTTTGCGAAGCATGTAACTTGTACACGCAACATGCAAACAATTTACTTTCTCTTGAAAAGCATTTCAAAACATGAACCGATAATTTGGACCACTAACTGCCACCCCTTGCAACAGACTGTAGTGATGTTCTAAATTCTTTAACCTTGTACTGGTGTTTACGGTCATCTTGTGTCTTCTGTAGGCTTAGCACACTGTGGTTGTGCTCCTCCTGCTCGTCTGCCTGCTGCTTCCTTAGACTCTCATACTGCTCGTTCATTTCACTACAGCGCTCCACCACAGCACGCTACAGAGATGCAGAGTAAGGAAAAATAAATGGTCAAAATAAAGATCTAAAGACCCTTTTTGAAGCTTTAAAACAAACACAAGGATATGGAATGTTTCCTATTAAAAACAAATCAATCATTTGAGACTACATTGTACTGTGCATTTATAAGAATTAAAAGAAATCCGTTATCATTTATCGATATTCAATATTCAATCAACTATTGAAGAGTCCGAGACAAATTTGTACTGTGGTGAGGTACACTATCTACAGTTGACAGGCTGCTTTAAACATTTATTTGAGGCAGATGTGTCCCTAATGATGACCCAAATAACTAATTATGGCACTCCGAGCTAATTTTTCTTGACACTCAACAAAAATGGCATTCCAACCAACCGTCAAAAGAACAAGGTCTTCTTAGATCTGAATTGAAAAAAAATCCACTGCCCCAATCTATTTGTAAATATGTTAGCGGCAAAATATGAAATCCTGGCATTCTATAAAGTGCTTAGGAATTGTATATAATGCCTGATGTTTTTGCCAAACTGTGAAATTTTGTGAAGCTGTTACATGCTTTGCACAGGCATTCTGTACATTTCCAAAGCATTCTACAAAATGGCTGGAATAATTTACAGTTAAATTTTAAAAGGGCACTTAAAAGTGAAAGAATTGATTGCAGAACAGTGATAGCACGTCAGCATGGTGTAATAATAACCACCCAAGCACTACAGTCCTTTTAAATTTCACACAGTAAACAAGCAGAACTTGAATTATACAGAATGACAGACCATTTACCCATAATATTAGAAGTTCACAAGTCGAGCAGCCTTTCTTAATTAAAAAGCATTAAGTACAAAGCAGCACTTGCATTTGTACTCAACCATCACAACGAGTTAACGAAAACAGCCGTCCAGGCAATCTGGGATTATATAGAATGCCTAGGCAATGTTTAAAATATAAAAAATATTAAAAGTGGCCGTTCGATTGAAGCCATTTTATACATTCCCTAGTCATTCTACAGAATGGTGGTTTCACGCTTTGCCGGGAAAACCACTTTAACCGTATAAACCTTGGGGAAACACCGTTTTGTTAAATACATCTGCATGCAAAGTCTCCTAGCATTGAAAATCGGTCCTTGATGCTTTTCATTGATTCACACAATGTTCAAGAAGGGAGCTTGCAGTTAGTAGTCTAAACCTTACCATGTCTGATTCCCAATCCTCGTTGGTGTTTGTAGAGCTCTCGTTGGTCCATTCATCCATCTATGAAAGAGAATACCATCAACCCAATCTAAACCCAATCTAAACAAAGTTTTGCCAGTGGTAGAATGATAGGGGAGGTTGAAACATGGGATGATCACCAAGTCTCTCAGACCTTTATCAGAGTATGGCTGTGGTCTGGATGCACAAGTGTGATGTCAATGCTGCCGTGCCCCTCTCTGAGATTAAGGTGACTAGAAGGATGGCTGTTTGCTGAGGTCCAGGGTCTAGCGGAAAACAATGACGCTGAAGAACTGCTCCACGTGGAATGGTCCGAGACGAAGCCTGCTGACACCGCATCCCTGTGGAGTAAACAGTCGAGCTTCTCAGTGATGCCAAGCACAGTCGCTTTTGCAAGTCTAAGCATTTTTACTCACTGTTGCCAGCCTTCCTTGTTGTCCACACACCACGTACTAACGCTTTTGTCACAATAGTCGCTTTCCATTGACAAATAATATCAGCGACCCAAGGCAACGTAGCATGAAGACGCTGTTGGGAGATGAAACTAACAGTTAAGCGAGCCCATTAGCAAAGCGCGCAATAAAAAACAAAAATCACTCTTACCCTGAGAAAAATCGAATTAAAAGTTTTATTTGAAAAGTAATGCAACAAGGACTGACGCCGCTTTCACGACATCCTCAAAGTATGTTTTTACTTCCGGAGCGTCATGTGACTTTTTGGGCGGGATTCATTTATATTTTATGTTTTTGCCAAATACCATTTTGATAGCGTAGATAGACAATTATCGCGTAAACGTGTGCGTTCATTTGGTTACAAAAATACGTTTCTTGGGCTTTTTCGAGGTTTAGAAGCTATATGGCTGCAGGCCAAACAAAGGGGCGTAACGTGAGATTACGCGAGAGGTTAAGGGGCGTGGCATTTGTCAAGAACGCCCTCGTTCTGTTATATTTTAAAGTGCTAATCTGTTGTCGCGGACAGTTTAAAAGCTAATAACAAATAACTAGGTAACATTACTATTGTTTTGTAATTTGATGTCTTAATTTAGCTCGTGTTTTATGGTCTCGAATTTCACTGTTCTGGGAAAATACATGTGTTTACATTTTATTGAGTGCAAGGTGATCAGAGGATTCTAGAAGAAACTCTGAAAAGTTCAATCAGGTAGATAAATATGTACTTCTATTTTTGCAATACATTTTTATTCACATTTAAGTTTACATAAAAATTACTTGAGAAGATGCTCTGTTCCAGGTCATAAGCTACAAAATAACTGTTCTACTTGCAAACAGAGCCTAATCTAAAAAAAGATTGGGTAACAAAGAAGCAAGCCAGTGCTTGGAAGAACACATCTGTTTTTCATCTTAGTTTTTTCTTTATTCATTTAAAAAATGAACACTGCACTCTTACTTTTAACTCACAGATCACTGTATCCATTATAAAATACAGCATGAATTTACCAGGCATTTGATTAATCCATGTTGTGGTGTGACTGAAAAAAAAAGCTATCTGTTGAAAGAAAACCCTCATGGATGGAATTTAGAGACAAAAAATTTCAATACACTAATATCACACTTACTTGAACATTTTTCACTGTACCTAGAACACCATATCTTCGTATCACAAGAGCATTTGATAAGGAAGTCACGTGCAGCCAAATGTAGTAGAGTGAGACACCGACCACTTCCAGAACCTGGATCTAAAAGCCAGAAAAATGTGTATTTATTCTAATTAACAATGTTTTGTCATGTAAATTATAAATTAATGGTACAAAGTAAAAATTCCAGTTCATGACCCTTTATCTTTACCTTTACAATAGGCTGTAAATGAATGGACAATATCTATATTCTTTTCTGTAGGAATGGGATCTGGAGATTCTCTCTCTCAATGGCTGAACTCAGACATGTTCATTGTGCTTTTGGTGTTGGTGGTTTTGCTGCTGGTCGTCATCTTTGCTGTGTGCTGGCTTATGAGACGACACCAAGCAATGGAAGAGTATTAAAACACAAACACACACTCATTCTGTTAGGTTTACAATGCCGTTTACAAAATATACAATATGTTTTCTATACACACAAAGTTTCACTTACTACTCCTATTTTTCTGAAGCTTTTATCTTTCCTTGGAGTTGCACTTCATTGTTGTCATTCTACTAACTTATACTCTTCCCATTTAAACAGCAAAACATCTCAAATGTCTCAATAACGAAAACTACCAGCCATCATATTGTTCAACTATGAAAAAAAAATCAACAACCTGCCCTAAACCCAACTTACTTCTACACAAATAAAATATTACATAGGGTGGCATGGTGGCGTAGTGAGTAGCACTGTGGCCTTCTAGTTTGAAGCTTGTTTGTTTGAGGCTGACAGATGACCTTCCTGGAAGGAGTTTGCATGTTCTCGCCATGCTTTCATGGGTTTCCTCCAGGTACTCCGGTTTCCCCACAATATCCAAAACATCCAAATTGAATAATTAAAATTTCACGTAGGTGTGAATGTGTGTTTTGCTCTGTGATGGACTGTCCAGGGTGTACTCCCGCCTCTTGCTCAACATGTGAGCAGGACATGTGGACCGGTAGACCCCCATGACCCTAAAAGGCAATAAGCGTGTTAGAAGATGAATGAATGAAAATATTGCTTATATCTTGCAATTCATGCTGTCTTATGTTATCTTTTTTTTGTAATTGTTGGAACAGTGTGATGACAGGAACAGATTGTGGTTAGAGAGAAGGGAAAGGTTGGGAACAGGACTTGAACCTGAATGGCTATGTGCACCTATGCGTATATATAGAGATCTACTGTTTATCAGGTTTCATTAGACACTGCATACTGCACAATGTATTGTTCATCTACATTTCCTGCCATTTTGTTTTTCAGACCATGAACAGTTACTTTCTGCCCGATGGGTATGGTTTGTGGAACAAGCAAAACTTAACTAACCATCACTTCTTTTTTTTGTTATTAAGGAGAATGGCTGAAATAGAAATTATTCAAGAAAACCCATCAAGATTTACCTTGAAAATTGTGACTGAGCAGACTCATGCAACAGAGCTGGTGGAGATGCTGACTCGAAGAACACATTCTGTTCCACATGACCACAGTGTACCCTCAACATCTGGCCTTACCACTGGTTACCAGCAAGTTACCAGCAAGGACAGTGACCAAGATTACAAAGATGCCCTCTAAGTATATAAACATGTGTATAGATTACGATTGTTCTACTCTTTTATTACTGAGTTCAGTTTAAATTAATTGTTATCATGGAAACTTACTTGATGTGATGTCTCCATTGCGTGGAGTGAGGTTTCAGGCATTCTCTGCAGCAGTAACACTTTTAAGGACCAGGCTCAGAATGGACCAGAAATGTTTTTAGGGCAACACCAAGGGCCGTCCTCAGATTAAAGTTTCATATTATTGTTGCAAATCTAACTTTATTTTTTCTATTTATCAAGAAAAATGTGCAATAAGAACACAGAGATGACTTGCTTTATGAAAATTTTAATGGTATCTTCATTGGAAAAAGACCCTTTTCTGTCCACGTAATCATTTGTTTTAATAAATCTGTATTTACTCAAGTACTAAGGATTACTGGATGAATCGGTCTCAGCAAAGTAAAAGATGATCATTAAGATATTAATGGCAATTATTATCTAATTACACCCTTGTACACAACAGATCCTGAAAAAAAATATGATCAACACTGGACATTTGGAAACAGGAGAACCGATATCTGTGGAAGACGCTGCAGTTTACTCATGAGGAACAAAATGAATCATTTATTTAGAAAACTAATTAGAAATCACATTTAATGACAACATTTGCAATACCATCTTACAAAGCCAGCACAGACACTCATTAAAAGTAAGCCTATTAAAGGACAGAGTATCAAGAATAATTTGAAAAATTCTACAACCACTTTAATGTAAACGGAAAATTGTGACGTTTGCATTGTTGAAGTTGTGTGTTTCAAAAGATTGTGCAAGCTCTTGAGGTTTTTTTCCCATCGACATCAGTTCCTTTACGCGGCTCTGTGCAATAAATATAGAAACAAAGTCAGTTATTTAACCTTGTGAAAACATGTAACATAAACAAGTATATAAATAACTTGTTTCCTGCAATTACGTAACTATTTGTGGATGATCTTTGCTCAGTGTGGGCTGAGGCACCGGGATTGGCCTCCGCACCCGAGGCCTTTCCAACGAGCAGTCTCTGATTATAGCTCTTCTGATTTTGTATACGATTAAAAATTGAGATCATTAGTACTTTTGTAACAAACATCTTCAATCATCAAATGACAGATACAGCAGTGAATGTATAATAAATAAATAAAAAAGCCTACCAGCCAGCGTGCTGCATCTTTATATGCTTCATCATTGGCTTTGCAGGAGAGTAATCCTTTATCCTCATAGAACAAACAATCCACTGTGTGTATGTTGGGCTTTTGGACACATGTACTGCTCTTTGACGTAACAGCCTCAGTGTTAAAAGTGTGATGAAGAACCACTAAAAGAGCTGGCTTAGAGTCTAGAGAGAGAGACAGTTAGAGAAATATACATCCCATTTTATACTCAAGAAACAGATTTATTTCTTGATAACTGTTTACCTGTGATTTTACTGACAGCAGCATCAATGTCAGTTCCAGAGCGACTTACAATTGAGATGAAAACCAAGTCCACATCACTGGGTTTGTCCCTCGATGGTTTTGTAAATTTTATCTGCATTAGTTTCCGTTTCATTTTTTTCTTGAAAGCTTTGGCAATGCCTTTAACATTGTCAGGTGTTTCCATGTGATAAGAAACTAGAAAAAGATAGATAAAGCCCAATCAATTGAAAAAAAAACTGCTGTTTTAAAACCCAAGGAACTTATATTAGTTACAACTTGTGCCTACATATTACAAAAAAAATGTTGTGGCACTAACTGTTGGCCATCATCAAAGATGACTCAGTAAATGCTTTTAAAGGGGTAGTACATTTAAAAGAATGTCTTTCTGATCAATCTGTGTGATATTGGTGGTACTCTCACTACACTGAAATATACACAATTTTAAAAGAGTTCTCAGAAAATGTAACTTTGGAAAAAAATTTTCAATGTGCGATGTCAACAAATCAATGTGTACACAGATGCTCAAACCGTTATTAAAAATTCCCAGAGTGCTATATTTGTGACATCACAAACCATTGCATCCCACCCATTCCTCTATACAGAGACCTCTGAATGCCATAACCCCTCCCTTAGACTTGTTGGTGATTGTCCATTCATTTTCCCACAACGATTAGGACTTGATTAGGAACTTTGCAAGTGCATGAAATCGTCATTTGCAAAAACTCACTGAAGATGCAGTGGACATCTAAGGAGAGACTAAAGGTGACATGAGTAAAATGCTGCTTTAGCCTTTTCATAATGCCATAAAACCCTGACATGATATTTTATTGCAGTATGTTAAAATTGATGAAATCAATAATAATAAAATGATTTGGCTTGATTCCATTGTGATCACTGAAGTATTTGTATGTGTGTCGTAAATGAAACAAATACATTGATACCTGGTTGTTTTCCGTCAATGATCCAAAACTCAAAACACCTTTTGATAAATATAAGGTTAAACGTTTGTACAACTGTCCACTATTTGACTTACTTTTGCAAACCATCTGGGAAGATCGGGTCGGGACGAATAGGTTCGATGCTGAAGGAACAGAAACAAATAAAAATCCCAAAGAACCAAAGAAAGGCGATTGTAACTTATGTCCTGTTAGTTAGACACGTCTTACCTTAATTCTTGAACAGTACCTTGAGTCGATAGCAGAGACACTGGCCACTATTGCTAAAATTACACGCCTAATGAACGCGTCGAGGCAAGGAATGCGAAAGTGAAAGTCGTGTTTTGCTCTACGTCGAAACGAACAGGATTCAGCTTAAGAAAAACGAAATACACATTTTACACTTTTTACACACATATATATGCTTTTATAATGTACTTAACTCCAAACTGTCAGGGTTACAAACGATATAAAAAATGACCACAGCTTTTATTTTTTTACATTTCCGTCTTAATACTGCGGTGGCGTTGTTTCCCACCTAGACTCCATTGAATGCTGTAAAATGGCGGAATTGGGAACGTTTGGTTCTGATATTTCGACCCATTTGGATGTTAAACCGTGTAGCATATATTTTCATCAATGTTTTTTATTATTAGTGAATAAATCCATGGAATTTATCGAGTGAAAGAGGAGATAAAAAAACAACTTAATGATAATTTTGTGACATACACCTTGTCTTTCCATGTCACTTTTTGAAAGAACAGATTGTTTTCATTAATACATAAATCATTAAAAAATTTTATATATGTGTGAATGTCTCTATGTTTATTTAAAAACAAATGTGTTTAGTACAATACAATTTCTGTGGTTAAATAATATTTAACTTTTAGTTTATATTTGCATTTATACAAAACCTCTCTATAGTTCCACACAACATCATGATTAACTTACTAATTGTGTCTATCTTATTTCTAGCCTATTGAAAAAGTATTTTAGCAACTGCACAGAATGTTTATTTTCGTAATATAGTTTAATATATAATAAAACATTCTATATGTATCTAAGTTGGGGTCACATCGAACAGTGAAAACTTATAAACAGCCTTTTACAGCAACTAGGGGTGTAACATTAAATAACAGCATAATATAGCATGATACAAAAATGTTACAATTTTGGAGAGAAAGGTGATTTAAGTGACTGAACGTGGCTTGGCTGTTGCTGCCAGACGGCTGTTCTGATTATTTCAGAAACTGCTGATCAACTAATATTTTCAGAGGTTTACAGAGAATGATCTGAAAAAAGAGAAAATATCCAGTGCCAGAAAAGAATGGCCAGACTAGTTTGAGTTTTTATTTTTGTCACTTTACATTTGGCTAACTCTAACTCGATTTACATTGGTGTCTGACACAGTTTTAGCTCATTTTCAGCTTTCCCAGAATGCTGCTTCCTCGTTTGCTCACCGGCACAAAAAAAAAAAGAGAATACATTACTTCGATTTTAGCGGTTCATTTTCGAGTCTACTTTAAAATGCTGTTATTAAAATGCAGTCTAGCTCCTTCCTACCTTTCAGAAGTTCTTGCAGTTGCAAGTCTGAACATCTGGAATGCTCTGATGTTCAATAGCCTTTTTCTGATATCCCTTTCTGGTTTTAAATGAAAGCTAAAAATGCATCCCTGTTATCTGGTATTTGGCTGCGTTTGATGCACCATTGTGTCTGCATGCTTTTATAGTCTATACTGTATTTATGAGTTTAATGTTATTACTATTATGCTACTGTTATTACTTTATGTATTAGATATGTTTTAAATCCTTACCATGTTTTAATTTGGATTTTTACTGTAAAGCACTTGGGTCAGATCCCCAAAGTAGCTTTGGCTACTTCCAGCAAGATAATGTGCCATGTCATAAAGCACAAATCATCATGGTTTCTTGAACATAGTAGCTATGACAGCTTCACTGTTATCAAATGCCCTCTAGTCCCCAGATCTCAATATAATAGAACACCTTTGGGATGTAGTGGAACGGAAGATGGATGTGCTGCCAACAAATCTGCAGAAACTGCCTGATGCCATTGTGTCAATATGGACCAAACTCTCTGAGGAATGTTTCCAGTACTTTGTTGAATCTATGCCACAAAGGATTCAGAAGGCAAAGGGGGACTAACCCAGCTCTAGAAGGTATACCCAAGAAAGTGTGAGTGCATAAAATACAGAAAAAGAAGAAGAAAAAAAAACATGTAAAATAATGCAAGCAAACACAAGCATTGTAAAAAGTAAGGTGCGGTTTATTAGAAAGACATTTTGTGCGAAGATTTATAAGACATTAGTTTTGTCTTTCACATTCTAATTTGATCTAGTGTTGTTGTTCTGCCGTTTGTTAACCACACGGGGTCATCAGAGACTGTGCCTTTCATACAACCAGACCTGAGCTTGAACGAATGTGTGTGTGAAGGAAGGTGTAAACCCAGACGCTCGTGTTTTTTTAATTCACGGAGTAATGATGGCCGCCGCAGACTCAAAGATGGGGACCACGCTGAAGTGAGACAATCGTTACGCGAGCCCTTCTCCTCCGCATTAAGATCAAGCCCCTGGCAGGTGGCTTATTATCCTCGCAAAGTACCTCAGAGGCGGGGGTCTGTCTAGACTTCATTACTGTACGCCACACACGAGCACACACGAGTTTTCATGTTTTATGAGGACATTACCGACATGAAGATGTCCTTGTAGGCATCCAATCAAACTAATATAGGCTACTTGTCAGATAATTTTGTTTCAAAAGCAGGCTTTGGCATAAACACAATTTTTACAAGCTTTCTGCACTCATTGTCTAAAAATGACAACGTACCAACATATATTGGAATCATAAAAAAAGACACAAGACACATTTTAGTTCCCCATTCTTTTTTTCATCCTCTTTTCCATAAACTGGGATGACATTTTCTTAATCACAGGCAATATTCATTAAGGAATTATTGAATTCAACAGATATGTTTACTATATCCAGACCATACAGCCTCCCATGCCCACCCAAGCCCTGTAGTTTCCCTTATTCACAGAAATATACAATAACCCACATCATCATAATAATTATTGTATTAAAACCCCTTTATACACAATTGTCATAAATTGATTCAAAGCATTAGATATACATAAGGAATCATCAGCTTTGAAACTTTACAAAGACCCCTGATTGTGCATTTCAGAGCCTTTTCTCCCAAAAAAGAACAGGTGTTTAAAATCAATAAAGCATTTTTACAAGTATTTTTTTAGGGGGGGAGTTGGACTTCAATATAAAGATAGTCCTTCCCTACATTACATGACCATGGCTGTTTTTCTAATTGACTTAGGTAATCCATGTTTTCTGAAAAACAAATCAGGGGATTTACAAAGCAAACCGTTGAGTTTTAATGGTCTGTAAATCAAGTGGTAAAGCAATCCCACTGCTATGATGTAACATATTCAAACAGAACCCCTCACTTTGCAATAATAAAAGCATTTTTTACAGCTGCCATGTACCAAAGAGCAAGACAATAAGGCAGTTAAAATAAAATTAAGTAAAGACACAAAGTAGTAAAAAACCTTTTCCGATTTAACTGGACAGACAGAAACAGACAAAAACAAATAATTTGATGCTTTTGTAGTGTTGAGTCTGAACATGAGGTGGATTTAGAAAGGCATATGTCCTTCTCAGGATAAGTTAAAAGATTAAAAGGGGATATAATTCTCCCCACCTGTTGTTTTTATGTTGTTTTAATGACAATACGAACATTTCAGAGAGAGGTATGCATGTCATTTGGAATCACTGACAATCACTGCATAAGTGGATGAGTATACTGCAAGCGAATGTAACATTGCATTGAACGTTGCATGTCTGATGGAACCGGTAAATGCTTTCAATATAAGGAAACTGGAAATGAACAGAAAAGGCATTCATATAAGCACTATAAGGCTTCATGTTGATTCATAGTGACAGAAGGCAGCTGTTGTAGCAACTATTCATGAACAAAAAAGTAAAATATTCAAATGAGAAAAGTATCGATTGCTAAACTCCTCTGAATTAAAACTATGTTTTATGAGATCCACCTCACTGCGTGATTGATAGTGTGTGAGTGAAGATTTTGGCATTAAACAGGACATTTTTACTCAACGTAAAACAAACATCGGATTAAGTAGAAAATAGCCTCAACCGTCAAAATGAAGGTCACCATTTTAAACTGGTGTTTAAAATAGATACATTTTTAAAAATATCACACTACATTTTAGTAAATACAGGCACCACCGTCCATTAAAAACCCTGTTTCCCTAGAACCACAAGCTTGAAATTGCATTGCTGAATAAAAGCATCAAATGTTGAATCACAATCACCTTTACAGAGTTAGTAAATCAGGAGTAAAATGATCAGATGGAGAAATCTGATGGCAACTCTCTGACAGAGATACTTTGTGAAAATTTGAGAGGCACAGTTTTATTTGACGTTTTATCGTACTGTAAATGTGTGTGACCGACCAAACAGACCTAGAGGGAAAGACTTTGATTAAGGGAATCGAACACCAACTCAGATATGGTGTGAATGATAATTATTCTCAAAGAGTGAGAGTATATGAATGGATTTCATCCTACTGTATAGAGCATGTGCCTGTGTTTCACGGCTGATGACTGAATACACACCCACACAAAATAGAGTAAGGCAATGATACTACACAAACCATAGCACTAAATCTGCCTCTTCTGTCTACTTACATTTAGATAAACATCGTCTTTCTACCTTGTTCAGCATAGCAAATGCAAAGCAACAAAAAGATCATTTAAAAAAGTATTTAACCATTACAGAATACATTGAGACCAGTGTAAAAATGGCTACAATCAAAAATGAGGCACTTTTATAAAAGTATTTATATGTTTATATATATATAGATAGCTTTATTTTTGTTAGGTCTGCTTTATATTTTATTCTATCTTTGTACTATGTAACAACTCTTTTAAAAGGTTTTACGTTGTCGAAGACAGAAGGTACATCATTGGCTCCCGTCGGCAGTAAAGTGTGGTAGAGGCTGAAGGGCATGTCCATCTCTATGATCAGAAATGACAGAAAACCTTTTGGCACTACTTTGATTGTGATTGAACCAATGGCGGGTACTGAGTGTAATGTTGTTATGAGGCAGAGGGCAGTTAAGGTTAATCGTTGAGGAGTCGCTCCAATTTTTAGAGCACACCAGGAGAAGAATGAATAGGATCAGAAAGATGTTGACTGGTACAAATCCAGGAACACATTAACAATCTGCAGAGAAAAACAAAGAAATCAACGGTTAGGCATGTCTCTGCATTTTCCCAACTCACATGGTGTCCTGGTTAGAGTCCAAAATAAGACTCTCATTGGGTCATTGTGAAAACGGCATATTCAACATTCAGATCTGTATAGGAGCAATATAATAAGAGGTTCAATGGTTTGTCCATTTATTTTAGTGCTTTGAAATATTATACATTTACATCTAAAATGAACTTCCTCTGCTGGAATGTACAGCATAGGACCCTGCTTCCATACTTGGAAGTTAAATGAACAACTGCCCTTCCAATATTCTTATTGGTTTTTCCAATAAATGAGAAAAATGTGCTCCGAATATAAATCCAGTATATTCTTTTCTCC